>LR880972.1:301857507-301868959 GCA_904067115.1 Aegilops sharonensis
CTATCGTGCGAGGACACCGGGTCTGGGCGACGGGCGGGCAGACGTGTGGACGACGACTGTTAGGGGCCGCCTCTCGCGCGAGGCCGTCGGGTCGGTGAAGAGGTCGGCCGGTCGCACCAGTGTCAGAGTAGAGGCGCACAGGGGTCGATCGTGGCGGCGGGTGATGCAAACCGATCAAGCATAGATTAGAAAACCAAAAAAGAAAAACGCCGATCAAAACGGCCGGCGAGAAAGCGAAAAAACCAGGAGCAAGGGTTCGGGAAAAAGACTCTCTAGGGCAGCACGTCAACAAGCGAAAAAGGACTCTCTAGCCATGTACTCCCTTCGTTCCTAAATTAGAGATTCCAATATGGACTACATACGAAGGAAAATAGTTGAATCTACACTCTAAAGTATGTCTATATACACCCCTGTATGTAGTTCATATTGAAATTTTCACAAAGACTTATATTTAGGAACAGAAGGAGTAGGACAGTTGCAATATGTTCGTGCTCACTTGGATCAGCAGAGCAGCAATTTTAGCCCCCATATACTCGTTGCATGTATCATCTTGCCAATACCGCCTTGCATGGGGAGGTGAGAAGGCATCTCACTACCGCTGGTCCATGCGCCGTGGGATCTCTCAACCGCGCTAGGGTAGGGTTCAGTGACAGGGTGGACGAATCACATGAATCAAATTCTGTTGGTCAGACCGTGAATCTTTGGAGAGAGAGAGAGAAAGAGAGAGAGATGGAGAGAGAGAGATAGTAGGGAATAAGAGGGGAACCTGAATCGGAGAGAGGTGACGACCGTAGAAACATAGCAGTATTGGGGATGCATGTCGAGCGCTCCATCCCAACACAGGCGAGGTCGTCGTGGAGGCGAAGGAGATGAGGCGTCCTTCTCTTCAAAGTAGGGAGTCGGATTTGGGGAGGACTCATGACACTGGGAAGCGAGCTTGGTGCCTTGGTGCGGCTCCTTTGGAAAGGCGCCAGGATATCTCGCTGGTTGATATGAACTCCGGCCAACGATGGCGTCCGGGGTCCTCCAGACAAAGGCGGCGACATTGAATCTCTGATGGACGAGGAAGGCATCACCACACCAAACTTTGTAGAGGGGGGCATGTGCGCTGCCGCAACGTTGATCCACCATCAACAGTATAGGTAGGATGGGGTGTCGTTCGCTGCCGCTGCCAGAGCCACAACGTATCCGTATGGAGATGTGTCCCAAAGGCCAACTACCCATGACGCATGATCGCCCTGACCAACCAAAATTGGAATCCTGGTTCCATCACCGGCTTGTTCCCGCTGCTGCCAGCGCGGTTAGGGTTTTCAGGTCCTGAGGGAAAGAGGGGCATCAGGGCAGGGGGTGAGCGAACTGCCACAGGGTGGACGGGGTGGCGGGCTATTGAATTACGGACCCGTAACTTGAATCAACAAGCATCTTGCGATTTTTGTACCGAAGCAGCTGCCCTCAGGACACGAGGCAGAAGTTGATCGCACGACCAGGAATGACCCAGTCACAAAATCAAACGGCCAGGATGATGAAGGTGTGAGAGTGCTCCGTTTAGGTTCGGTTATACTGTCCTTAATTGGCTCTCTTTATTATTAAATTTGACCCTCCTTAATCATGGGTGCATGCATACACGCCGATTTATTCCTCCTTAAATCTTTCTCTCGAGAATCATGCGTACATGTAGGCACCGATTCATGAATCGTCTCTCTCTCTCTCTCATTAATTCCGTTGATTCTACAATTTTCTCTGCCCCTTCCTGATTTTCTAGGCATGTTATTGAAGGCACATTTGCTCCCTTGGTGGTTTTAGTAATCAATGTCAACATACATATTGTTGGACTAATAGTTTTACCTAGAATATTTTACATAAGTCCAACGGTGGTGTGGCAAGAACATTAGGATGTGGATCCCCTCAAAATTCTAATGACACGGATTGGCAAAAGCTCAAAACTCTATATTTTTGGTTAAGTGATCCAAGATCACATTGATTCCATAGAAAAACCAATACTATTAAAAGGGGATGAGGTTTTGATGATGATCTGGTTCCTCAAGTGCTCAGTGATATTGCTCCAAAACCCTCAGCCACTTTCTCTATCCAAATATGTCAAAAACCCTACAAACCAACTCGGTCCCACCAAATCCTACCCATCCGGACTCACCGAGTTCATCTGGACACTGCCACAGCCAAACCCTAACAAATCGGATCCACCGATATGGATCTCGGTCTAGACCAGATGGCCTTGCCAACTCTCTGTCATCTGTCGCAATTATTTCGGTCTTACCGAGTTTTGCAATCGATGCCATTGAGATGGCTTGCCAACCTTCTGTTGCCTTATTGCTTCAATTCCCTCTTATCGAGATGATGCAATTGGTGCCACCGAAGCAAGGTTTGCCCAACCATTGCACATCGGCCGCTCCGATATGTTTCCATTTGGTCCCACCGAGGTCCAACTTTCATATTTTTTACACAGGTCGGTGCCACCGAGAATTCTAATCGGTGCCACCGATTTGGGTCAAATGTGTGTAACAGTTGAATTTCGTGTGGAGGCTATATATACCCCTCTTACTTAGTAAGAGAGCCATTAGAACGTGACTGCACTTCCACCATTGATTTTCTGATAGAGAGCCACCTGATCATGTGTTGAGATCAAGAGATTCCATTCCTACCATTTGTATCTTAATTTCTAGCCTTCCCCAATTTGCCTTCCACTCAAATCTTTCTTACACCATAGCCAAATCTGTGTGAGAGAGTTGAGTGTTGGGGAGACTATCATTTGAAGCACAAGAGTAAGGATTTCATCATCTACACACCATATATTACTGTTTGGAGAGTGGTGTCTCCTAGATTGTTTAGGTGTCACTTTGGAGCCTCCGACATGATGTGGAGTTGAACCAAGAAGTTTGTAAGGGCAAGGAGATAGCCTACTTCGTGAAGATCTACCCGAGTGAGGCTAGCCCTTCATGGACGGAAGCCATGGTGGAATAGACAAGGTTGCTTCTTCGTGGATCCTTCGTGGGTGGAGCCCTCTGTGGACTCACGCAGCCATTACGCTCCGTGGGTTGCAGTCTCCATCAACGTGGACGTATGATAGCACCATCTATCGGAACCACGCCAAAAATCTCCGTGTCTCCATTGCGCTTGCACTTCCCATCTCCCATCCTTCTATATTCTTTCACTTGCATGCTTTACTCTTTCCTCTGCTCATACTCTTTAAATGCTTGTGTAGAATGCCCGTTATGCGCCTTAACATGGGCTGAAATCAACTACAACTTAGGGAAAATTAAAAACTGCAACTTTGACTTGTGAAGGGTTTAATCACCCCTCGTCTAGACCCCTCTTCTCAATCCTACAATTTGTATTAGAACTTTTATTTCCATTTCTTTGGTTTAATCACCTTTGGAGGAATATGGATGAGTCTACGTTCGGGAGTATTAGACATAGAGCATCTATTCTTGATGGAGAGTACTACAACTCTTGGAAAACCGAAACGCTTGGTATTTTCAATGAATACGATTTGAGCAAGTATATTCTTAGCCCTTATGGGCCTCCTATTGATCCTTTGCATCCAACCCCCGATGAAGAACTTGACCTGCTTCGTAATCTTAAAACTGTTAATCTTATCATTTGTGGATTACCTAGAAATGTGCTTGTTCGTATGCAAAACTTTGAATGCGCATATACTTTATGGAAAAACATTGAGGAGTGCTTGCCAAATTATTTTTTAAAGAATCTCAATGGAATTCTTCTTAAGCCCATTGCCTTTCATAAGATGAAGCCTAGTGATCCTAAGTTTTATCAATGTCTATTTGAGCTTCGTGATCTCATGCGTGCTAAAGGTGATGTTGGGACGATTAGCAACATTATCATGGAAACCATTAGAATTCACCAACTGGAACATTGCCATGATCATAATTCTAATGAATCATTTCCCTGGGTGATGATAATATGCATGATGATGATGATGTTGAACATGGCTATTATGATGAAAACAAAGATTTTGACACTGAAATAAAAAAGACTATGAGAAATCTTAGTCTCATGGCAAATCTTCAGAATTATATGGCCAGAGGAAAAGAGTGGATTCTTGATAGTGGATGTACCGGTCACATGACCAGAGATAAGGACATGTTTCGTGAGCTTTTGAAAAATGATGGCCCACGCAAGTATGTGACTTTTGGAGATAACTCCAAGGGTAAGGTACTTGGCCTTGGTAAGGTGGCCATATCCAATGACAACTCTATTCAAAATGTCATTCTCGTTGAATCTCTTGGTTATAATCTTATTTTCATATCTGGACTAGCCAACTTTGGTTTTAATGTTCTATTTACCGTAGTAGATTGCTAAGTGTTTCGCCGAGATAATCATAATATGCTCTTTACCGGTATTTGTAGAGGTGATCTATATATTGTTGATTTCACTAAAAGAGCCCAACCTCACACTTTCTTAATTGCTAAATCTTCTAAAGGTTGGTTATGGCATAGAAGACTAGGACATGTTGGTATGCGTAACCCAGACAAGCTTATTAAAGGAGATCATATCCTTGGTGTTAAAGATGTTATATTTGACAAGGATGGACTTTTATAGTGCTTGCCAAGTAGGAAAACAAGTTGGAGGAAGTCATCCTGTGAAGAACATCATGACCATGAGAAGACCACTTGAGCTACTCCACATGGACCTTTTCGGCCCCAATCCTTACAAGAGTCTTGGTGGTAACTCTTTCATTTTGGTCATTGTTGATGATTTTTCAAGATTTATGTGGGTGTTCTTTCTTGATGACAAATCTCAGGTACAAAAGATCTTCAAGAACTTCGCTCGGAAGGCCCAAACCAATTTGAAGTTAAGATCAAGAAGGTTTGAAGCAACAACGGAATAGAGTTTAAGAACGCCAATGTAGGTATCTTCCTCGACGAAGAAGACATCTCACATGAGTTCTCGGCTACGTACACGCCTCAACAAAATGGAGTTATTGAGAGAAAGAACCTTACCCTTATTGAGATGGAGAGAACGATGCTAGATGAATACAAGACACCCAAACACTTTTGGGGTGAAGCGACTGAGACGGCTTGTCATGCTACGAATCGACTTTATCTTTACAAGCTTCTAGGCAAGACGGCATACGAGCTACTCACCGGTAATAAACCCCAAGTTGGATACTTTCGAGTATTTGGCTCAAAGTGTTACAATCTTGATAAGCGTCGTTGTTCAAAATTGGCTCTACGAAGATTTCCATTGAATGGGAGAGAAGAGGAGACAAACTACAGAAAGTGCATGTCACCAGAAAAGACTGGACTAGACCCTTATTCATGGAAATCTTTGTAGTTGCATCCTGGAGCATATGGAAGGAGCAAAACAACAAACATTTTAGAGGTGTCCTGCCCACGCATGCTGCTTGGCTTGAGAGGTTCAGGAAATATTTTGAGCTCCTCAAACACGGAACCAAGGAGAGTCTAGAACACTTCATCACTCAATTTGCAGCTTCAGTTTGAGTTTAGTCGTAATATAGTTTTGTCTACTAACCATTCCGCCTCTCTTTGTACACACTGACATAGTAGTAGACCTAGCCCCCATTCTCATTCTCTATCCCTTCCCATCTAATTACTGTCTGGCAAACTTTTGTTGTTAATTTTTTAACTAAAAAAGGTTAGTGAGGATTGATAACCCACAAGTATAGGGGATCACAATAGTTTTCGAGGGTAGAGTATTCAACCCAAATTTATTGATTCGACACAAGGGCAGCCAAGAAAATTCGCAAGTATTAGTAGTTGAGTTGTCAATTCAACCACACTTGAAAGACTTAATATCTGCAGCAAGGTGATCAGAAGAAAAGTAGTATGATAGTAACGGTAAAGTGGCAATAGTAACAATAGCAGTTTTGTAGTGATTGTAATAGTAGAAACGACAAAAGTAACTTAGCAAAGATCAATATGTGAAACGTGTAGGCATCGAATCAGCATGGATAATTGTGCTGGATAATATTCATCATGTAGCAGTTATAACCTAGAGCGACACAGAACTAGCTCCAATTCATCAATGTAATGTAGGCATTTATTCTGTATATAGTCATATGTGCTTATGGAAAAGAAGTTGCATGACATCTTTTGTCCTACCCTCCCGTGGCAGCGGGGTCCATAAGGATACTAAGTGATATTAAGGCCTTCTTTTAATAGAGAACCGAAACAAAACATTAGCACTTAGTGAATACATGAACTCCTCAAACTACGGTAATCACCAGAATGAATCCCAATTATTATCACCTTGGGGTATGCGGATCCCAATTATTATCACCAGAAAGAACACACATATATTCATGAAAATATAATAGGTTCAGATCTGAAATCATGGCACTCGGGCCCTAGTGACAAGCATTAAGCATAGCAAAGTCATAGCAACATCAATCTCAGAACATAGTGGATACTAGGGATCAAGCCCAAACAAAACTAACTCGATTACATGATAAATCTCATCCAACCCATCTCTGTCCATCAAGCCAACGAAGGAATTACTCACTCCCGACGGTGAGCATCATGAAATTGGTGATGGAGGAAGGTTGGTGATGACGATGGCGATGGATTCCACCCTCCGGAGCCTAGAACGGACTCCAGATCAGCCCTCCCAATGAAAAACAGGAGGTGGCGGTGGCTCCGTCTCGTAAAACGCGATGAATCCTTCTCTCTGATTTTTTCTTGGTGAGTAGGTATATATGGAGTTGGAGTTAGGGTTGCCGAAGGTCCAGGGGCCTCACAAGCTCATCAGGCGCGCCCTGGGGGGCGCCCCTGAGCTTGTGGCTCCTGGGTGGCCCCCCTTTAGTATCCTTTTCCACCAGTATTTATATATTACAAAAATATTCTCTGTAAATCTGCAGGTCAATCTGAGAACTTTGATTTTTGCACAAAAATAACACCATGGCAATCTTGCTGAAAACAACGTCAGTCCAGGTTAGTTCCATTCAAATCATGCAATTAGAGTCCGAAAGAAGAGCAAAAGAGTTTGGAAAGGTAGATACAATGGATATGTATCAACTCTCCCAAGCTTAACTCATTGCTTGTCCTCATGCAATTCAGTTGACAAACTGAAAGTGACAAAGAAAAACTTTTACAAACTCTGTTTGATCTTGTTATTGTAAATATGACTAACCATGTTCGGTTTTTCCCTAAATATTATGAACTAACCATATTCACGACAACACTTAGGTGTAACAATTACTCAGATCAATGACATAACCAACTAGCGAGTCATATTAAGATGTCTCATATGACAACACCTTTTCAAAACAATCATGATACACTATGATATAATGGTATCTCGCTAGGCCTTTCTGAGACCGCAAAACATAAATGCAGAGCACCTCTGAATTTCAAGCACCGGCTAGACATTGTAATTCATGGCAAAGAAGATCCAGTCACACTCGTACTCAATATCAACTAAAAACAAAGCATAAAAATGACAATAGTGCTCTCCAGCTGGTGCTTTAATAAGAAGATGATGACTCAACAATAAAAGTAAATGGACAGGCCCTTCGCAGAGGGAAGCAGGGATTTGCAGAGGTGCTTGATAACCCACAAGTGTAGGGGATTGCAACAGTTTTCAAGGGTAGAGTATTCAAACCAAATTTATAGATTCGACACAAGGGGAGCCAAATAATATTTGTAAGTATTGGCAGTTGAGTTGTCAATTCAACCACACCTGGAGATTAAACATCTACAGCAAAGTGATTAGTTGCACAGTAGTATGATAGTTTGATGGTAGTAGGAACAGTAGCAATAGTAACGGTAACAACAGTAGCAATATTGTAGCAGCTGTAACAGTAGCAGTAGCAAAGTAACTTAGCAAGAGAAATATGTGGAAAATTCCTAGGCATTGGATCGGTGCATTCGTTGGATCATATTCATCATATAATAGTCATAACCAAGGGCAATACGGCACTAGCTCCAGTTCATAAATATAATGTAGGCATGTATTCCGTAAATAGTCATATGTGCTTATGGAAAGAACTTGTATGCCATCTTTTGTCCTACCCTCCCGTGGTAACGGGGTCCATAAGGAAACTAAGGGATATTAAGGCCTCCTTTTAATGGAGAACCGGAACAAAGCACTGGCACATAGTGAATACATGAACTCCTCAAACTACGGTCATCACCGGAAAGTATCCCGATTTCTGTCACCCCGGGGTTTACGGATCATAACACATAATAGGTGAACATGACTTGCAAGATCAGATCTAGAACATGGATATAATGGTGAAAACATAAACGGTTAAGATCTGAAATCATGGCACTCGGCCCTAAGTGACAAGCATTAAGCATGGGAAAGTCATAACAACATCAATCTCAGAACATAGTGGATACTAGGGAACATGATGAATCTCATCCAACTCCTTACCGACCAGCGAGCCTATGAAGGAATTATTCACTCCCGGTGGGGAGCATCATGGAATTGGTGATGAAGGAGAGTTGGTGATGAGGAAGACCAAAGATTCCCCTCTATGGAGCCCCGAATAGGCTCCAAATCTGACCTCCCGACAAAGAACAGGAGGTGGTGGCGGCTCCGTATCATGAAACGCCATGAAACTTTCTCTCCTATTTTTTCTCTCCCAAAATAGGATTTTATAGCATCGGAATTAGGGTCTGCGGGGCCACGAGGTGGGTACAACCCACTAGGGCACGCCAGAGGGGGGCTCCCAGGTGCCTTGTGCCCAGCCTGGGTGTCGGTGTCAAAACCGGCGGATCTCGGGTAGGGGGTCCCAAACTGTGCGTCTAAGGCGGATGGTAACAGGAGGCGGGGGACACAATGTTTACCCAGGTTTGGGCCCTCTCGATGGAGGTAATACCCTACTTCCTGCTTGATTGATCTTGATGATATGAGTATTACAAGAGTTGATCTACCACGAGATCGTAGAAGCTAAACCCTAGAAGCTAGCCTATGATTATGATTGTTGTTGTCCTACAGACTAAACCCTCCGGTTTATATAGACACCGGAGGGGGCTAGGGTTACACAGAGTCGATTACAAGAGAGGAGATCTACATATCCGAATTGCCAAGCTTGCCTTCCATGCAAAGGAGAGTCCCACCCGGACACGGGACGAAGTCTTCAATCTTGTATCTTCATAGTCCAACAGTCCGGCCAAAGTATATAGTCTGGCTGTCCGAGGACCCCCTAATCTAGGACTCCCTCAATAGCCCCTGAACCAGGCTTCAATGATGATGAGTCCGGTGTGCAGATTGTCTTCGGCATTGCAAGGCAGGTTCCTCCTCCGAATACTCCATAGAAAATTTTGAACACAAGGATCGTGTCCGGCTCTGCAAAACAAATTCCACATACCACCATAGAGAGTATAATATTCCACAAATCTAATCTGCTGACAATTTTTCATAACGTGACATCCTGCCATGGTCCGGTCATTATGAACCGTTTTTCCCAGCCTGCCACTACACGTATTGCGAGGCGGTTTTCTTGGCACGTCTTGTCGAAGCAGAGATCATGTCCCCTTATCATTGGACTCTCATCAATACAGGTGTGGATAACCCAATCGTGACTGCTGGTATGACTCCTCGATTTTAGGCAAGTTCCAAACGGTCACGCGAAGGACGCTTGATATTCACCCTCTTTATAAAGGGGCCAAGGCCTGTCCTTTTCTTCTCGCACTCGATCCTTCCCTTCCCCCACCTCGAATTCCAACACCCAAGGCTCAGGCTAGGCGCTTCGGACCTTCAGTCATGTCTGGATCCGACCTTCAAGGCCGGTGGATGGCCTCCTCTGTCACAGAGGAGGACATCAAGAAGCTAAGAGAAGCCAGGTATCTGACCGCCGAAATCTCGCACAGGCTGCCTGCTCAAGGGCAGGTCATCCCCACTCCCGAACCCAACGAGTGTGTCGTATTTGTTTCCCACTTCCTCCGAGGGCTAGGCTTTAGCCTTGATCCCTTTGTTAGAGGGCTTATGTTCTACTACAGGCTTGATTTCCATGATCTAGCTCCGGATTCCATCCTTCACATATCGTCGTTCATCGTCGTGTGTGAGGCCTTCCTCCGCATCACCCCACACTTCGGCTTATGGCTCAAGACCTTCAATGTGAAGCCGAAGATGGTCGGTGGGCGACACGCAAAATGCGGAGGTGCCATAATAAGCAAAGGCGCCCATGCTCCATGGCCGAAGGGTTCCTTCCCAGAGATGTCCAACTTATGGCAGCGGGAGTGGTTTTACATCACAGCTCCCCGAAGTACTAAGTGGGTAACTGCCCCCGTCTTCCGTTCGCCCCCCCCCCCGCCACAACTGGTATCATGGGTCAATAAGGGGCTGGACTGGGGGCCAGTTAATGACGTGCCGACATTGCAGTGTCGCATCTGAGATCTCCTCAAGAGAGATGTAAGTCTTGTCAAGGTAATGCAAGTCATGCTAGTTCGTCGGGTCCTGCCATTCCAACGTCGATCTCTCCGTATGTGGGAGTTCAACCCAGAAGGACCATGAACTATTCGGCAATTCTTCAGCGCGATGCTCGAAGAGATGTATGGATTGTTCTTCGAATCACAAATAAAGTGTCCGGACACCACCGAGGATGCGGGTCTCAACTGCAACCGTCCAGATACCCACGTAAGTAATTATGTGGCCGAACATGTTGTCTTTTTATTTGTCACAACATCATTCTGAAAAAAATCGCTCTTGGCCAGGACTGGATAAAAAAGGTGAAGATGATCAGGTGTTCGGCCCCCCTTCCCGAAGGCTCACCGGATCCCGTACTAGCCAGGATGCTTGAGCACGCACCTTATCAAGTGCCATCAGGGGAAGATAAAGGGGGGGGGGGGATAAAGAAGCCGAAAGCGGGCCTCACACATTACTCATCCAAACCCGGGGAATTAGTGTCTCCGCGAAGGAGGATAAACGGGGAGAAGAATCTAGAATCCCCTCCCCCCAAGGAAGGAAAAGGACCGCCTCTGAAGACCTGGAAACGAGGGTTTCCAAACAAGGGAAGAAACCTTCGCCAGGGGCCCCTGCCCTGGAGGGCATCCTTACTGCATAGTGCCCGCAAGGGGGTCAGCCCTCCACCGAGCTGTAAGTGAACAAGAGTACTTTTGGTAAATATATCATGCTTCATCTTCGAGGACAATAACCGCGACGTATGTCTTGCAGTTCGGATCGTAGCCCTTCTCGACAGAGTTCATCTTCGGGTGATCTTCTTCCGGAGATGATGAAGAGCGAAACGCCTCCCCCTGTCTCCCCGCCTCATGAGGCGGACGACCCTGAGGTGTCGTCACGGAGGATTTCTCCTGATCCGCCAAGGCCAGAAGGTAACCCTTCGGCCACCCGAAGTCCGGAGTATTCGGCTCCTAAGGAGAGCAACAAAAAGAGTCCGGCACTGTCCGGTGCACGACCGGACGCACTGATGGGTCTTCTGGAGCAAGCGGCTATCTCAGAGGCGCATCGTACATTAATGGGTACGGTGGTTGAGAGGATTTCATCCGCC
>LR880972.1:301869586-301888209 GCA_904067115.1 Aegilops sharonensis
ATATTGACGGTATCACACACGCTAGGTGTGCCCTATACAGATAGTATCCCTTGAGACTCTGGTTGCTGTCCAGAGGCGGCAAACAGAGGATCATAGTCCCAGGTAATGACCATGCTGCTTTCATGTGCACGCGGCTGAGGGTCCGGTGGCTGGTCGGACTGCTGAGTTTGCCGAACTAAGGCGGCAGCTTGACGCGGCAGATGCTGACATTGTGCTTGTGAACAAGCGGCTTGACGATGCACATGGTATGTATTTTCGGGTGGTCAACAAATATTAAGAGGAGCATGATGCTAGTATCTATAATATGTTGTGACTGCAGATGGGGCTGCCACCGTGGAGACCCTTCGGGCGGAGCTTGCCCGGGCCAAGGAACAAGCTAGGAGAAGTGATGCGGCCGCCCTAAAGGCGGCCGAAGAGTTAAGAGTCGAACATGCTGCTCATCGCCAGAGCGAAGATAAAATAGCCAAGATGGCTGTTGAGCTGAAGGATGCCGCCGGCCGGTATGAGCTTCTTGAAAAGGAAAGCCAAGCGAAAGCGGCGGACCTGAAGAAAGCCATGGTAGCAGCCAAGGAAACCCGCTCTAAAATCAGAGCGGCGAAGGAGGAGCTCCTTCAAGCCGGAGATATCACGGTTGGGAAGCCCTTTTTGTTGCGGACAAAGTTCGGATATCCGATGTATGCCCCTCTGGATCAATTGGGAGTGCTGGAGACGCGTACTTGGACTTGGCAACGAGTGCTGCTGATGCGACTGAGTTTTTCAAAGATCAGAAAGATCATGAAGTGGAAAGGTTGCTCTGGTCGCAGTTCAGTGCTCCCACGCGTCTGCTGCTGTTAAATGAACAAATGGCCGAGTGGGCTGAGCTCCATAGGTTGTCTGGACTTGCCATGAGGTCTGTCGTGGATCATCTTTGGCCGGAGGGACCAAGGCCGAATAGTTATTTTGGTTTAGTGCAACGATTCCTTGGTGCTGTGCCGCATATCGACGCCGTAAAGAGGTCGGCGTGCATAGAGGGTGCATGGATGGCTCTTGCCCGTGCTAAGATATACTGGGCAAAGATGGAGGCCACCGCTATTGCAACCCAGGATCCGGCCGTAGGCCAGGTCTTGGCCGAACACTATTTTGAAGAAGTCCTAGAAGGTGCTCGTTTAATAGAGGCTCAGTGCTGGAAGAGTATCATGTTCGAGTGACATGTATCCCAATTGTAAAAACAATGCTATTTGGATTATAAAGGCTATGTTTATACTTTTGCCTGAAAGTATTATGATGCCTCCTGTGCGGCCGTTTATGTATGTATATAACCTGAAAGTTTGCTGTCGTCGGCTTCAGCCCCCACGCATATAATGTGGGGGTGTTAAGAAAAGCGCGTATTCACACTTGATCCAACGTCTTGGTCCATTAAGGAGTGATAATCCCCAAGTGCAAGGAATCATCGTAGCACTTTCCAAAGGTGGAAGTGATAAGTATGGAGTGTCGAACCCACAAGGAGCTAAAGGTAAGATCAATATTCTCTCAAGCCCTATCTGCCACTGATACAACTCTACGTGCACCAAACGTTTACTTCCAACTAGAAACGGGAAATAAAACTACGTTGTGGGTATGAAGAGGATAACTTTGCATGATATCAGAGAGCTAACACATAAAAGTAGGTGCTGTTATCATAAAGTTAGAATATATTACTAAATATTATAAATAGCGAGTGTGAAATAATGGTGGATCGGTGTGCGGAATTGTCCTAGGCAATTGTTAACAAGACCGGTAATCACTATTGCAGTTTCATATGAGGAGAGGCATAAGCTAACATACTTTCTCTACTTGGATCATATGCACTTATGATTGGAACTCTAGCAAGCATCCGCAACTACTAAAGATCATTAAGGTAAAACCCAACCATAGCATTAAAGCATCAAGTCCTCTTTATTCCCGTACGCAATAATCCCTCTTACTCGGGTTTGTGTTTCAGTCACTCACCAACCCACTATAAGCGAACCATGAATGTATTGCAACACCCTACAGCGGGAATCCCTCACTCTTGCGCGACAAGGAGGGCACCATAGGACAGCACCAAAGTAAAACATACAACTCATACCAATCTAGATCATCAATCAACCCAAAGACAAAAGATATCTACTCAAAACATCATAGGATGGCAACACATCATTGGATCATAATATGTGGCATAAAGCACCATGTTCAAGTAGGGATTACAGCGGGGTGCGGGAGAGTGGACCGAGTAAAAGAGATGAGGATGGTGATGATGATGGTGATGTTGATGAAGACGATCAACGTGGCGATGATTCCCCTCCTGATGGCACTCCGGCGCCACCGAGAGAGAGGAGGAGAGGTTCTCCCCCTTGTGCTTCCTCCTCCATGGCCTCCACCCTCTGGTCCTTGGCCTTCATGGTGATGATGGCCCCTCCGGGATACTCCTCCATGGCCACTGATGATGATGGCCCCCTCCGGCAGGGTGCCGGAGAGGGCCTAGATTGACTTCTCGTGGCTACAGAGGCTTGCGGCGGCGGAACTTCCGATCTAGGTTTCTTTCTGGAAGTTTGAGTATATATAGAAGAGTTTTGCGTTGATTTCACGTCAGGGGGTCTCCGGGCTGTCCACGAGGTAGGGGGGCGCGCCCTAGGGGGTGGGCGCGCCCCCACCCTCGTGGGCAGCCCGGGACTCTTCTGGACTGCTTCTGGTACTCCGTGGGCTTCTTCTGGTCCAAAAAATGATCTCCGTCAAGTGGCAAGTCAATTGGACTTCGTTTAGTTTTCCTTTTCTCCGATACTCTAAAACAAGGAGAAAACAGAAACTGGAACTGGGCTCTAGGTTAATAGGTTAGTCCCAAAAATCATATGAAATATCATATAAATGCATATAAAACATCCTAGAAGGATAGTATAATAGCATGAATACTTCATAAATTATAGGTACGTTGGAGACGTATCAGCATCCCCAAGCTTAATTCCTGCTCGTCCTCGAGTAGGTAAATGACAAAAGAAATAATTTATGAAGTGTGAATGCTAGCAAGTGCTTAAGTTTGATCAATGATAATTCCAATCACTTTTTCTAGCATCATTACATGTCATAACAGTAGCTCATCTCATAAAACTTCTCATAATCAAGTAACAAGCTAATCAGATGTTAAAGTATAGATCATAAACTTTCTTGAAAACTAACAAACAATATTCTCAGTCATCAAAAAATTGCAATTCATCTTATTTTCAGGAAGAGTCTATGTCAGAGCTTTGATTTAGCGAACTCCACATACTCAACTATCATTTAGTCTTTCACAATTGCTAACACTCACGAAATACTTGTGGTTATGGAGTTTTAATCGGACACAGAGAAAGATAGGGGCTTATAGTTTCGCCTCCCAACCTTTTACCTCAAGGGTAATGTCAACAATAGTAGCTCATGCTAACTTACATCCAATTATATATATATATATATATATAAGGATATTTCCAACACCCTGTGCTTGCCAAAGGATAAAATGTAAAAAGGAAAGGTGAAGATCACCATGACTCTTGCATAAGGTAGAAGATAATAATAAAAGATAGGCCCTTCGCAGAAGGAAGCAGAGGTTGCCATGCGCTTTCAGGGTTGGATGCGCAAAATCTTAATGCGGAAGAACGTCACTTTATATTGCCCCTTGTGATATGAACCTTTATTATGCAGTCCGTCGCTTTTATTTCTTCCACATCACAAGATCGTATAAAGCTTATTTCCTCCACACCAATCAATCATACATATTTAGAGAGCAATTTTTATTGCTTGCACCGATGACAACTTACTTGAAGGATCTTACTCAATCCATAGGTAGATATGGTGGACTCTCATGGAAAAACTGGTTTAAGGGTTTTGGGAAGCACAAGTAGTATATCTACTTGGTGCAAAGAATTTGGCTTGCATGAGGGGGAAAGGCAAGCTCAACATGTTGGATGATCCATGACAATATACTTTATTTCAGATATAAGAAAACATAACCCATTACGTTGTCTTCCTTGTCCAACATCAACTCTTTAGCATGTCATATTTTAATGAGTTCTCCCAATCATAAAAGATGTCCAAGATAGTATATTTATATGTGAAACCTCTCTTCCTTCAATATTCTTTCATGAATTGTTCAAGTGACCAATTCTACGTTTGCTAACTTTCAATAAGTTTACTACCTATACTTATTATGTGTGAAGTCATTACTCCCCATGTTATAAGCATATGAAACGTATATAAATTTAGATTTATGACATTCAATTCATTCAACCATTTACTCATAGGATATACATGAAGCACATGAGCAAATGACAAACTACTCCAAAAGATATGAGTGAAGAACACAGAGTAGTCAAATAATTAACTAGCCATGGGAGGATTCTTTTTCGTTCAATATTTTAGACCCAATGATTTTATTCAAACAGCAAGTAAAATTGAAAACACGCTCCAAGCAAAACACACATCATGTGACGAATAAAAATATAGCTCCGAGTAAGGTATACAGATAGTTTTGAAGACGAAAGAGGGGATGCCTTCCGGGGCATCCCCAAGCTTAGGCGCTTGAGTCTTCCTTGAATATTACCTTGGGTGCCTTGGTCATCCCCAAGCTTAGGGTCTTTATACTCCTTATTCTCCTCATATCTATATCTCACCCAAAACTTCAAAACTTCAATCACACAAAACTTAACCAAACTTCGTGAGATAGGTTAGTATGATAAAGAGTAAACCATTCACTTTGGCACTGTCAAAAACAAGGTTCATAATTGTTCTCACACAATGCCTACTGTACCATATCATTTCTACAATTTATATTGAGAAATATAAGCCATAGAAACTAGAAAACAAGCAAACTATGCAATGAAAACAGAATCTGTCAGAAACAGAACAGTCTGTAATGATCTGAACATAAACCATACTTCTGCTACTCCAAAAATTATTAAATAAATTGGTGGTCGTGAGTAATTTGTCTATTAATCTTCTGCAAAAAGAATCAACTCAAAATCACTCTTCTGTAAAACATGACAGCTAATCTCGTGAGCGCAAAGTTTCTGTTTTTTTACAACAAGATCACATGAACTTTCACCCAAGTCTTCCCAAAGGTCTTACTTGACACTTTATTGAAACAAAAGCAATAAAACATGATTACTACAGTAGCTTAATCATGTAAACACAAAAAAACAGTAAGGGTAAATATTGGGTTGTCTCCCAATAAGCGCTTTTCTTTAATGCCTTTTAGCTAGGCATGATGATTTCAATGATGCTCACATAATAGACAAGAATTGAAACACAAAGAGAGCATCTTGAAGAATATGACTAGCACATTTTAATTCTAACCCACTTCCTATGCCTGGTGATTTTGTTAGCACACAATTTATGGGAACAAGAATCAACTAGCATAGGAAGGCAAAACAAGTATAACTTCAAAACTTTAAGCACATAGAGAGGAAACTTGATATTATTGCAAATCCTACAAGCATGTATTCCTCCCTCATAATAATTTCCAGTAGCATCATGGATAGAAATTTTGTTCTCATACTCAATTGGGACCTCTTCCTAAATAGTGGAATTATTACTAGCTAAAGTTGACACTCTTCCAAATCCACTTTCATAAATATCACACTAAGATTCAACACCTCCAAAATAGTGGGATCACTAATTCCTAAAGTTGACACTCTTCCAAAACCACTTTAAATGATAGTATTATTCATACTCCAAAATATATAAGTGAAGTTCATGGAGCATTCTACAATTAATATAGACTAACCAATATCCAAGCTCAAAATGTATAAGTGAAGCACATGAAGCATTCTATAAAACCATACTCAAAAGATTTAAGTGAAGCACAAAGAGCAATTCTATAAAATCATACTTAAAAGATTTAAGTGAAGCACATGAAATATTCTATAAATTGATGAAGGGACATATCATGCTAGCATGGTTCTTAAGGAAAAATAAAACCACAGAGGACACAAATCATGTGAACAAAGCAAAAACCGAGGTATACCGATATTTGTTGAAGAAGAAAGATGGGATGCCAACCGGGGCATCCCCAAGCTTAGATGCTTGAGTATCCTTTTAAATATTTACTTGGGTTGCCTTGGTCATCCCCAAGCTTTAACTCTTGCCTCTCTTTATTCTTCTCATATTGATAGCTTCTCGACCTTCGGACACTTCATCCACACAAAACTTTAACAAAAACTTTTGAGATCCGTTAGTGTAATAAAGCAAATCACTACCTTTAGGTACTGTAATGAACTCATTCTTTATTTATATTGGTTTTAAACCTACTGTATTCCAACTTCTCTATGGTTCATACCCTCCGATACTAGCCATAGATTCATCAAAATAAGCAAACAACACATGCAAAACAGAATCTGTTATAAACAGAACAGTCTGTAGTAATCTGGAAGTTTGGTAAACTTCTGTAACTTCTAAAATTATGAAATAAATATGAAAATATGAAAAAAAATTACATAAGTAATGTGAAAAAAGTTTCAGACCCATTTGACTTTCCAGTAAAAAATGTAAATTCACGCACTACAGCCAAAGTTTCTGTTTTTGTTCTGCACATAGTAAACAAGCAATCTAATCATCCTAAAACCAAAGCTTGGCACATTATTTTTATAATACAATGAATATATACAAGGGGATAATTATTTACAGAGAAACTTCCATGAAAAATTCTACATTGTTTCCGTGAGCATGAACACAAGTGCTCAAGGTCGACCCTCACTTCTTCAATGCATAACTTTCCAATCACTTCTCTTTTTGAAAAACTTTTTAGGCATGAAAGGCAAGTAATTTTTTTTGTATTTTCATTCTTTTAATTTTTGATTTATGTTTCACCCACAAATAAACAGAAACAAAAAGGAAAAACAAAATCTACTTAGTGAAGAAAGCAAACAAGCACACACGAGAATAGCAACCCCACGCTATTGCTCCCCGGCAACGGCGCCAGAAAAGAGCTTGATAATCCCCAAGTGCAAGGAATCATCGTAGCACTTTCCAAAGGTGGCTGTGATAAGTATGGAGTGTAGAACCCACAAGGAGCTAAAGGTAAGATCAATATTCTCTCAAGCCCTATCTGCCACTGATACGACTCTACGTGCACCGAACGTTTACTTCCAACTAGAAACGGGAAACAAAACTACATTGTGGGTATGAAGAGGATAACTTTGCATGCTATCGGAGAGCTAAAAAATAAAAGTAGGTGTTGTTATCATAAAGTTAGAATATATTACTAAATATTATAAATAGCGAGTGTGAAATAATGGTGGATCGGTGTGCGGAATTGTCCTAGGCAATTGTTAACAAGACCGATAATCACTATTGCAGTTTCATATGAGGAAGAGGCATAAGCTAACATACTTTCTCTACTTGGATCATATGCACTTATGATTGGAACTCTAGCAAGCATCCGCAACTACTAAAGATCATTAATGTAAAAACCAACCATAGCATTAAAGCATCAAGTCCTCTTTATTCCCGTACGCAACAATCCCTCTTACTCGGGTTTGTGTTTCAGTCACTCACCAACCCACTATAAGCGAATCATGAACGTATTGCAACACCCTACAGCGGGAATCCCTCATGCTTGCGCGGCATGGAGGGGACCATAGGACAGCACCAAAGTAAAACATACAACTCATACCAATCTAGATCATCAATCAACCCAAAGACAAAACATATCTACTCAAAACATCATAGGATGGAAACACATCATTGGATCATAATATGTGGCATAAAGCACCATGTTCAAGTAGGGATTACAGCAGGGTGCGGGAGAGTGGACCGCGTAAAAGAGATGAGGATGGTGATGATGATGGTGATGTTGATGAAGAGGATCACCATGGCGATGATACCCCTCCTGATGGCACTCCGGCGCCACCGAGAGAGAGGAGGAGAGGTTCTCCCCCTTGTGCTTCCTCCTCCATGGTCTCCACCCTCTGGTCCTTGGCCTTCATGGTGATGATGGCCCCTCCGTGATACTCCTCCATGGCCACCAATGATGATGGCCCCCTCCGGCAGGGTGCCGGAGAGGGCCTAGATTGACTTCTCGTGGCTACAGAGGCTTGCGGCGGTGGAACTTCCGATCTAGGTTTCTTTCTGGAAGTTTGAGTATATATAGAAGAGTTTTGCATTGATTTCACATCAGGGGGGTCTCCGGGCTGTCCACGAGGTAGGGGGCACGCTCTAGGGGGTGGGCGGGCCCCCACCCTCGTGGACAGCCCGGGACTCTTCTGGCCTGCTTCTGGTACTCCCTGGGCTTCTTCTGGTCCAAAAATGATCTCCGTCAAGTGGCACGTCAATTGGACTCCGTTTAGTTTTCCTTTTCTGCGATGCTCTAAAACAAGGAGAAAACAAAAACTGGCACTGGGCTCTAGGTTAATAGGTTAGTCCCAAAAATCATATAAAATATCATATAAATGCATATAAAACATCCTAGAAGGATAGTATAATAGCATGAATACTTCATAAATTATAGATACGTTGGAGACGTATCAAGGAGGTGATAGCGCGGCGAACAAGGCAATCAGACTATATAGCTTTAACACTTTCACTTAGTCATAGGAGTTCGATGGTGGGGCTACTATATAGCCCCTGGTACTTCCGCGCTCGTCCGAATACGGGGCGCGTACATACATGACCGGGAAACCAGCACTTCTTCAATGCGGAGGAATCGCGAAGATTCCGCTGAGTCATCGAGTGGTTGACCAGTCTTGCGCAGTAGTTCTCATCCAGATGAACCAGGACACAATCGCAGTAGTTCTCCCGGTGCCACCTTAGCCGATAGGCGAAATGTAAGGTAGCAAAACACGGGAGCCGGGAAAACCCAACTATTGACCAAAGACATGATTCGGAGCTGATGCATATAAGGCCAAACTCGCGACGCCGAACACTCCCTAAGGTATTCGGACTTGACAACATATATTGGGCTGAGTAACGCCCTTGATAATGAGCCCTGAATTTCCAGGTACGTGCATTAGTCTGACGTGATGAAATGCCAATAACGCCAGCATCCCTCTCGGTTGTGTTGAGTATCCAGAGGGTGTGAAGCAACAAGAGACAGTTAAAAAGGTTTACATAGGGTCTTAATCTAAAAAGAAACCTTTGAGTGGGGCCCTACTGCACGTCTGCACCCGTGTCTCCGTTGTGCCGTATCCTGGAAGGGTGTAGCACGATGATCATCTGTAAGAGAGAAAAACTCAGGTGAAAGTCTTCGTGCGAAAAATTGGTTATTCTTAATGAACCATTAAAATGCAATCTAAGTAAGTTCAAGTCGAACTGTAGTCCTTTTTACATGCAGGAAGCCCGTAGCACCACGTGTGGGGGTATATCCATCGACCCAATCTCAGGTTTATCTGAGCTGTTACGGCTAGTGGTGCGCCGGACTCGTCTAGCCGTGTCCGCGGTCTTGACGAGCGATCATTTATTCTGGTTGGAGAGGCCGTTCAGTGTTCGGCTGCTAGAGCCGCCACACATTCTTCCGCACGTAAGGAACGCTCTGTGTTTCCGCTAACTATGATGATGCCACGTGGACCGGGCATCTTAAGCTTAAGATAAGCATAATGCAGTACTGCATTAAAACGAGGGAAGGCCGTTCTTCCGAGTAGTGCGTGATAGCCGCTTCGGAATGGAGCGATGTCGAAGGTTAATTCTTCGCTTCGGAAGTTGTCAGGAGAACCGAATACAACCTCTAGTACTAGAGAGCCCGTGCAGCAGGCCTCTGGGCCTGGTATTACTCCTTTAAAGATAGTATTGCTTTGGCTGATTCTTGTCGGGTCTATCTGCATTTTGCGGACTGTGTCCTGATATATCAGATTAAGACTACTACCTCCGTCCATAAGGACTCAGGTGAGATGGTATCCGTCAATTATTGGGTCTAGCACCAAGGAAGCCGATCCTCCATGCCGGATACTAGTTGGGTGATCCCTGCGATCAAAAGTGATAGTGCAGGCCGACCAAGGGTTGAACTTGGGGGTGACGGGGTCCACGGCACACACGTCTTGGAGTACGCGTTTGCTCCTCCTCTTCGTTACGTGAGTCATGTTCACTATTTTGACCTATGGTGGGAATTTTTGTGTCCCCCAGTGTTTTGCTGGGGAGGCTCATCCTCGTCTTTACTTGGTGTCTCCCTCCCCTTGTGTTCGGCGTTTAGCTTGCCGGCCGCCCCAACATTCTCTGTTGGTGTGATTTGCAGGTTTGTCGGAGGTGCCATGAATCTAACATAATCTGTCTAGAATCTTGTTTAGGCTGGACGGTCCATCTCTGCTGCCTTTGAATGAATTTTTCCGTTGACCGGGTCGAGAGCCCCTGAATACGGCGTTACCACCGTGTTGTCTGGGCTATCTTCATTGTTTCGACACTTGCTTTTATTGCGTCACAGTTTTCCATTGTAACACCCCCGGTGTCATGCTACAGTAATCCTATGTGATAAAGCTAATCACTTGGCTAAGCTATGCTTGATCACCTTTGATTCAAATATCATTTGAAATCCCACTTCTTCAATCAAATTCAATTTGCAAGTGAAATATGAAGTTGCACAAAAGTGGCTGCAAAATAGTTCATCATTTAGCCAAAATTCCATACCAAATGATTGTTAAGGAAAACAACATCACTTCCAAGCCAAGATGGACTATAGCAATTAAGACAGTGCCATTCTGGCATTTTAAAATTCTATTCCAATTATGAAAAGTCCAAATGGATTCAAATAAATCCCAAGCTTATGGTGGCAATCCACCACTGACCCTAGTATTTGATTTCACCAGTGGCACATTTTTGCAATAGATGATTAGTGCAAAAGAAAATGCAAATGGCTACTGTTAAAAGAAAACAGAAAAGAAAATAAATAAATAAAAAGGCAAAGAAAAGGCCAAACTGCTACTATGCTTATGGCCCAGCCGCGTGCAGTAGCCAGCCCAGCCCACTAGGGGGCCTTTCTCCTACCTCCTACTGCTCACCGCACGCGGATGGCCACGCGGCAGCCATCCGGCCTCTCCCTGCCGTCTACAAGGTCGTCGTCGACCCCCCCGCTAAACCCTAGCACGACCGGCCCTCTCCCTCGCTCTCTCTCGCTCGTTCTCCTCCACCACCGAACGTGACCATCGCCGCTCGCCGTCGCAGCCACGGCTATCGACCTCGCCTTGCCTCGCTGACCTGTCTAGCAGCTCCGCCGTCGTCGACTGCCTCGTCCCCGTCCATGAGCGCAAGTCGGGGAGCACCGCAGGCCGTGGATCGAGCCGCCCCTTCTGCCTCGATCGCCGGTGATCTTCCTCCTCTCCGGCTACTCCTGCTGCTACTAAGCCTATCACCGGCCTCCGTGTGCCGCTCGGTGAGATCCTCCGTCTCCTACTCCCCTCTGTTAGCCTCTACGCGTGCCGTAGCTAGCTGTCACCGTGTCCGTGCTCTGCTCGCCGCCGACGAGCTTGTGGCCATCGTTGTGGTCAATGTCACCACCGCTTGAGGCCACAGTCGAACTCCTGGTGCTCCCAGGAGCCCAACGAGCACGAGCCCGTGCTTCCCCGTCCCCCTAGCTCTGTATCCGTCGATGCTCGAACTCCGGCATCCGCTCCACCGCTCGCCACCGCCATCTTCGGCCGTTTCTGGCCAAGCCACCCCCACAGTTCGACGCGCAAGCGTGCGCCCGTTCGAACGCGGGTAGCCGCGCGCGAAACGACCCCCTGTGGCGATTTTCTGAACGACTCCGGCGACACGCCGCCACGGTTTTGGTCACCGGAGCTCTCTCCAGCGCCGACGCCGACGTGGCTCGATGGGCCCTGCCCCTGGGTCGCTAACCAGTGGGTCTTGGGGGCCTCGTTGACTGGGTTGATCCAGTCAACATGCTGACTGGGCAGCCCCATCCACTGACATGTGGGCTCTCCTCTGTTAATTGGTTTAAAAAACGTTTTTTAAATAAAAGAAATTAGTTAGCCTAATCACTCACTGACATATGAGGCCCACGCCCCTAATTATCTTAGTTAGATTAAGTTAATCCAATGTTAAGCTAACAGAGGCTGACATGTGGGTCCCACTGGACCCACAGGTTAGGTTTGACCCTGGTCAGTGCGTCTGTTGACCGCTGATGTCATCACCATGTCATGTTGACGTCATATTTCATTTCTGTCAATTTAAATAATTCCAAAAAATGTTTAAAACTTTGAAAATTCGTAGAAAATAAACCGTAGCTCCGATGAAAATGTTTTCTACATGAAAGTTGCTCAGAAAAATCCAGCGAATCCGAATACATGGTCCGTTCATCTGTCACATGCCCCTAGCATGCTGAACTTGGAACTTTCCCCCTCTTTTCCTTTGTCCGGAATCCACCTAGCGTCGGGAATTCATCCTCGGATGTTTATCCCCTTCGTCTGCAACATGTAGTACTACGTTAGGTCGACCCTAATTCTACTTATCGTCATGTCATGCTTAGCATTGCATCCGTTTGCTTATATTTACTGTTTCTTCCCCTCTTCTCTCCGGTAGACCCCCGAGGCCGATGATGCCCCGGTGATCGACTACGTCGACGACGACCCCTCCTTGCCTGAGCAACCAGGCAAGCCCCCCCTTTGATCATCCCGATATTGCCCATTTCCTTTCTCTCATGCTTGCATTAGATTTTGCTACTGTAATTGTTTGCTCCTATTCTGATGCATAGCCTACTTTTGTAACCTGCTTATTGTTACCTACCTGCTTATCCTAAACTGGTTAGTATAGGTTGGTTAGTGATCCATCGGTGACCCCCACCTTGTCCTTGTTGCCCCTGCTTCATCATTGAAGACCCGATCAACAGGATCGAAGACCAGGCCCCGGCACTGCACATCACTTTTCCCTTAGTTGCTCGACACTACTGGGTTACTATCGAGTGCCGAGGGTGAGACCTTTACAACACTTCTGATGTTAACCCAGTAGTGTAGCTATTCGGTCATGGTCATCGAGGGTGATTCCGCCTTAACCACTTCTGATACGACTCGGTCGTGCAACCCCTCTAGTGTGAACCTCGGGGGTGGTTCCTCTTATGTTCACCTTGATGATTACATCGAGTGGAATCCATCAAGGGTGATTCCTCAGGTTTTCCACTTGGTGTTAGACACACGGTTACTATGGTTACTATGACTTTACACTGAACCCTGTTACTAAAGACGGGTCAGCCCTAAGGGGTACCCGCGCGAGCATATTTGCGAGTCATGTGGAGACGGGTTGACCTCGAGGGTGCCCGCGAGATAATTACGAGGCGTGGCCGGGCATTCCTAGCCCTTGCCGCAAGTCTTCAGACGGGGCAACGGGGACACATCTTTCATGAGTCTCTGCTTGTTACCGCGCGTTCCTAATCCACTATGATTTGGATATTTGATCCGAGGGGCCTCTGGCCTGATAATACTAACCATCACCTGGGCATAGTATGGGCGTTCTGCGTCGTATGCATCAGCCGAAGCTTAATAGACGTCAGCGACTGAGCGGCGCGTGCTGGGTTGGACTGCGTAAGCACCTGCCTTATTGAAGGAGGTAGCTAGGTCTGATCACCGGCCGTGTTCGCAACGTGCAGGAGTTCCCGGGGAGATGGCCCATGACCCCTGGGGGCATAGGTTTAGTCCGGTGTGCTGACCTCTCTATTAAGCCTAGGTCGGGTTGCGGCGTATTGTTTGGCCGAGGCTGGTTATGACCCAGGAAAGTGTGTCTGGCCGGATTTAATCGAGCGTGGTCGGTAAGTTAGTGCACCCCTGCAGGGAAGAAAACATCTATCGATAGCCTGCCCTACGGTAACGGACACTTGGAGTTGTATCCCGATCGATACAACTAGAACTTGATACTTGTGATGAGTAATGGATTGTGATGATAACTGGATAGTATGGCTCTGGGATTGCTTTCTCGCAGGGAGTCGAGAAAGGATCTCTGGTCAAGGTTGATAACACCACTACTACTTTACTTTATGCTACTCTACTCCCTCCTGTTGGTGCAAGATGGTGGTTTTCAAAAGATGCTAGTCTTCGATAGGCTAGACTTTTTTCTCTTCTGGCATTCTGCAGTCCAGTCCACAGATACAACCCTTTTCATTGATATCGATGCATATGTAGTGTAGATCCTTGCTTGCGAGTACTTTGGATGAGTACTCCCGGTTGCTTTGCTCCCCCTTTTCCCCTTTCTTTTTCTTTCCGGTTGATGCAACCAGATGTCAGAGCCCAGGAGCCAGATGCCACCGTTGATGCCTACTACTACGTGGAGGCCGCCGCCGACAAGGAGTAGTTAGGAGGCTCCCAGGCAGGAGGCCTTGCCTTTTCGATCGATGTTGCTTTTGTGCTAGGCTACTTAAGGCAAACTTGTCTAATTTATGTCTGTACTCAGATATTGTTGCTTCCGCTGACTCTTGTGTTTTCAAGTTTATGTATTCGAGCCCTCGAGGCCCCTGGCTTGTAATATAAAGCTTGTATTATTTTAATTTGTGTCTAGAGTTGTGTTGTGATATCTTCCCGTGATCCTTGATCTTGATCATACACATTTGCGTGTATGATTAGTGTATGATTGAATCGAGGGCGTCACAAGTTGGTATCAGAGCCGAATGCCTGTAGGTAGCCCCCGTTTCAACTCCTTGGCCGAAGTCGAGTCTAGTCATTGAAAAACTTTTACTAACATGGTTGTGTGGCTTACGGGCCCACGTTGCCATTGGGTGGTATTAGGATCTTTTACTCCTTGTCTATACTCTAGGACTCTGATCTCTCTTCCATTCGGGTTAAACGAATTTACTAACTCTAACACTAGGATCTCGTAATTACTTCCTCCCAGAGTGTGCTACCTCTTGAGCTTGCGTTGGATTTCCTTGAACCAAGGTATTTCCCTCAGTTTTTGAGAACCAAGGTATCAATCCAGTAGGAGGTTACGCAGGAGTCCCTCGCACCTACACAAAACAAATAGCTCCTCGCAACCAACGCGATTAGGGGTTGTCAATCCCTTCACGGTCACTTACGAGTGTGAGATATGATAGATATGATAGATAATATTTTTGGTATTTTTATGATAAAGATGCAAAGTAAAATAAAAAGCAAATGCAATAATAAAGTGATGGAAGATTAATATGATAAAGATAGATCCGGGGGCCATAGATTTCACTAGTGGCTTATCTCAAGAGCATAAGTATTCTACGGTTGGTGAACAAATTACTGTTGAGCAATTGACAGAATTGAGCATAGTTATGAGAATATCTAGGTATGATCATGTATATAGGCATCACGTCCGAGACAAGTAGAACGACTCCTGCCTGCATCTACTACTATTACTCCACTCATCGACCGCTATCTAGCATGCATCTAGAGTATTAAGTTCAAGAAAACAGAGTAACGCCTTAAGCAAGATGACATGATGTAGAGGGATAAATTCATGCAATATGATAAAAACCCCATCTTATTATCCTCGATGGCAACAATACAATACGTGCCTTGCTGCCCCTACTGTCACTGGGAAAGGACACCGCAAGATTTAACCCGAAGCTAAGCACTTCTCCCATTGCAAGAAAAACCAATCTAGTAGGCCAAACCAAACTGATAATTCGAAGAGACTTGCAAAGATAACCAATCATACATAAAAGAATTAAGAGAAGATTCAAATATTGTTCATAGATAATCTTGATCATAAACCCACAATTCATCGGCCTCAACAAACACACCGCAAAAAGAAGATTACATCGAATAGATCTCCACGAGAGAGAGGGGGAGAACTTTGTATTGAGATCCAAAAAGAGAGAAGAAGCCATCTAGCTACTAACTATGGACCCGAAGGTCTGAGGTAAACTACTCACACTTCATCAGAGAGGCTATGGTGATGATGTAGAAGCCCTCCGTGATGGATGCCCCCTCCGGCGGAGCTCCGAAACAGGCCCCAAGATGGGATCTCGTGGGTACAGAAGGTTGCGGCGGTGGAATTAGGTTTTTGGCTCCGTATCTGATCGTTTGGGGTACGTAGGTATATATAGGAGGAAGAAGTACGTCGGTGGAGCAACATGGGGCCCACGAGGGTGGAGGGCGCGCCGGGGGGGGGGGGGGTAGGTGCGCCCCCTACCTCGTGCCTTCCTCGAAGCTTCCTTGGCGTAGGGTCCAAGTCTCCTGGATCACGTTCAGTGAGAAAATCACGTTCCCGAAGGTTTCATTTCGTTTGGACTCCGTTTGATATTCCGTTTCTTCGAAACTCTGAAAATAGGCAAAAAGCAGCAATTCTGGGCTGGGCCTCCGGTTAATAGGTTAGTCCTAAATATAATATAAAATTGGAAAATAAAGCCCAATAATGTCCAAAACAGTAGATAATATAGCATGGAGCAATCAAAAATTATAGATACGTTGGAGACGTATCAGGCATCCCCAAGCTTAATTCCTGCTCGTACTCGAGTAGGTAAATGATAAAAGAGAATTTTTGATGCGGAGTGCTACTTGGCATAATTTCAATGTGATTCTTCTTAATTGTGGTATGAATATTCAGATCCGAAAGATTCAAGAAAAAAGTTCATATTGACATAAAAATGATAATACTTCAAGCATACTAACTAAGCAATTATGTCTTCTCAAAATAACATGGCCAAAGAAAGTTCATCCCTACAAAATCATATATTTTAGTCATGCTCCATTTTCGTCACCCAAGAATGCTCTCATCATGCACAACCCCGATGACAAGCCAAGCAATTGTTTCATACTTTAATAATCTCAAACCTATAAACTTTCACGCAATATATGAGCGCGAGCCATGGACATAGCACTATGGTGGAATAGAATATGATGATGGGGGTTATATGGAGAAGACAAAAAAGGAGAAGGTCTCACATCAACGAGGCTAATCAACGGGCTATGGAGATGCCCATCGATTGATGTTAATGCAAGCAGTAGGGATTGCCATGCAACGGATGCAGTAGAGCTACAAATATATGAAAGCTCAACAAAAGAAAACTAAGTGGGTGTGCATCCAACTTGCTTGCTCACGAAGACCTAGGGCACATGAGGAGGCCCATTGTTGGAATATACAAGCCAAGTTCTATAATGAAAAATTCCCACTAGTATATGAAAGTGACAAAACAAAAGACTCTCTATCATGAAGATTATGGTGCTACTTTGAAGCACAAGTGTGGCAAAGGATAGTAACATTGTCCCTTATCTCATTTTCTCTCATTTTTTTAGGTGGGCTCTTTGGCCTCTTTTTTTTTATTTCGGCTTCTATTGCCTCTTTTTTTATTAACCTCACATGGGGCAATGTTCTAATAATGATGATCATCACACTTTTATTTACTTACAACTCAATATTACAACTCGATACTAGAACAAAGGTGTGACTCTATATGAATGCCTCTGGCAGTGTACCGGGATATGCAATGAACCAATGAGTGACATGTATGAAAGAATTATGAACGGTGGCTTTGCCACAAATACTATGTCAACTACATGATCATGCTAGCAATATGACAATGATGAATGTGTCATGATAAACTGAATGGTGGGAAGTTGCATGGCAATATATCTCGGAATGGCTATGGAATGCCATAATAGGTAGGTATGGTGGCTGTTTTGAGGAAGATATAAGGAGGTTTATGTGTGAAAGAGCGTATCATATCACGGGGTTTGGATGCACTGGCGAAGTTTGCACCAACTCTCAATGTGAGAAAAGGCAATGCACGGTACCGAAGAGGCTAGCAATGATGGAAGGGTGAGGGTGCGTATAATCCATGGACTCAACATTAGTCATAAAGAACTCACACACTTATTGCAAAAATCTACAAGCCATCAAAAAACAAAGCACTACGTGCATGCTCCTAGGGGGATAGATTGGTAGGAAAAGACCATCGCTCGTCCCCGACCGCCACTCATAAGGAGGACAATCAAAGAACACCTCTGTTTCAAATTTGTTACACAACGTTCACCATACGTGCATGATACGGGACTTGCAAACTTCAACACAAGAATTTCTCAAATTCACAACTACTCAACTAGCACGACTTTAATATTATTACCTCCATATCTCAAAACAATCATCAAGCATCAAACTTCTCTTAGCATTCAACACACTTATAAGAAAGTTTTTACTATTTTATATACCTAGCATATTAGGATTGTTTAAGAAAATTAACATGCTATTTAAGACTCTCAAAATAATCTAAGTGAAGCATGAGAGATCAGTAGTTTCTTTAAAACAAATCCACCACCGTGCTCTAAAAGATATAAGTGAAGTACTAGAGCAAAACTATATAACTCAAAAGATATAAGTGAAGCACAAAGAGTATTCTAATAATTTCCAAATCATGTATGGCTCTCTCAAAAGGTGTGTACAGCAAGGATGATTGTGGCAAACTAAAAGGCAAAGACTCAAATCATACAAGACGCTCCAAGAAAAACACATATCATGTGGTGAATAAAAATATAGTTCCAAGTAAAGTTACCGATGGAAGTAGACAAAAGAGGGGATGCCTTCCGGGGCATCCCCAAGCTTTCAATTTTTGGTGTCCTTATATTATCTTGGGGGTTCCATGGGCATACCCAAGCTTAGGCTCTTTCCACTCCTTGTTCCATAATCCATCAAAATCTTTCACCCAAAACATGAAAACTTCACAACACAAAACTCAACAGAAATCTCGTGAGCTCCGTTAGCGAAAGAAAACAAAAGACCACTTCAAG
>LR880972.1:301889020-301903798 GCA_904067115.1 Aegilops sharonensis
CCATGGGCATCCCCAAGCTTAGGCTCTTTCCACTCCTTGTTCCATAATCCATCAAAATCTTTCACCCAAAACATGAAAACTTCACAACACAAAACTCAACAGAAATCTCGTGAGCTCCGTTAGCGAAAGAAAACAAAAGACCACTTCAAGGTATTGTAATGAACTCATTCTTTACTTATATTGGTATTAAATCTTCTGTATTCCAACTTCTCTATGGTTTATAAACTATTTTACTAGCCATAGATTCATCAAAATAAGCAAACAACACGCGAAAAACAGAATCTGTCAAAAACAGAACAGTCTGTAGTAATCTGTAACTAACGCAAACTTATGGAACTCCAAAAATTCAGCCAAAGTAGGAAGGCCTAGGAAATTTGTTTATTGATCAGCAGCAATTTGAATCAGTATTTTATCACGTTCTGGTGATTTTTAATAATTGTTTTCGTGAACAGAAAGTTTCTGGAAATTACAGCAAGATCAAATAACTATCATCCAAGAAGATCCTATAGGTTTAACTTGGCAAAACACTAATTAAAACATAAAAACAAATCTAACCAGAGGCTAGAACAAATATTTATTGAATAACAGCAAGGAAAAAAGATTGGGTTGTCTCCCAACAAGCGCTTTTCTTTAAAGCCTTTTAGCTAGGCAATGATAATTTTAATGATGCTCACATGGAAGACAAGAATTGAAGCACAAAGAGAGCATCATAAAACACATGACAAACACATCTAAGTCTAACATACTTCCTATGCATAGGCATCTTATAGAAAAACAAATTATTATAGCAAGCAAAAACTAGCATATGCAAGGAAGCGGAAAAGAACAATAGCAATCTCAGCATAACGAGAGGTAATTTAGTAACATGAAAATTTCTATAACCATATTTTCCTCTCTCATAATAATTACATGTAGGATCATAAGAAAACTCAACAATATAGCTATTACGTAACATATTCTCAACACGATCCATATGCATGCGAAGTTGACACTCTTCCAAAATAGTGGGATTATCATTAACTAAAGTCATGATTTCTCCAAGTCCACTTTTATAAAAAAATTCATAAGATTGAATATTATCCAAATATGTGGGATATAAAGTTGACACACTTCCAAACCCACTTTCAATATTATTGCAAACACTATTATCAATCTTATATTCATCACGGGGCTTAAATAAATTTTCAAGATCATAAGAAGAATCTCCCCAATCATGATTATTGGACAAAGCAAAACTAGAATCCCCAAGCTTAGGGTTTTGCATATTATTAGCATAATTTACATCAATATAATTTATAATAAAATCATTTCAATCATGCTTTTTATTCAAAGATCTATCGTGAAGGACTTCATCACAAATTTCAGATTTACGGATTTCAGGCAAAAGCTTATAAAGATAATCTAGTGCATCAAAATCACGAGGAATTGATTCATCATAATTGGATCTCTTAAAAAGATTGGCAAGCGGATGAGAATCCATAGATATTAGCTTCTCTGTTTAGGAATAAATACTCAACTATTTCGACCAAGTGAGAAAATGAGCCAAGAAAGACATCAAGGCGAACGGAAAAGAGAGGGCGAATAAAACGGCAAGGGTGAAGTGGGGGAGAGGAAAACGAGAGGAAAATGGCAAATAATGTAATGCGGAAGATAAGGGATTGTGATAGGTACTTGGTATGTTGACTTTTGAGTAAGCCTCCCCGGCAATGGCGCTAGAAATTCTTCTTGCTACCTCTTGAGCTTGCGTTGGATTTCCTTGAAGAGGAAAGGTGATGCAGCACAGTAGCGTAAGTATTTCCCTCGGTTTTTTGAGAACCAAGGTATCAATCTAGTAGGAGGTTACGCGCGAGTCCCTCACACCTACACAAAACAAATAGCTCCTCGCAACCAACACGATTAGGGGTTGTCAATCCCTTCACGGTCACTTACAAGAGTGAGATCTGATAGATTTGATAGATAATATTTTTGGTATTTTTATGATAAAGATGCAAAGTAAAATAAAAAGCAAAGTAAAAAAGCAAAGTCAATAATGAAGTGATGGAAGATTAATATGATGAAGATAGACCCGGGGGCCATAGATTTCACTAATGGCTTCTCTCAAGAGCATAAGTATTCTACGGTGGGTGAACAAATTACTGTTGAGCAATTGACAGAATTGAGCATAGTTATGAGNTCACTTACAAGAGTGAGATCTGATAGATTTGATAGATAATATTTTTGGTATTTTTATGATAAAGATGCAAAGTAAAATAAAAAGCAAAGTAAAAAAGCAAAGTCAATAATGAAGTGATGGAAGATTAATATGATGAAGATAGACCCGGGGGCCATAGATTTCACTAATGGCTTCTCTCAAGAGCATAAGTATTCTACGGTGGGTGAACAAATTACTGTTGAGCAATTGACAGAATTGAGCATAGTTATGAGAATATCTAAGTATGATCATGTCTATAGGCATCACATCCGAGACAAGTAGACCAACTCCTGCCTGCATCTACTACTATTACTCCACTCATCGACCGCTATCCAGCATGCATCTAGAGTAATAAGTTCAAGAAAACAGAGTAACGCCTTAAGCAAGATGGCATGATGTAGAGGGATAAATTCATGCAATATGATAAAAACCCCATCTAGTTATCCTCAATGGCAACAATACAATACGTGCCTTGCTGACCCTACTGTCACCGGGAAAGGACACCGCATGATTGAACCCAAAGCTAAGCACTTCTCCCATTGCAAGAAAAACCATTCTAGTAGGCCAAACCAAACTGATAATTCGAAGAGACTTGCAAAGATAACCAATCATACATAAAAGAATTTAGATAAGATTCAAATATTGTTCATAGATAATCTTGATCATAAACCCACAATTCGACCGTAGGAGGTCCGTTTCCTCCGTTTTGCGGTACGCCACACCCCTCCCGATCAACAGGACCCCTGTTTTGACTGTAGGAGGTCCGTTTCCTCCGTTTTGTGGTATGCGCGACTAGGCGTTCGAGATCCCGCCCGTATGTACACATACGTGACCGTGTTTTCTTTCTTGCACCCTGGCCGCTGTACGTACGTGTACATGCTACGTGCGCGCCTCTACTACGACACGTGCGCGCCTCTACATCAACCAGTATGTACGTACACGTTCGCGACCAGGATGACAACGCTACGTACGCTTCGACCAGGTGGGTCCCGACTGTCAGGCACTTCCTTGCCTGCGAAGATGTAGCTGGTGGGTCCCAGCAGTCAGGGGGCGAATCGTTTTTTTTGCCCGGATGCACTTCCTTGCGTGCGAAGGTGTAGCTGCTGGGTCCCAGCAGTCAGGGGGGCGAATCGTTTTTTTGCTCGGACGCACTTCCTTGCGTGTGAAGGTGTAGCTGCTGGGTCCCAGCAGTCAGGGGGGCGAATCGTTTTTTTGCCCGGACGCACTTCCTTGCGTGCGAAGGTGTAGCTGGTGGGTCCCAGCAGTCAGGGGGGCGAATCGTTTTTTTGCCCGGACGCACTTCCTTGCGTGCGAAGGTGTAGCTGGTGGGTCCCAGCAGTCGGGGGGCGAATCATTTTTTTTTCCGGATGCACTTCCTTGCGTGCGAAGATGTAGCTGGTGGGTCCCAGCAGTCAGGGGGGCGAATCGTTTTTTTTTCCCGAATGCACTTCCTTGCGTGCGGAGATGTAGCTCGTGGGTCTCAGCAGTCAGGGGGCGAATCATTTTTTTCGCGAAATACGGTGGCCAGTCCGGTGGGCCCCTGCTGTCAGGTGGAGGAATAATTATTTTGCACGTAATAAGGAGGCACTTCCTTGCGGTTGCCGTGGACCCAGCTGTCAGCCTCTCCACGTACAGTCCACGTCCGATGGAAGTCGTTCCTTGACTACGTTGACCACGCCGCGCCGAGAGCGCCACGGCGGTGGACGACGGCGAGGCCTAGGAAGGGGACGACATGGAGCCGGGGAAGACGAGGCAGTGGATGCACACGCGGAGAGGAGTACGAGGGTTCACTGGTTCGGTTGCGGTGCCGATGCCGCAGAATAACAGGGGGTGTTGGTCAGTGGGTGAGTGGAGGGATGGCCTGGCGAGCGGTGGGAGTAGTAGGGGGCGGTGAGGCCTCCGCGGCAGCACAACCGGCCATGGGAGGCATGAGCAGGCGGCACGACCGGCGCTGCTTTGGGCGGCTGTAGCAAGAAGACCAGAGGTTGAAGAAGCACGACGGCCGTTGGATGGACATCGTACAGTCACTGCAGCTAGAATCGTTTATATTGACTAAGTTGACAAAGCCCTTGGTACGTCAACTTAGTAGGCCCACAAGTTAGCTTCCGAAACGGTGCGCCCGAGATGTCAGGGGGATGAATCATTTTTTGGGCGGGTGAAGCTAGAATATCCGAGATTGAAGAAGAAGCACGGCATCCGTTGGATGGCATCCAACGGCCACTGCTGCTAGAACCGTGTGTTGACTATAAGTTGACAAAGCCTTGCATACCCGTCAACTCTGTTTCTTTAGGGGACGCGTCAACTTAGTAAGGCCAGAAGTGTGTGGCAGAGAACTTATAGCCCATTTGAGATTTGTAAGAATGTGTAGCCCATTTTTGAATTCTAGTGGAATTTACTACAGCCCATTTACAGTTTGTTAAAAGTACAGCCCATTTCAACCAACCGTTCAAAACAGAATTCAATAAAATTTCCCACATTTTGATGGGATCCGAATATTTTTATCCCGAAATTTTAGTCAGATTAAATACAATTTCAATATAAATTTATATTGCGTAAAAATCCAACGAAACATTCCGCACGCAACAATTAATGAAATTAAAATTTTCAATATTCCAAAAATAATATTTTATAAAGTAATCACTGTTTGGTGCATTTTTTTATAGTTACTACCTAGTTTTTATAATTACATCCCATTTATTATTTCTTAAAGCCCATTTTCTTGTTAAGCCTAATGCATCCCTCCTAGGAAAGATTTGCAGCCCAGCGGGGCGGAGAATAACAACTTGACCTTGCCTGGGTATTCCTAAAAAAAGTATAGCTGGGCTAGCCACTTTCAGCTTGAAAAAAATTAATATCTGGGCTGGATATCTGGCCTGGGCTAGACGGGCCACAGCCCGCCCAGTTAATACCTGCAGTGATGTTTTCGTTGTTGTTCAGAGGAGAAAAATTAATATCTGGGGTAAACATCAAAAAACTCTGCAGTGCTCACACCTCAAAAACACAAATACTGCTCGAGCTGCTTGGTCCCAGCTGTCGACCGCTTCTTGTGCAATTCTCTCCTTTATTGGCTACTCCCTCCTTTCCGGTTGATAATGCTCAATTCAAAAATCTCACCAATCAAGGTAGATGGCGAGTGGTGGAATACTTTTTCTAGTTTTGCAAAAGCACCTAATTAATGCTCTTGTTATCCTCAAAAATTATGTTTATCAATGCATTAATTGCAATGCATGCATGCATAAAGTACATGCATTGGTCAATTTTCTCTTAATACTTGCATGCAATGATTTAATGCACCTTGGAATCTGAACATGTGATGGAAAACAACCAAATTGAGCCTTATAAAATGGAAAAACTAAAATTTTGAGATAAGCCCTATAAACCGGAAAGGAGGGAGTACATAGGTAGACAATGGTGTGGGACCGTGATGTCAGGAAACCAGGAGGAAGCAAAATAAATTATAGTTATATATATATATATATATATATATATATATATATATATATATATATATATATATATATATATATATATATATATATATAAGGAGGCACTTGCGTACGTGAGGCTATGGACCTAGTGGGTCACCATTGTCATCCTATCCAAGTAAAGTGATCTCCTCGCCCGCGCCCGCTTTCCGCCCGAAACAGTCAGCACCGGCCGCCCCGCTTCCCGGTCCAGGCGATTGCTCCGCCTTCAAACGACACAAGTGCCGTCCGTCTGTCCATCTGCCGCACACATTAATGATACGCGGCTGCCGAGGCGGCTACTCCGGCGTCACACGTCCGTCCCTCCGCCTGCCCACCATTGCTATATAAACTACTGTGCCGGCCATAGCCGCAGTCATCCACATCCGTTGCCTTTCTGCTGTCCACACCACTACTGCCCACCATGGCTTCCTCGCGCTCCAGCGCTCTTCGGGACGGGCGGACGATGGACCACAAGGAGATAGCAGCCATTGATGCCGACCGGCTGGCCGGCAGGAAGCCGGAGGACGACGACGTCCCAATGGAGAACATGGTAGTCGACGATCTGGCGCCAACCCCCTCCTCCGCGCCATCCTCGCCGGTGCATTGCACCATGACCATTGGCGAGGCCCGTGCCCAATATATGGACAGGGTGAGGCAGATGCGTGAGGAGCAGTTCCGGGAGGCGCGGGGCGACGCCGCCTACAACCACCATCTCCTCCAGGAGCACCTGCAGGCGGAGGAGCAGATCACCACTGAGCGGGCGGAGCAGGAGGTGCTGCTCGACTCGTACCACTTCGCCCGCAAGGGCCGCCTCGAGCGCTAGCGGTACCGCATGCGGGTGGCGGAGGCTGCAGCCGCCTACAAAGAGGCTAGCAAAGAGGGCGATGAAGCGGGCGAGGCGCTGTTTGGCGAGACCGAGGACGAGGCGGAGGACAATGCCGGCTCCGACGAGTCCCCGCTCCGCCGGCGTCGATGACGCCCTGCTCCGCCGACGCCCCGCGGCGCCAACAACGAGGCAGAGGACACCGCCGGCTCCGCCGAGGCCCCGCGGCGCCAACAACGAGGTAGAGGACACCGCCGGCTCCGCGGAGGCCCCGCCCCGCCAACAACGAGGTAGAGGACATCGCCGGCTCAGCCGAGGCCCCACCGTGCCGGCAACGTGGGGGAGGATTTCCACTGCTCTGCCGAGGCGCCGCCCGCCGGCAATGAGACAGAGGCATCGCCGGCTCCGCCGAGGCCCCGCCCCGCTGCCAACGAGGCCGCGCCACACTGAAAACGAGGAAGAGTAGAACATGGTAGGTTGCCGCCGCTCGGGTCCAAGTAAGGCCACCGCTGCTACCCCCCGGTTGAAGCCAAGCTAGGCGGGTTGACCATTGATGGCCGGTTAGCTTCTTGGCGGCGACATCGATTCGGAGAGCTGCGCTGGAGAAGAACTCTAGTTCTACTTAACTGCTGGTTCAGTTGGCTGACTGACACGTGGGCCCAACAGGCCACATGTCAGTTACGCAACTGCACCTACAGTTAAGTCACTGAAGCTTCTGTTCGGCTCAGCGGGACACAGGTGGGTAGCTTTGGTTAATCAATTATACCTCCAGCGCACCCCTTTTTAGTTTTTTTTCAAAAAGGAGGATGACCCCCGGCCTCTACATCTGGGAGATGTATGCGGCCACAAACACCCCTTTTTAGTTGAAGAATGTATGAAATGTAATGAAATCCGGCATGTTTATATGAAATCCGACCGTGTATGAATGAATTTATTTCGATTATTTCGAATTCCTGTATAACTGGCATTGGATGAACATGCAAAACAATACGTACTAGCATTATTCCCAGGGTGATCACCACGTTTGCAGCAGTTTCACATGTACTCCCTCCGGTCCTTTCTAGTATGCATACAAGTTTTGTCTGCAGTCAAAGTATCACTACTTTGATGAATCTTATAAAAAAAGTATGCACTTTCACAATGTGCGAAGTAAAAAGGAACAGAAGGAGTACAAAGAGTTTGAGCAGCTTTTAGCGTTTCTGTACATTGCAATCAAACACACAGGCCTGGCAATTCATAGAGAACATTCAAAACAATCGATGATTATGCATCTCAGCAACTCACATGTCAGAGGCAATATTTACTTCACAACTGAAGAATAAAGAAAAAAATGATCGCCGCTGCTGACAGCAAAGGGCGTCCCATTCGAAAATATCATACGCATATCTTGCTAAAATCAATGAGCAAAATTTGACAAGGTTGTCCCATTCCAAAATATCAATTGCCTACGATTGTGGAATGGGCAGGGTTTGCCATCAGTTCGGACATTGACATGGCAACTCGTGCTAAATAAACCAGCTGTTCTTTTTGTGCAGTTCCACCAAAATCAACCAAATTCGCGCGTAGCTTGTATGATTTCGCCCTTATATGTTGCAACGCCTTGAACTTATGGGCACCTCCTTTCTTGTGGTGGAAATGAATGATTTGATGTATTCAAGAACGTTTTGTGCAGTTCCCGTTGAAATCAAGCTGAGCACCCCTGTTTGCACAAATACAAAAAAGTGATTAGTATAAAGCAAACTGTACTATGAATTGACAGTTTCAACAGGCACATACATGGTCCATGTAGAGCACACTTTTAGAAAAATGGAACTCACCAGAAAGAATCCTAGAACAACATTGTACTCGCGCATCAGAGCTTTGTCTGTCCTTCTGAGCTGAAGTTAGTTTGGTCTTGTGGGGAGTAATGTAACCATCTTTTAACTGCTCCTTCTGATGAGAAGATAGACAGTGCTTCTTCATCCTGGCATAATCGGAACTAGTCACTTCATGTACTCCATATTCTTGTTCAGAGGAAGATGATCATGTTGTGCAAAGACAAGAGGACTACTAAATGCTAGCATCCATGTTTGCTCGAAAAAAAGGAAAGGAAATATTTAAAAAAACACAGATGAATCACTTCCCAAGGACAATACCACTTTTTCATGACAGTATCTAAACAGTAGCACAACACCAATAGAGATGACAAAGCTCAATCATATGGATGAAATCAGTGGGCGAGTACCAACCTTTGTCAGGAGGCTGATTGTGTAGAACATACAAATGAAGCACTTCTCGGGAACCATCTGTTGCTATCTACGGGGGTGGCCATGCTTACTATATACTCCTCGATTAGTTTAATGTTTCCAACATCTTCTTGTGCAGTTCCACTAAAATATATGGTATCTTCAAAGAAGATCCCTGTTTGCACAAATAGAGATAATTACGTATGGCATCAAATCAGTGGCAAAACAATTGCTCGTTCTAGCCATAGCAATAAATTAAGATGCAAAACTATATCATTACTTGTGTCATCACAGTTCCAGTGCTTCATTACAGCACCGGGAGTTGATTTTTTTTCTTTCGCTTGTTCTTCCCCGTCATCACTTGGTGCAATAACAGACAAGCTTCGCCTTCAATGTAAGATTTGGCATGTCAATTAGGGAGCACAAGTATAGTACTAAACTTAATTTTCTGATGAAAGTGGAAAAATACAGGCCAACAGTTGTGAAATATCCTTATCTTACCTCAATGGGATATTACGGTGCACATACAGATTGGAAGTCTTGTCTCCATTTGTGCAGCTCACTAAAATCAAGCAACATTATCATACAAGTAGCACAACATATGAAAGCACACTGCAGAATCATGTGAAAGAAGGCTAGTACCGACCTCTCATGATGCGGAATTCAAACAACTCACAAGAAGAAGATCTGAACCAAATTCGCCTTAATGGATAGGAAGTAAGATCTCCTCTTGTGCAGTTCCACTAAGATCAAGCAATCAAGCAACGTTGTCAGTGTGACATTTTGGTTGAACTGCAAAAAACACTCTTAAAACAAAAGTGTTTTGTGCAGTGCAACAAAAGGTCACAATGGCAACGAGGTGAAGTAGATAACCCTGTTTACACAGAGGTGCAACAGAAACAATTAGTGGTCAATAACGGTGGATGACACAGAAGCCAACAAAAAGAAGCATCTACCTTATCTAAATGGGAAAGAAAGCAAGACAGTAGCATTTCTCAAACGGTGGCATTGATTAATATTAACATAGAGATTATATTAACAATAAAATTTGTTAAACATGTAATTTGCTTTTAACTGTGGCATTGCATCAATTTTCCAGCGGCATTATTAGAGGGTGTTTGTTTACAGGGACATTTTGGTGTAGGGACTAAAAAAACTCCGTGTCAGTCACATCTAAACCAAACAGGAGGGACTTTTCGGGACTAAAAGTGGGCATTTGGGACTAAAGAAAGAAGACCCCGAGGGAGTCTTTTGGGGACTTTTTCCAACAGTTGCCCCTGCCACGCATCGCACCTTGTTTCTATTAGTTCATTACTAGGGGTAACATGGTCTTTTATCATGTCATTTAATAACCTATAGTCCATGTTTAGTCCCTGGAACCAAGCAGGTGGGGACTAGGGAGTTTTTAACCAAATAGGGCCATAGATTAACAACAACTAATGAGTTGCATGGGACAGTGGACGCACCAGCACCATGTGCATCTACCGATGTACTGTGGTCATGCACAGTCTGTTGCAACAAAGAACAAACAACCAAGGAGCATATTTGTGTTGGTCCCAGTTTTATTATCTTTAGACACCTTTCCCTATGTGAGCGCAACAAATCTAGTCCTGCTCAAACTCTACAGCCTTGTCCCTTCCTTTCCTTTTTGAACTAGTACTTTCGCCCCTTCCTTTCCTCTTTGAACCACGTCCGAGATTTATGCGATACAACTTTCCCCACTACTTTCCCCCATTCCTTTCCTCTTTGAACCACGTCCTAGATTCATGCTATACGACTTTCCCCCTTCATTTCCTATTTGAACCACGTCCTAGATTCAAGCTATATACAACTTTTCCCACTACTTTCCCCCACTCCTTTCCTCTTTGAACCACGTCCTAGATTCATGGTATACATGCAGCTAGAGCAATGCATGTGGAGTAAGTAAAATATACCTTAAGGTTCTTGGGGCGTGGTTCGGTGGGCGACGGGACGACGGCGAAGAAGAAGGGTCGGAGGCCCTCCCGCGCCGCCGCTGGGTGGAAAGTGAACAACAGCGCCGGTAGTGGATTCCCTCCCTCGCCGACGTCGACATCGTTAAGCCTCCTTCCCTTCCCGACGGACGGATCCTGCCGGCTCTTTGAGCAGCAGTGAGGGGAGAGAGAGGCCAACGAAGTCTTGTTTAGATCTAGAGAGGGCGAGAGAGTGTGAAGAGAGCAACTACAAGCGCTGAGGATCCAGCTCCAGTGGGAGAGGGCGAGAGAGTGTGAAGAGAGCAACTACAAGCGTTGAGGCTCCAGCGTGTATATATATACTGGAGAGAGAGTGTGAAGCGTGCAAACTCTAGAAAACATTTTGACTAGTCAAAGAATCCTCCTGGCAAAAATTATGCTCAAGTGTAGTTATCGAACCCGAGACCTCAAGTTTGATGAGCAAACAGGCTAACCAGCTACACAACCCTCCCGTTATGTTCAACGAGAGGAAAATAACCTTTTATACATTCCTGCATTCGTGTGACAGGCATGACGTGTTTTGTGTGTGTGTGTGTGTGTGTGTGTGTGTGTGTGTGTGTGTGTGTGTGTGTGTGGGAGTCATTAGGATTTCAATCATAATCGTGTCATGTGGCTTTGGTGGTAAGACTATCCACAGTGGTGCAGAAATAATGCAACCTTAGTCACCTTACCTCTCTCCACGTAGTACGTTGGGTCCCACCAGTCAGAGGGTGAAACAAACAAATTAATAAGAAAAATTAAAAGCGCCAGCGGTGTATCTTACTACCTCACACATCTCACTACTGCTCGGGAGCACTGTCCAATTGATCCCTCTGTTCGCTCACGTACTATTTTAAGTGAATCCTTATTATAACATGCACACAAATTTTGGGCACTTGTATTCGACTTAAGTCAGTGTGCCACCGTATCTCGTATACTTACTACTCCCTCTGTCTAGGTGTAATAAGTCACGTTAGAAGGTGCAACGGGACCAAGGTGCGTGCGTGTGCGTGTGTGTGTTTAACAAGATGTGTGTGTTAGAGAGTGCGACAGATCGACCTACTCCTACAGAGATATGGTGTGTAATGTACGATTTTAGCCGCGAGAGTCGGTGCATCCTCTCGTTTCTGGGCGTGTCCGGTAGGGACATGCGGACAACTGCCACGCCTGCTCCTGACCAGCCTGGCCCACCCAAAGCCCCTCCACCGCCTGCGTGCGCTTCCCGCCCGTAACGGTCAGCGCCGCTCCAAAGAATCGGTGCCACATTCATGCCCGGGCAGAGTGGACGCGACCTCTCACTGGCGCAAGAGTGATGGTTGCTTCGTTCGTCCAACTTACTGCTGGGTCTATGTGATTTGACGGCTCATTGTTATTTATTACTAAGGTGGTAGGACTGCTGGATGTCCCACGCTTTCGGCGAAAGGAGGTAGTAGATTACAATTTTCGCCATTCTTACAGCGGAGGAGTGCAAGAGCAGCGAAAACACGCAGGCTCAGTGATTACATGGCCCACCTCCCACTATCACCGTGCGACACCTAACTCTTTACATAGTACTCCCTCCGTTCCTAAATATTACTAGATGAGTCCCCGCTCGTTGCCGCGGAACATCGGTATATCTCTCTGCGCAAAATTATCGATTTCATAGAACTAAAAAAAAATCTATAACCGCATGAAAAATGTGGTAGCCAAACTAAATAAACTCCCATCATCATTTAGATCATCCCACATAAGGAAAAAAGATCAGCCAACTCCTACTGCATAATGGGATTATCTTTTTCTTTTTGACATGTTAATGGGACTTAAAAGCTCACTTACATGCATGCTACCGGTGCATGCTTGCATGCAGACATGTTGATGTGATTTAAAACCCACTACCATGCATGTGCCATGGTATTTCTGCATTCTTGCATGTGGCTTAGTGTTGAGCCTCTCAACGTCTAGATCAGACGGCTATTATGACTGATTTACTTCATCTAACGGCTACGTCAATTTTGGTGATGTGGCTCAAGGAGAGGATAGAGAATTCCTAGTAGTGGGGGCTAGCTATTACTAGTAGATAAGTCTTTGTAGAGATTCCACTAGGTGAACTACATACGGAACAAAATGAATGAATCTACACTTAAAATGCATCTATATACATCCGCATGTGGTTAATGGTGAAATCTCTCCAAAGACTTATATTTAGGAATGGAGGAAGTACTAGTATAGTACTAGTACGTACTGTAATTTATCAGCGAGATAAATTTGTACAATGCTATGAAGCTTCCAGCTCCTGTTACATGTATCTTGCGTCCAAGGTTGCCTGTTGCAACATTTCATCAAATACAAAGAAGACTAACATGCATGCTATTGCATCTCAATGATTGATAGATCATAGCAAATATGTACTCCCTCCGTTCCAAAATAAGTGTCTCAACTTTGTGCAAACTTTAGTACAAAATTGTACTACTACTACTACTAAAGTTGACACTTATTTTGGAACAGAGGCAGCTAAACAAAAAAACGATCCATGCAGTCCCTAGCCCTTGAACAGTGAACCCTGACCAGGCTTCAATTTGCTGGCAACGTTCGATCTTCCTAATAAATGAAGTTTGCAACCTTTTGACTATCGGATCATTTTGTGCAGTTTCACCAAAATCGAGATGAGCATCCCTGTGGCAAAGAAATTGAAGAAGCGTGATTAGAATAAGATTACTAGGACTAGTTGATGAGACATAAACTCATCACAAATACAGTACGTAGAAGCCAGTAGAGGTATCAGGTATGTGCGGGGCAAAGAAGTAGATAAATATCCACAGGGAGTGATGTGGGCAGCTGGAGCAGTGGTGCAAGCCGGCTGTAAAGGGAGTTGTACCCGAGGGACGTAGCTCGACCTTGAGGAGGGCGGCGGGAGGGGGCAACTGCCCACGTCGCGATAGTGAGCAAGGGACGAAGGCAACCTCACCGGCTTTGTGAGAGAGAACGGCGGGGACCCCTGATCGGGACATGCCGACAATGGGTTTTCGCCGTCGGCGACGGACACCACATCTACACTAAGCATCCACCCCTTCCCCAAGCGGACGTGATCCGCCGGGATGTTAGAGATGTGGCCACAGTCGTTTTGTGCGAGAGAGTGTGAAGTGAGCAACCCCAGCAAGCAACCGTGTAGGCTGGCCCGTCCTGACTATGTATATAGTGGAGCGGTTTCCTTTTCTCTCCATATGAACCTATCATATTGCGTACGTGCCACTGAAGAAAAAAAATTATTTATAAATAACGCGGCACCTACTACTCGTTCTCCTATAACCTTGCGCTTGGCATCTCCAAAATATTAACCTTGCGATTGGCTCTTCGCCTCTTCGGGAAGTCGAGCAATAATGGTAGTGCAGTATCTATCGTTCTGGCAATATGAGACCAAATGAATTGCTGCACGTCCACCACGTGGGCGAGGGTCGAGAGGCGAGGGAGAGTGCTACTACATACAGAGCAAAATGAGTGAATGTACACTCTAAAATACGTCTATATACATTAGTGTTTGGAGTATGTACTAGTAGTTCATATTGAAATCTACAAAGGACATATATATTCCAAACAATATGATATAATCTCTATAACCAAGGTAGTAGGGACGAGGAGTAAATGGAGGGAGTAGTAAATTTTTGTCCTCGTCCTGCGAGCCACCGTGCGCATGGGCGAGGGAGGAGCAAGCTTCACCTCATCCTGCGAGCCACCGCGCCCGTGGGCGGGGGAGACGGCGTACTAAGCAAGCTTCTCCTCGTTCTGCGAGTTGACGGGACACATCAAAAGTACTCCAGTGTATAGAGCCTTGCCTCTAAGGTAGGCCCCACATGGTTTGCCTCTTTTTTTAATTTAACATAACGCGTCAAGTCGCAATTTGTTTGTTCACCCGTGGTAGACGATCCTCCCTCCAACAAGTGGACAACCAGTACACGTGCCAAATTACCACGTGGGCTGCCTTTTTCGTACAGAAACGAGCTCCACCGTGTACCCGCGCGGGTGTGGTTGGGAAAGAGACGGGAGTACGTGCTCCGTGCATGCACCTCTTCTCTTCGTGCACGTCCCCCACCTACGTGGGTGTGTGTGAGAGATACAAACCGCGTTC
>LR880972.1:301909164-301930657 GCA_904067115.1 Aegilops sharonensis
AGATGAAAAAGTCAGTCGAGCGACGTGTAGCCTCACCTTGCTAGTGTGTTCAGTTTCGACAGCAAAATTCAGTTTCGACAGCAAAATTCAGTTTGGACAGTTAGGTTCAGTTTCGACAGTTAAGTTAAGTTTCGACAGTTAATTTCAGAGATGAGCAGTTGATGTATTTTACATCTAGCACTTTGTGGTTATGTATTTTATGTCATGTACTGGAGATGCTATTAGAATTCCACTCAGGTTAACGTTGTTCATTGTCTCTCTTGTCCTGCTTCAGCCTCGGCGTCGTACAACTCACCGGAGTTGCTCCAACAACGAAACCCTCCATCACAGCGGAGCGGTACCTCGGGCTCCATCTCGAGACGCCTAAGATCTTCTTCCCCTCCTCCGACAGCAAAGTCAGCTGGAGCATCCTCACCGGCCAACCCAATCATGTTGAGATTGACATGGCTTCGCCAAAGAGGTTGTACACTTGTCGCATCTCTTTTTTACTCTACATGTTATATATATTGTCCACTGAGCACACGGATTTGTTCCTTTAGTGTCTCCTTGAAAGAAAAAACGTAGGAATTTTAATTTCCACTTGTCCTCCTTTTCAAATTCCTATTCATGAAGCACAAGACTAAGAGATAGTAGCATAATAGCATTATAACCGTACATTTTCTTGTGGTTTGACTTAATCTCACCATGCTTCTTTGCATCCTGTGATCTTCCAATTGTTGTGAATCAAACACCCAGATTGGCAGAAATCCTGTGTTTATAAATTCTCTGTTTTGCACGTGCATTCCTATCCTATTCCCGTCTATTTCCTATCCCTGCATTGTTGGAATCCTCCAATTCAAACGAGCCCTTACATAATTACTTCTCTTACAGATAGTTGTCAAAGAAAACCTTGTGTGGTTTGTCCCGGTCCTGCTGCGCCATCGTCCACCCCAGCTCAGCTGCTCCAACGACAGAAGGGTCCAGCAGAGCAGGGATCCGGCCTCCAGACTGTCTTTCGCCACCTCAGATCTTCTTCCTCGCCGCTGGCATCCATGAAAACTAAATTACCATCATCAACCGAGCAGATGACCTCAAGGACTACACGGCTCCGCAAGAGAGGTCGCACTCTTTCGTGTCTGCTTACGTTATGCATCGCTTAATATTACATGCTGCTTTATCGTCCTGTTCACCGATTAGACTCTGAGTCGGCTCCAAACTAATGGTCAAACTTAAGTTTTTAAATGGTTGTGGGGTACATATCGGGGCTGCTATCAATAGTATCTATCTACTATCTGGTTAATCTCCGGTGTCTACTATGAGTTTCATGTTGGGTGGGAAACAAACAGTAAAGAAGCCATTATCTGTATTTATTAACTGAAGCCATTATCTGCCTGCTATTATTGGTTTTGGGTCTATCCACAGGTTGCTACCATCACTCTGGATTTCTGCATGCACTCCTTACATAATCTCACTATGTTTTATTCCTATGCATGACAGTTATTGTAAACAATGGAACTGAACATGTAGAGCAAAAGATACGAGCCTTGCGTGGCAATATAATTTCATGCATACGTCGCTCCATGGTAGGCGCAAAGGCAGCCCCCCTCCACGCATTTCGGATTGTAATCGAGAGGAAGATATCTGTTCTGAGGGGGATTCATAAGGAGAAGATAACTCCTATTTACCCCCTGAGGTCTTCGCTCTAACTTGGCATGCTGATGTTGGTTATATCATGCATATGGTGTCTTGCATTGCTTACTTTATACATCAAATATGTCATCTGCTTAGTTTAGACAACCTTTGTGCGAATGCCATCTATTTAGTTTATTCATCGTTTATGTGAATTATGCAATGCCATCTTGTTTAGCCAGGCATCATATATGTGAATTTTGCAGTGCACCGCTAACCCTAGCTCGACCAGACCCTCTCCCTCGCTCTCTCTCGCTCGTTCTCCTCCACCACCGAGCGCGACCTTCGCCACTCGCCGTCGTAGCCGCGGCTACCGACCTCGCCTTGCCTCGCCGACCTGTCCAGCAGCTCCGCCGTCGTCGACTGCCTCGTCCCCATCCATGAGCGCAAGCCGGGGAGCACCGCATGCCGTGGATCGAGCCGCCCCCTTCTGCCTCGGTCGCCGGCGATCTTCCTCCTCTCCGGTGACTCCTCCTGCTACTAAGCCTATCACTGGCCTCCGTGTGCCGCTCAGTGAGATCCTCCATCTCCTGCTCCCTCTCTACGCGTGCCGTAGCTAGCTGCCGCCGCGTCCGTGCTCTGCTCGCCGCCGACGAGCTTGTGGCCATCGTTGTGGTCGATGTCACCACCGCCTGAGGCCACGGTCGAACTCCTGGTGCTCCCAGGAGCCCAACAAGCACGAGCCCATGCTTCCCCGTCCCCCCTAGCTCTGGATCCGTCGACGCCCGAACTCCGCCGTCCGCTACGCAGCTCGCCACCGCTATCTTCAGCCGTTTCTGGCCAAGCCACCTCCACAGTTCGACGTGCAAGTGTACCCCCGTTCGAACGTGGGTAGCCGTGCGCGAAACGACCCCCTATGGCGATTTTCCGAACGACTCCGGCGACAAGCCGCTGCGGTTTTGATCGCTGGAGCTCTCTCTGGCGCCGACGCCGACCTGGCTCGATGGGCCCCGCCCCTGGGTCGCTGACCAGTGGGTCCTGGGGGCCCGTTGACTGGGTTGACCCAGTCAACGTGCTGACTAGGCAGCCCCAGCCACTGACATGTGGGCCGTCCTCTGTTAATTGGTTTAACAAACGTTTTTTAAATAAAATAAATTAGTTAGCCTAATCACTCAATGACATATGGGGCCCACGCCCCTAATTATCTTAGTTAGATTAAGTTAATCCACTATTAAGCTAACAGAGGCTGACATGTGGATCCCACTGGACCCACAGGTTAGGTTCGACCCTGGTCAGTGCGTCTGTTGACCGCTGATGTCATCGCCATGTCATGTTGACGTCATATTTCATTTTTGTTAATTTAGAAAATTCCAGAAAATGTTTAAAACTTTGAAAATTCGTAGAAAATAAACCGTGGCTCCGACTAAAATGTTATCTACATGAAAGTTGTTCAGAAAAATCCAACGAATCCGAATACATGGTCCGTTCATTTGTCACATGCCCCTAGAATGCTGAACTTGGAACTTTCCCCCTCTTTTCCTTTGTCCGAAATCCACCTAACGTCGGGAATTCCTCCTCGGATGTTTACCCCCTCCGTCTGCAACGTGTAGTACTACGTTAGGTCGACCCTAATTCTACTTATGGTCATGTCATGCTTAGCGTTGCATCCATTTGCTTATATTTACCGTTTCTTCCCCCTCTTCTCTCCTGTAGACCCCCGAGGCCGATGATGCCCCGGTGATCGACTACGTCGACGACGACCCCTCCTTGCCAAAGCAACCAGGAAAGCCCCCCCTTTGATCATCCCGATATCGCCCATTTCCTTTCTCCCATGCTTGCATTAGATTTTTCTACTGTAATTGTTTGCTCCTATTATGATGCATAGCCTACTTTTGCAACCTGCTTATTGTTACCTACCTGCTTATCCTAAACTGCTTAGTATAGGTTGGTTAGTGATCCATCAGTGACCCCCACCTTGTCCTTGTTGCCCCTGCTTCATCATTGAAGACCCGATCAACGGGATCGAAGACGAGGCCCCAGCACCGCACATCACTTTCCCCTTAGTTGCTCGACACTACTGGGTTACTATCGAGTGCAGAGGGTGAGACCTCTATAGCACTTCTGATGTTAACCCTGTAGTGTAGCTATTCGGTCGTGGTCATCGAGGGTGATTCCGCCTTAACCACTTCCGATACGACTCTGTCGTGCAACCCCTCAAGTGTGAACCTCGGGGGTGGTTCCTCTTACGTTCACCTTGATGATTACATCGAGTGGAATCCGTCAAGGGTGATTCCTCAGGTTTTCCGCTTGGTGTTAGACACACGGTTACTATGGTTACTATGACTTTACACTGAACCCTGTTACTTAAGACAGGTCGGCCCTGAGGGGTACCCGCGCGAGCATATTTGCGAGTGATGTGGAGACGGGTTGACCTGGAGGGTGCCCGCGAGATAATTACGAGGCGTGGCCGGGCATTCCTAGCCCTTGCCGCAAGTCCTCGAGATGGGGCAACAGGGTCACATCTTTCGTGAGTCTCTGCTTGTTACCGCGCGTTCCTAATCCACTACGATTTGGATATTTGATCTGAGGGGCCTCTGGCCTGATAGCACTAACCATCACATGGGCATAGTATGGGCGTTCTGCATCGTATGCATCAGCCGAAGCTTAATAGACATCAGCGACTGAGCGACGCGCGCCGGGTTGGACTGCATAAGCACCTACCTTGTTGAAGGACGTAGCTAGATCTACTCACCGGCCGCGTTGGCAACGTGCAGGAGTTCCCGAGGAGATGGCCCATGACCCCTGGGGGCATAGGTTTAGTCCGGCGTGCTGACCTCTCTATTAAGGTCGGGTTGCGGCGTATTGTTTGGCCGAGACCGGGCATGACCCAAGAAAGTGTGTCCGGCCGGAGTTAATCGAGCGTGGTGGGTAAGTTGGTGCACCCCTGCAGGGAAGAAAACATCTATCGATTGCCTATCCTACGGTAACGGACACTTGGAGTTGTATCCCGATCGATACAACTAGAACTGGATACTTGTGATGAGTAATGGATTGTGATGATAACTGGATAGTATGGCTCTGGGATTGCTTTCTCGCAGGGAGTCGAGATAGGATCTTTGGCCGAGGTTGATAACACCACTACTACTTTACATTATGCTACTCTACTCCCTCCTGTTGCTGCAAGATGGTGGTTTTCAGAAGATGCTAGTATTCGATAGGCTAGGCTTTCCCCTTCTCTTCTGGCATTCGGCAGTCCAGTCCACAGATACAACCCTTTTCATTGATACCGATGCATATGTAGTGTAGATGTTTGCTTGCGAGTACTTTGGATGAGTACTCCCGGTTGCTTTGCTCCCCATTTTCCCCCTTTCTTTTTCTTTCTGGTTGATGCAACCAGATGTCGGAGCCCAGGAGCCAGATGCCACCGTTGATGCCTACTACTACGTGGAGGCCGCCGCCGCCGAGGAGTAGTTAGGAGGCTCCAAGGCAGGAGGCCTTGCCTTTTCGATCGATGTTGCTTTTGTGCTAGCCTTCTTAAGGCAAACTTGTCTAACTTATGTCTGTACTCAGGTATTGTTGCTTCGGCTGACTCTTGTGTTTTCGAGCTTATGTATTCGAGCCCTCGAGGCCCCTGGCTTGTAATATAAAGCTTGTATTATTTTAATTTGTGTCTAGAGTTGTGTTGTAATATCTTCCCGTGAGTCCTTGATCTTGATCGTACACATTTGTGTGTATGATTAGTGTACGATTGAATCGTGGGCGTCACATCCGTTGCCATCCCTGACTTCGGATGTGCCTGGGTCGCTGGTGCCGCTACGGGCCAGCCAACTATCTTCGCCCGCCCAAAAGCGGGTCATAAGGCTTGTTAGGGCTGCCATTGTCCTTGGTTTTTCCTGGCCGAGGTGTCTGGCGAGCCATTCATCTCAGACACTGTGTTTGAAAGCCACTAAGGCTTCGGCATCCGGGCAGTCGACAATTTAATTCTTCTTAGTGAGGAATCTGTTCCAAAGCTTTAGGGCTGACTCTCTGGGCTGTTGAATTATATGACTTAAATCGTTTGCATCCGGAGGTCGGACATAGGTCCCTTGAAAATTAGCCCTAAAAGCATCCTCTGTTAATTGGTTTAACAAACGTTTTTTAAATAAAATAAATTAGTTAGCCTAATCACTCAATGACATATGGGGCCCACGCCCCTAATTATCTTAGTTAGATTAAGTTAATCCACTATTAAGCTAACAGAGGCTGACATGTGGATCCCACTGGACCCACAGGTTAGGTTCGACCCTGGTGAGTGCGTCTGTTGACCGCTGATGTCATCGCCATGTCATGTTGACGTCATATTTCATTTCTGTTAATTTAGAAAATTCCAGAAAATGTTTAAAACTTTGAAAATTCATAGAAAATAAACCGTGGCTCCGACTAAAATGTTATCTACATGAAAGTTGTTCAGAAAAATCCAACGAATCCGAATACATGGTCCGTTCATTTGTCACATGCCCCTAGAATGCTGAACTTGGAACTTTCCCCCTCTTTTCCTTTGTCCGAAATCCACCTAACGTCGGGAATTCCTCCTCGGATGTTTACCCCCTCCGTCTGCAACGTGTAGTACTACGTTAGGTCGACCCTAATTCTACTTATCGTCATGTCATGCTTAGCGTTGCATCCATTTGCTTATATTTACCGTTTCTTCCCCCTCTTCTCTCCTGTAGACCCCCGAGGCCGATGATGCCCCGGTGATCGACTACGTCGACGACGACCCCTCCTTGCCAAAGCAACCAGGAAAGCCCCCCCTTTGATCATCCCGATATCGCCCATTTCCTTTCTCCCATGCTTGCATTAGATTTTTCTACTCTAATTGTTTGCTCCTATTATGATGCATAGCCTACTTTTGTAACCTGCTTATTGTTACCTACCTGCTTTTCCTAAACTGCTTAGTATAGGTTGGTTAGTGATCCATCAGTGACCCCCACCTTGTCCTTGTTGCCCCTGCTTCATCATTGAAGACCCGATCAACGGGATCGAAGACGAGGCCCCAGCACCGCACATCACTTTCCCCTTAGTTGCTCGACACTACTGGGTTACTATCGAGTGCCGAGGGTGAGACCTCTATAGCACTTCTGATGTTAACCCTGTAGTGTAGCTATTCGGTCGTGGTCATCGAGGGTGATTCCGCCTTAACCACTTCCGATACGACTCTGTCGTGCAACCCCTCAAGTGTGAACCTCGGGGGTGGTTCCTCTTATGTTCACCTTGATGATTACATCGAGTGGAATCCGTCAAGGGTGATTCCTCAGGTTTTCCGCTTGGTGTTAGACACACGGTTACTATGGTTACTATGACTTTACACTGAACCCTGTTACTTAAGACAGGTCGGCCCTGAGGGGTACCCGCGCGAGCATATTTGCGAGTGATGTGGAGACGGGTTGACCTGGAGGGTGCCCGCGAGATAATTACGAGGCGTGGCCGGGCATTCCTAGCCCTTGCCGCAAGTCCTCGAGATGGGGCAACAGGGTCACATCTTTCGTGAGTCTCTGCTTGTTACCGCGCGTTCCTAATCCACTACGATTTGGATATTTGATCTTAGGGGCCTCTGGCCTGATAGCACTAACCATCACATGGGCATAGTATGGGCGTTCTGCGTCGTATGCATCAGCCGAAGCTTAATAGACATCAGCGACTGAGCGGCGCGCGCCGGGTTGGACTGCATAAGCACCTGCCTTGTTGAAGGAGGTAGCTAGATCTACTCACCGGCCGCGTTGGCAACGTGCAGGAGTTCCCGAGGAGATGGCCCATGACCCCTGGGGGCATAGGTTTAGTCCGGCGTGCTGACCTCTCTATTAAGGTCGGGTTGCGGCGTATTGTTTGGCCGAGACCGGGCATGACCCAAGAAAGTGTGTACGGACGGAGTTAATCGAGCGTGGTGGGTAAGTTGGTGCACCCCTGCAGGGAAGAAAACATCTATCGATAGCCTATCCTACGGTAACGGACACTTGGAGTTGTATCCCTATCGATACAACTATAACTGGATACTTGTGATGAGTAATGGATTGTGATGATAACTGGATAGTATGGCTCTGGGATTGCTTTCTCGCAGGGAGTCGAGATAGGATCTTTGGCCGAGGTTGATAACACCACTACTACTTTACATTATGCTACTCTACTCCCTCCTGTTGCTGCAAGATGGTGGTTTTCAGAAGATGCTAGTATTCGATAGGCTAGGCTTTCCCCTTCTCTTCTGGCATTCGGCAGTCCAGTCCACAGATACAACCCTTTTCATTGATACCGATGCATATATAGTGTAGATGTTTGCTTGCGAGTACTTTGGATAAGTACTCCCGGTTGCTTTGCTCCCCATTTTCCCCCTTTCTTTTTCTTTCTGGTTGATGCAACCAGATGTCGGAGCCCAGGAGCCAGATGCCACCGTTGATGCCTACTACTACGTGGAGGCCGCCGCCGCCGAGGAGTAGTTAGGAGGCTCCGAGGTAGGAGGCCTTGCCTTTTCGATCGATGTTGCTTTTGTGCTAGCCTTCTTAAGGCAAACTTGTCTAACTTATGTCTGTACACAAATATTGTTGCTTCGGCTGACTCTTGTGTTTTCGAGCTTATGTATTCGAGCCCTCGAGGCCCCTGGCTTGTAATATAAAGCTTGTATTATTTTAATTTGTGTCTAGAGTTGTGTTGTAATATCTTCCCGTGAGTCCTTGATCTTGATCGTACACATTTGTGTGTATGATTAGTGTACGATTGAATCGAGGGCGTCACATCCGTTGCCATCCCTGACTTCGGATGTGCCTGGGTCGCTGGTGCCTCTACGGGCCAGCCAACTATCTTCGCCCGCCCAAAAGCGGGTCATAAGGCTTGTTAGGGCTGCCATTGTCCTCGGTTTTTCCTGGCCGAGGTGTCTGGCGAGCCATTCATCTCGGACACTGTGTTTGAAAGCCACTAAGGCTTCGGCATCCGGGCAGTCGACAATTTAATTCTTCTTAGTGAGGAATCTGTTCCAAAGCTTTAGGGCTGACTCTCTGGGCTGTTGAATTATATGACTTAAATCGTTTGCATCCGGAGGTCGGACATAGGTCCCTTGAAAATTAGCCCTAAAAGCATCCTCAAGCTCTTCCCAACTTCCAATTGAGTTTTCAGGGAGGCTCTTCAGCCAGTGCCGAGCTGGTCCTTTCAACTTGAGGGCAGGTATTTGATGGCGTGGAGATCATCTCCGCGAGCCATGTGGATGTGAAGGATAAAGTCCTCAATCCAGACCCTAGGGTCTGTCGTTCCGTCGTATGCCTCTATGTTCACGGGTTTGAATCCCTCTGGAAATTCGTGATCCAGCACCTCATCGGTGAAGCATAGGGGGTGCGCGTCACCCTTGTATTTGGATGTGTCATGGCATTCTGACAGTTGTAGCGTTCAGTTTTGATTCTGTGCCGGAGCGCGCTTCCTAGATCCATAGATGGACCTGGTCATACCAGTTTTTTGGTGCAAGTACTCACGTAAATCGTGTGCTGACTTATGTGGGACATCGTTAGCCACCCTGTTGCGGCCACGGGGTGGTCGATCCGGCTGATCGGCCGTTTTATTTTTTGGATGTATGGGCTCTAAAGCCTCGACATTGAATTCAGGCAGCAGCTTGCGCTTTGGATAGCTCTTTTTGTGGCGACTGCCACTGTACTTTACTTTAGTGTCAAGCACTTTGTTCCATCTGCTGTTGAGCATATTCTGCACGGCCTTAAGCCTTTTCTTATGCTTCTTCAGACTCCTCGCAGTGGCAATAAGCTTTCTATGGAGGTTCTGTTGTTCCAAGTGCCTTTCCGGGATGATGTGTCAATCGTTGTCCGGACTGTTCTCCTCTCCGGAGACAGGTTGATGAGCTTTATCCTCAGCGTCGCCGTGATCGGACAGCGGCTCTGTACTATGTTCGCCGTCCGCTGGCTCATCCTGCTCCATCGCTGGGTCCATATGGTTGTCGTTTCCTTTGGAGTCTACCGGGGTATTATTCTTTCTTGATGTTATCGCTTTTTTTGCTGAGGCGGGGTTTGGAGCGGCACCTACGTCGTCGCTTTGGTTGCTTCTCAAGGGAACTATCCTTTGCTGCTTCTTCCCGTTCCTCGTCGTTGTTTCCTTGGGTGTATCCACCATGTATATATCGTATGATGAAGTGGCTGTCCAGCGCCCTGTGGGCGGTGGTTCCTGTTCCTCTCCTGCATCATCGTCCATACCGTCGATGTCTTCAGAGTCGAAATCAAGCATGTCGGTTAAATCGTCGACAGTGGCTATTAAGTGGGTGGTGGGTGGGAATCGAATTTCTTCATTGTCCGTTTCCCACTCGAGCCAGAAATAGTTCGTCCGAGGGTCTCCTGACAAGGAGAGAGACATTAATGAATTTAGCACGTCGCCGAAGGGCGAGTGCTGGAAAATATCCACGGAGGTAAACTCCATGATCGGTGCCTTATCAGAATCGATAGGCACGGACGCGACTGGTTCGGAGCCCGTGGCCGGGGATGAATCCAAGGGTCCGGAAACACAGGTCTCATAAGAGGTGAAGTCAGTATTTGGCTCTATCGCCGCTGAGTGTGAGGCCTCCGTGGCGGGGTCCATCCGCCCGTCCTCGGACGGCGCGATCTGCTCCGGATTGAGGGCCAGAGTAGCCACAGGTGTGATCTCCCGAACACCGTCCATCGGCAGAGCTAAGTCATGCTCGTCGTGACTATGCGGCGCACCTAACATGGGCTCGAATCCGCCGAAGATCAAGTCTCCGCGGATGTCGGCGGTATAGTTTAAGTTTCCAAACTTGACGTGATGGCCAGGGGCATAGCTCTCGATCTGCTCCGGATGGCCAAGCGAGTTGGCTCGCAGTGCAACATTGCCGAATACGAAGGTCCGTCCGGGGATAAAAACCTCACCCTGGATCGCATCATTGCCGATGATCAAAGGAGTCATCAAGCCTTTATCATGATGGCACAGTGGAACTCTCAATGAAAGCACCAATGTCGGTGTCAAAACCGGTGGATCTCAGGTAGGGGGTCCCGAACTTTGCGTCTAAGGCGGATGGTAATAGGAGGCGGGGGACACAATGTTTACCCAGGTTCGGGCCCTCTCGATGGAGGTAATACCCTACTTCCTACTTGATTCATCTTGATGATATGAGTATTACAAGAGTTGATCTACTACGAGATCGTAGAGGCTAAACCCTAGAAGCTAGCCTATGATTATGATTGTTGTTGTCCTATGGACTAAACCCTCTGGTTTATATAGACACCGGAGGGGGCTAGGGTTACACAAAGTCGGTTACAAGGGAGGAGATCTACATATCCGAATTGCCAAGCTTGCCTTCAACGCAAAGGAGAGTCCCACCCAGACACGGGACGAAGTCTTCAATCTTGTATCTTCATAGTCCAACAGTCCATCCAAAGTATATAGTCCGGCTGTCCGAGGACCCCCTAATCCAGGACTCCCTCACTGGGCCCCCCTCCGATGGTTCTTGGCTCCTGTACTTTTCTTTTATTGTAAAACAATTCTCCAAAAAGTTTTGTTCCATTACGAGAACTTTTATTTCTGCACAAAAACAACACCATGGTAGTTCTGCTGAAAACAACGTCAGTCCGGGTTAGTTTCATTCAAATCATGCAAATTAGAGTCCAAAACAAGAGTAAAAGCGTTAGGAAAAGTAGATACGACAGAGACGTATCAACTCCCCCAAGCTTAAACCTTTGCTTGTCCTCAAGCAATTCAATTGATAAACTGAAAGTGAAAAAGAAAAACTTTTACGAACACTTTTGTTCTTCTTTACATAAATAAGCTTAAGTAGCACCTAGGTCTTCAGCAAAGATCATGACTAACTGGTGCGTCTCCAACGTATCTATAATTTTTTCTTGTTCCATCCTGTTATATTATCATTCTTGGATGTTTTACAATCATTTTATAGCAACTTTATATCATTTTTGGGACTAACCTATTGACATAGTGCCCAGTGCCAGTTGCTGTTTTATGCTTGTTTTTACTTCGCAGAAAATCAATACCAAATGGAGTCCAAATGCAGCAAAACTTTTTGGAGAATTTTGATGGACCAGAAGAAACAACTTGGGCCAAAGAAGTACCAGAGGGGTGCCCCAGAAGGGGCACAATCCACCTGGGGGCCTAGGCGCGCCCTGACCGGTTGTGCCCACCTCGCTGGCCTCCCGCACCACCTCTACGCCCTATAAATTCCCAAATATTTCAAAAACCCTAGGGGAGTCGATGAAACAGAATTCTAGCCGCCGCAAATTCCAAAACCACGAGACCCAATCTAAACGCCATCACGGAGGGGTTCATCTTCCTCATTGGCGCCTCTTCGATGATGAGTGAGTAGTTCATCATAGACCTACGGGTCCGTAGGCAGTAGCTAGATGGCTTCCTCTCTCTCTTTTGATTCTCAATACAATGGTCTCTTGGAGATCTATTTGATGTAACTCTTTTTTGCGGTGTGTTTGTTGGGATCTGATGAACTTTAACTTTATGATCATATATATTGTATCCATGAAAGTTATTTGAGTTTTGGTCTCTTATATGCATGATTATTTATAGCCTCGTTTTTATTCTTCAAATCTTTGGTTTAGTTAGGCCAACTAGATTGATTTTTCTTGCCATGGGAAGAGGTGCTTTGTGATGGGTTCAGTCGTGCGGTGTTCTTTTCCAGTGACAGAAGGGGCAGCAAGACACATATTGATCGTTGCTATTAAGGATAACAATATGGGGTCTATTCCTACATGAATAGATCTTGTCTACATCATGTCATCGTTCTTTTTTGCATTACTCCATTTCACCATGAACTTAATACACTAGATGCATGCGGGATAGCGGTTGATGTGTGGAGTAATAGTAGTAGACGCAGGCAGGAGTCGGTCTACTAATCCTGGATGTGATGCCTATATATTAATCATTGCCTGGATATCGTCATAATTATTTGAGTTTTTATCAATTTCCCAACAGTAATTTGTTTACCCACCGTGTGCTTTTTTCTTGAGAGAAGCCACTAGTAAAATCTACGACCCTCGGGTCTATTCTTTATCATATATTCATATTTGCTTTCCAATCTATTATTTGCCACTTTTATTTCAGATCTACTATTCCAAAAACCCAAAAATACCTTGCTGCACTTTTTATTACTTCTTTTATTTCGTGTTTTTCTAGATCTATTTATCTAATCTACCACAAAATAATCTATCTTTTTACCATGGAGGGATTGACAATCCCTCTTACGCGTCGGGTTGCAAGTGTTCTTTGTGTGTTGCAGGTACCGTTTACATAGTGTTGATTGGTTCTCCTACTGGATTGATACCTTGGTTTCATAAATGAGGGAAATACCTAACGTAGCTGTGCTGCATCATCCCTTCCTCTTTGGGGAAATACTGACGTAGTTCAAGCGACATCAAAAGGAATTTCTGGCACCATTGAGGGGAGACATCATCAGCATCTATTAGGTTCCTAATCACAATTCTCATCTCCTTGAAATTTGCATTATTTGCCATTTGCCTCTTGTTTTCATCTCCCCCACTTCACAAAAATTTTCCGTTTTATTCGCCCTCCCTTTTTCGTTCGCCATTTTCTTGTCACATCTTTTTTTGTGTGCAATCTTGTTTGCGTAGTTATGATGTCTCAAGGAAATACCAAAATTTGTGACTTTTCCAATACCAATAATAATGATTTTATTAGCACTCCAATTGCTCCTCCCGCCACTAGTGCAGGGTCTTGTGATATTAATGTCGCTTTGTTGAATCTTGTCGTGAAAGATCAATTTTCCGGTACATCTAATGAGGATGCCATGTCCCATCTTAACACATTCGTAGAATTATGCGATATGTAAAAGAAAAAAGATGTGGACAATGATATGGTGAAGTTGAAATTATTTCCTTTCTCTTTGCGGGATCGTGCAAAAATTTGGTTTTTTATTTGCCTCGCAATAGTATTGATTCTTGGGAGTGCAAAGATGCTTTTATTACTAAGTATTTTCCGCCCGCGAAAATAATTTCCCTTAGAACTCAGATCATGAATTTTAAGCAACATGAGCATGAACATGTTTCGCAATCCTGGGAAAGAATGAAATTGATGCTATGAAATTTTCCTACTTATGGTTTAAATCTTTGGATGATTATACAAAAAAATTATGCGGGATTTATTTTGTTTCTAGAAATGTTTTAGATTCCGCCATGGGTGGTACTTTTATGGAAATTACTTTGGGTGAAGCTACTAAATTGCTAGATAATATCATGGCAAACTATTCACAATGGCATACCGAAAGAGCACCTACTAGTAAAAAAGTTAATTCGATTGATTTTTTTTCTAATTTGAGTGAAAAGGTTGTTGCTCTTATGAAGTTGGTTGCTAATATAATGCTCCTGTTGATCTTAATGATGTGCCTTTGTCTACTTTGATTTAGGAAATCAGTGATGCCGTAGATGTGAATTTTATCTCGCGAAATAATCTTAATAACAATGCTTATAGAGGTAATTTTAATCCTAGGACTTTCTCGGGAAATTCATCTAATAATTATGGTAATTCCTATGGTAATCCTTCTTACAATAATAATAGGGACACCTGTGATCTTGAGAGTAATATTACACAATTTATCAATGCTCAAAAAGCTTTCAATACTACGAGAGAAGAAAAGTTGAATAAGATCGATGATATGTCTAGAAGCACTGCTAGAATTTCTCACGACGTAAAAAATCTCAAGTTGAAAATTTTTGTACCCATGGTTGAGGAATCAATTAAAGCTTTATATGTTTCTATGGATGAAAATAAGAAAAGAACCGCTATGCTTAGAACTAAAAGAGAATTTTTAGAAAGAGCGTTTTCTACCGATTGCTTGCATAAAAATGATGAAGATCTGATAACCCACAAGTATAGGGGATCGCAACAGTTTTCGAGGGTAGAGTATTCAACCCAAATTTATAGATTCGACACAAGGGAAGCCAAAGAATATTTGTAAGTATTAGCAGCTGAGTTGTCAATTCAGCCACTCCTGGAGATTAATTATCTGCAACAAAGTGATTAGTAGCAAATAAGTATGATAGGTTTGATAGTAGTGACAACAGCAAAGTAACGGTAACAATGATTGCAGTAATTTTGTAGCAAGTGCAACAGTAACAGCAGCAGTAGTAACTTAGCAAGAACAATATAAGATAAATTTGTAGGCATTGGATCGGTGACTTGTTGGATGATATTCATCATGTGACAGTTATAACATAGGGCGATAGGACACTAGCTCCAGTTCATCAATATAATGTAGGCATGCATTCCGTAAATAGTCATACGTGCTTATGGAAAGAACTTGCATGACATCTTTTGTCCTACCCTCCCGTGGCAGCGAGGTCCTATTGGAAACTAAGGGATATTAATGCCTGCTTTTAATAGAGAACCAGAATAAAGCATTAACACACGATGAATACATGAACTCCTCAAACTACGGTCATCACGGGAGTGGTCCCGACTATTGTCACTCCGGGGTTGCTGGATCATAACACGTAGTAGGTGACTATAACTTGCAAGATTGGATCTAGAACCTGGATATAATGGTGATAAGATAAACGGTTCAGATCTGAAATCATGGCACCCGGGCCAAAAGTGACAAGCATTAAGCATGTCAATGTCATAGCAACATCAATCCTAGAAGATAGTGGATACTAGTGATCAAGCCCTAACAAAACTAACTCCATTACATGATGAATCTCATCCAACTCATCACCGACTGTCGGGGGTTGGGTGTGACATATGCCAATGGATGGCTTATCATGGTGGGAGCGAGTAGAACATCGCCGGTGCCGGAAGCGGGATGAGGCGTAGACACGAACGTCGGCGTACTTTACCCAGGTTCGGGGCTCTCCTAGGAGATAACACCCCTAGTCCTGCTCTGCGGGATGTCCGCATGATCACTAAGGCATAAGTGACTACAATGGTGCTCCTCGAGCTGTATGCTACAGGTAGGAGAAGGCAAGGCTAGCTCTCTCCTTCCTCTATGGGCTGGTTTAGTTCTAACAGGTTGGGAACCCTTTGCATGGGTGCCCTGGGGGGTTTATATAGGCCTACCCCCAGGGGTACAATGGTAATCCGGCCGGGTGTAGGACCTAGTTGTCAATCTCTCTGGTCGCCGGCTTCTGGGGCCCACTGGCTGGTGGGCCCCTCCGACTGGTCCGGTACGGGGCCGACCGGCCGCCCCCGCCGCTCACGGGTCCCGCCGGCTGCCGATCACTGTAGCCGCGATGCTGATGATGCAGGCTTGGTCATAGGGGGCGTGGCTACAGCTCCGCCGCCTGGCGGGAGATCACTGTAGCCACTCTGTGTCTCGTCTGGTTAATGGCGCGTAGTTCCCGAGGAAGGGGCGGGCCGACTGCTGGGGGCCGACCTCCCTCGGGTCCGCCTGGTGGGACTGTTGCCGTCTTCTGGGCTCTCACTGATCGGTGGGGCCCGCTGTCCTTGGGCCGTACCGACAGGCCGTCGTGGGAGCAGGACTCCGCCTACTTGTGGTGACGTCAGGGGTCGAATGGCAACAGTGCCACGCCGGGAGGAGATCTCCTCCGGTACGGTGCACTGTGGCCACGCCCGTCCCTGGATGGGGGGGGGTGGGCTATACTGTAGCCATTCTCTGTCTTGTCCTTCTTGATGAGGGCGCATGCTTCGTTGGCGCCCCGGGCTGACCGCTAGGGGCCGGCTTCTCTAGAAGCCGCTAGCCAGCAGTCGGCTTGTCTTGACGTCGCCTCCGGGACTCGCCCGTCTACGGCAGCCGGCTATTCCTCTAGCCGGCCTCCAGAAGGCTACACTTCCTCTTGGCGTCTTGAGGGACACAGCTAGCCCTGATGTCTCGAAAGGTTCTGGGCTTCGGGTTGGCCTACCCGTGGCCCATTACTCCGACAGTAGTCCCCGAAGCTGGTGAGATGCTGCGGTTGATCAGCCGAGGAGCTTCAGCAGTTTCTTTCTCCGAGTGCTTCAGCAGATTCGTCCGGCTTCTCCCGAGCCGACTGGCAGGAGTCGGACTCGCCCGATCTAACTTATCCAAACTTCGAACGCATCGGCGGGAACCAAGTAGCATGCTAGCTAAGCCTCTAGGCCGCCGCCTGTTATGGGCTTGTCACGTACCGGCGAGCGGCCGGGCTAGTCTGCCAACCCACGCTCACGATGGGACATGCCTGCCGGCGGGGCCCGCCACTACCACTCCTCGGCACACGAGCGGACCCGCTGTGGCTGAGGTGGGCGGTTGAGTTTCCCGCGGAGTTACTACACGCAGTGACTCGTGCGATAAACGTGGGGGCGTGGGGTCGTGGGCGCAGTAAATCCCACGATCGCCCCCTCGGGTTCGCTGCCCATGGCCCTATAAGTAGGGGGAGGAGGGGGGTGCGGCGGAGCACGCGGGTCCTCCTCCTCATTCTTTCCTCTTTCTTCTTCCTCTCGCTGTTGCGCCTCCAAGCCTCACTGAGTGCTGCGGTGGTCGTCTCCGATGAGCTCATCCTCCGCCCCTGCGCCCCCCACGGCGTGCTCCGGAGCATGGGATGGCTCCAAAGTTCATGACGACCATGTTAATTTCCTCCGCCAGACGCGGCGGCTGCCTGGCAAGGATTTCGTGAAGGTCCACCTCGCGCCGAGGGGGGAAATCTCGCCGGCGCCGGAGGAGGGCGAGCGGGTCGTCTTCCACTCGCATTGCCTGCGCGGCCTTGGCTTGCCGGCGAGCAACTTCTTCGGATCCTTCTTCGAGTTCTACGGTCTCCAGCCGCACCACCTCACTCCGAACACGGTGGAGCTGCTGTCAGCCTTCGTCACCTTGTGCGAAGACTTCCTCGGCGTCCTCCCCACCATCGAGCTCTGGGGGGAGTTCTTCTACATCAAGCTCGGCACCCTCGTCGCGGGTGTGCCGGCTCAATGCGACGCGTTCATCACGGTGCGGAGGCCGGGGGCCGACAATCCGTTTCCTCCCATCCCGCTGATCAAGTCGGTGAAGATGTGTCTGAAGGAAATATGCCCTAGAGGCAATAATAAAGTTATTATTTATTTCCTCATATCATGATAAATGTTTATTATTCATGCTAGAATTGTATTATCTGGAAACATGATACATGTGTGAATACATAGACAAACATAACGTCACTAGTATGCCTCTACTTGACTAGCTCATTAATCAAAGATGGTTATGTTTCCTAACCATAGACATGTGTTGTCATTTGATTAATGGGATCACATCATTAGGAGAATGATGTGATTGACATGACCCATTTCGTTAGCCTAGCACTTGATCGTTTAGTATATTGCTATTGCTTTCTTCATGACTTATACATGTTCCTGTAACTATGAGATTATGCAACTCCCGTTTACCGGAGGAACACTTTGTGTGCTACCAAACGTCACAACGTAACTGGGTGATTATAAAGGAGCTCTACAGGTGTCTCTGAAGGTACATGTTGGGTTGGCGTATTTCGAGATTAGGTTTTGTCACTCCGATTGTCGGAGAGGTATCTCTGGGCCCCCTCGGTAATGCACACCACTTAAAGCCTTGCAAGCATTGCAACTAATGAGTTAGTTGCGGGATGATGTATTATGGAACGAGTAAAGAGACTTGCCGGTAATGAGATTGAACTAGGTATTGAGATACCGACGATCGAATCTCGGGCAAGTAACATACCGATGACAAAGGGAACAACGTATGTTGTTATGCGGTTTGACCGATAAAGATCTTCGTAGAATATGTGGGAGCCAATATGGGCATCCAGGTCTCACTATTGGTTATTGACCGGAAACGTGTCTCGGTCATGTCTACATAGTTCTCGAACCCGTAGGGTCCACACGCTTAACGTTTCATTGACGATATAGTATTATATGAGTTATGTATGTTGGTAACCGAATGTTGTTCGGAGTCCCAGATGAGATCATGGACACGACAAGGAACTCCGGAATGGTCCGGAGATAAAGTTTGATATATGAGATAATAGTGTTTGATCTCCGGAAGGGTTCCGGAATTCACCGGAAGGGGTTCCGGATGTTTCCCGAAATGTTTGGGTACGAGAACACGTTATTTGGGCCAAAGGGGAAATCCCACAAGGTTTTCGGAAAGCGCAAAAGGAAGTTTTGCGGAGTCCAGGGGCCAGACGCCAGGGTCCCTGGCGTCTGGGTCCAGACGCCGGGAACCCTGGCGTCTGGCCCTGGAGTCCGAGAAGGACTCTTGCATTTCGGGTGAAACCGACTTTGTGGAGGCTTTTACTCCAAGTTTCGACCCCAAGGCTCAACATATAAATAGAGGGGCAGGGCTAGCACCAGAGACACATCAAGAAACACCAAGCCGTGTGCCGGCAACCCCGTTCCCTCTAGTTTATCCTCCGTCATAGTTTTCGTAGTGCTTAGGCGAAGCCCTGCAGAGATTGTTCTTCACCAACACCGTCACTATTCCGTCGTGCTGCCGGAACTCATCTACTACTTCGCCCGTCTTGATGGATCGAGAAGGCGAGGACGTCATCGAGCTGAACGTGTGCAGAACTCGGAGGTGCCGTGCGTTCGGTACTTGGATCGGTCGGATCGTGAAGACGTACGATTACATCAACCGCGTTGATAAATGCTTCCGCTTAGCAATCTTCAAGGGTATGCAGATACACTCCCCCTCTCGTTGCTATACATCACCATGATCTTGCGTGTGCGTAGGAATTTTTTTGAAATTACTACGTTCCCCAAAAGTGGCATCCGAGCCTGGTTTTATGCGTAGATGTCATATGCACGAGTTGAACACAAGTGAGTTATGGGCGATATAAGTCATACTGCTTACCAGCATGTCATACTTTGGTTCAACGGTATTGTGAGATGAAGCGGCCCGAACCGACATTACGCGTACGCTTACGCGAGACTGGTTTCACCGCCACGAGCACTAGTTGCTTAAAGGTGACCGGCGGGTGTCTGTCTCTCTCACTTTAGTTGAACCGAGTGTGGCTACGCCCGGTCCTTGTGAAGGTTAAAATAGCACCAACTTGACAAACTATCGTTGTGGTTTTGATGCGTAGGTAAGAACGGTTCTTGCTCAGCCCGTAGCAGCCACGTAAAATTTGCAACAACAAAGTAGAGGACGTCTAACTTGTTTTCGCAGGCATGTTGTGATGTGATATGGTCAAGACGTGATGCTATATCTTATTGTATGAGATGATCATGTTTTGTAACCGAAGTTATCGGCAACTGGCAGGAGCCATATGGTTGTCGCTTTATTGTATGAAATGCAAACGCCCTGTAATTGCTTTACTTTATCACTAAGCGGTAGCGATAGTCGTAGAAGCAATAGATGGCGTAACGACAACGATGCTACGATGGAGATCAAGGTGTCGCGCCGGTGACGATGGTGATCACGACGGTGCTTCGGAGATGGAGATTACAAGCACAAGATGATGATGGCCATATCATATCACTTATATTGATTGCATGTGATGTTTATCCTTTATGCATCTTATCTTGCTTTGATTGACGGTAGCATTTTAAGATGATCTCTCATTAAATTATCATGAAGTGTTCTCCCTCAGTATGCACCGTTGCGAAAGTTCTTCGTGCTGAGACACCACGTGATGATCGGGTGTGATAGGCTCTACGTTCAAATACAACGGGTGCAAAACAGTTGCACACGCGGAATACTTAGGTCAAACTTGACGAGCCTAGCATATAACAGATATGGCCTCGGAACACGGAGACCGAAAGGTCGAACATGAATCATATAGTAGATATGATCAACATAGTGATGTCCACCACTGAAACTACTCCATCTCACGTGATGATCGGACATGGTTTACTTGATTTGGATCACGTGATCACTTAGATGACTAGAGAGATGTCTGTCTAAGTGAGATTTCTTAAGTAATATGATTAATTGAACTTAAAGTATCATGAACTTAGTACCTGATAGTATTTTGCTTGTCTATGATTGTTGTAGATAGATGGCTCGTGCTGTTGTTCCGTTGAATTTTAATGCGTTCCTTGAGAAAGCAAAGTTGAAAGATGATGGTAGCAATTACACAGACTGGGTCCATAACCTGAGGATTATCCTCATTGCTGCACAGAAGAATTACGTCCTGGAAGCACCGCTGGGTGCCAGGCCTGCTGCTGATGCAACTGACGACGTTAAGAACGTCTGGCAGAGCAAAGCTGATGACTACTCGATAGTTCAGCGTGCCATGCTTTACGGCTTGAAACCGGGTCTTCAACGACGTTTTGAACGTCATGGAGCATATGAGATGTTCCAGGAGTTGAAGTTAATATTTCTAGCAAATGCCCCGACGACGCCCTTGTGAGCACCGCGCGCCCCTGCCGGCCCGGCCGCCGCCGCCGTTTTTTTTGATATATGTATTTTTTTAGATATATGTATTTTCTTATGTATATTTGCATTTTTTTAGATATATGTATTTGTTATGTATGTTCATATATGTATTTATGTATTTTTTACATGTTTTTTTGTATGAATGTATGTATTTTAGGTTAGTTTCATTGTTAGAAAAGTTTTATATATTTAGGAAGAAGGAAGAGAAGGAAGAAGGAAGAAGAAGAAAAAGTTTTCTATATGCAAAAGTTACATTTTTAGAAAAGTTTTATATATCTAGCTAGAAAGAAGGAAGAAGAAGAAAAAGAAGGAGAGGAAAAAGGAAAATAAGAAGAGGAAGAAAGGAGTAGAAGAGGAGAGGAAGAAGAGGAGAAATAAATAAGAAGAGGAAAAAAGAAGAAAAAGAAGAGGAGAAGAAGAAAGAAATAGAGGAGAAGAAGAAAAAATAGAAAATATTCTATTTTTTCTTCTTCTCCTCTATTCCTTTCTTCTTCTCCTCTTTTTCTTCTTCTTTTTTTTCTTCGATCTTCTCCTCTGTCATCGTCGATATACCCCTCCCGATAACTTCAACATGAGGGGGGGGGG
>LR880972.1:301956016-301975661 GCA_904067115.1 Aegilops sharonensis
AAACAAAAAACAAAAACCACAGCCATAGAAATGCTGACGCGTGGATGCCTATTGGTCCCGGTTGGTGCCACCAACCGGGACCAAAGGCCCTCCTGCCTGGGCTCAGCGGACAGGCCACGTGGAGGCCCATTAGTCCCGGTTCTGGATTGAACCGGGACTAAAGGGCCAGGGTATTAGTACCGACCCTTTAGTCCCGGTTCATGAACCGGGACTAAAGGCCCTCACCAACCGGGTCAATAGGCCCCTTTTCTACTAGTGCATCGGGATTAGTTTTAGACCTAAATAATTGTTATTTGGTGCCAGCGTTGAGCATGAACATTATATCTGGATCTTGTTTGATGCGAGACGGTTATTCATTTAAATCAGAGAATAATGGTTGTTCTATTTATATGAGTAATATCTTTTATGGTCATGCACCCTTGAAGAGTGGTCTATTTTTATCTCGATAGTAGTGATACACATATTCATAGTGTTCAAACCAAAAGATGCAGAGTTGATAATGATAGTGCAACTTATTTGTGGCACTGCCGTTTAGGTCATATCAGTATAAAGCGCATGAAGAAACTCCATACTGCTGGACTTTTGGAATCACTTGATTATGAATAACTTGGTACTTGCGAACCGTGCCTCATGGGCAAGATGACTAAAACGCCGTTCTCCGGAACTATGGAGCGAGCAACTGATTTGTTGGAAATCATACATACTGATGTTTGTGGTCTAATGAATATTGAGGCTCGCGGCGGGTATCGTTATTTTCTCACCTTCACAGATGATTTGAGCAGATATGGGTATATCTACTTAATGAAACACAAGTCTGAAACATTTGAAAAGTTCAAAGAATTTCAGAATGAAGTGGAAAATCATCGTAACAAGAAAATAAAATTTCTACGATCTGATCGTGGAGGAGAATATTTGAGTTACGAGTTTGGTTTACATTTGAAAAAATCCGAAATAGTTTCGCAACTCACGCCACCCGGAACACCACAATGAAATGGTGTGTCCGAACGTCGTAATCGTACTTTACTAGATATGGTGCGATCTATGATGTCTCTTACTGATTTACCGCTATTGTTTTGGGGTTATGCTTTAGAGACGGCGCATTCACGTTAAATAGGACACCATCAAAATCCGTTGAGACGACGCCTCATGAACTGTGGTTTGGCAAGAAACCAAAGTTGTCGTTTCTTAAAGTTTGGGGCCGTGATGCTTATGTGAAGAAACTTCAACCAGATAAGCTCGAACCCATATCGGAGAAATGTGTCTTCATAGGATACCCAAAAGAGACTGTTGGGTACACCTTCTATCACAGATCTGAGGGCAAGATTTTCGTTGCTAAATTCGGATCCTTTCTAGAGAAGCAGTTTCTCTCGAAAGAAGTGAGTGGGAGGAAAGTAGGAATTGATGAGGTAACTGTACCTGCTCCCTTATTGGAAAGTAGTCCATCACAAGAACCGGTTCCTGTGACAATTACACCAATTAGTGAGGAAGCTAATGATATTGATCATGAAACTTCAGATCAAGTTTCTACTGAACTTCGTAGGTCAACCAGAGTAAGATCCGCACCAGAGTGGTACGGTAATCCTATTCTGGAAGTCATGTTACTTGACCATGGCGAACCTACGAAATATGACGAAGCGATGGTGAGCCCAGATTCCGCAAAATGGCTAGAAGCCATGAAATCTGAGATGGGATCCATGTATGAGAACAAAGTATGGACTTTGGTTGACTTGCCCGATGATCGACAAGCCATTGAGAATAAATGGATCTTTAAGCAGAAGACTTTCGCTGATGGTAATGTAACTATCTATAAAGCTCGACTTGTTGCAAAAGGTTTTCGACAAGTTCAAGGGGTTGACTACGATGAGACATTCTCACCCGTAGCGATGCTTAAGTCTGTCCGAATCATGTTAGCAATTGCTGCATTTTATGATTATGAAATTTGACAAATGGATGTCAAAACTGCATTCTTGAACGGATTTCTGGAAGAAGAGTTGTATATGATGCAACCAGAAGGTTTTGTCGATCCAAAAAGTGCTAACAAAGTGTGCAAGCTCCAGCGATCCATTTATGGACTGGTGCAAGCATCTTGGAGTTGGAATAAACGCTTTGATAGTGTGATCAAAGCATATGGTTTTATACAGACTTTTGGAGAAGCCTGTATTTACAAGAAAGTGAGTGGGAGCTCTGTAGCATTTCTCATATTATATGTAGATGACATATTATTGATTGGAAATGATATAGAATTTCTGGATAGCATAAAAGGATACTTGAATAAAAGTTTTTCAATGAAAGACCTCGGTGAAGCTGCTTACATATTGGGCATCAAGATCTATAGAGATAGATCAAGACGCTTGATTGGACTTTCACAAAGCACATACCTTGATAAAATTTTGAAAAAGTTCAAAATGGATCAGGCAAAGAAAGGATTCTTGCTTGTATTACAAGGTGTGAAATTGAGTCAGACTCAATGCCCGACCACAGCAGAAGATAGAGAGAAAATGAAAGATGTTCCCTATGCTTCAGCCATAGGCTCTATCATGTATGCAATGCTGTGTACCAGACCCGACATATGCTTAGCAATAAGTTTGGCAGGAAGGTACCAAAGTAATCCAGGAGTGGATCACTGGACAGCGGTCAAGAACATCCTGAAATACCTGAAAAGGACTAAGGATATGTTTCTCGTATATGGAGGTGACAAAGAGCTAGTCGTAAATGGTTACGTTGATGCAAGCTTTGACACTGATCCGGACGATTCTAAATCGCAGACCGGATATGTGTTTTTATTAAACGGTGGAGCTGTAAGTTGGTGCAGTTCTAAACAAAGCATCGTGGCGGGATCTACATGTGAAGTGGAGTACATAGCTGCTTCGGAAGCAGCAAATGAAGGAGTCTGGAAGAAAGAGTTCATTTTCGATCTAGGTATCATACCTAGTGCATTGGGACCAATGAAGATCTTCTGTGACAATACTGGTGCAATTGCCTTGGCAAAGGAATCCAGATTTCACAAGAGGACCAAGCACATCAAGAGACGCTTCAATTCCATCCGGGACCAAGTCCAGGTGGGAGACATAGAGATTTGCAAGATACATACAGATCTGAATGTTGCAGATCCGTTGACTAAGCCTCTTCCACGAGCAAAACATGATCAGCACCAAGACTCCATGGGTGTTAGAATCATTACTGTGTAATCTAGATTATTGACTCTAGTGCAAGTGGGAGACTGAAGGAAATATGCCCTAGAGGCAATAATAAAGTTATTATTTATTTCCTCATATCATGATAAATGTTTATTATTCATGCTAGAATTGTATTATCTGGAAACATGATACATGTGTGAATACATAGACAAACATAACGTCACTAGTATGCCTCTACTTGACTAGCTCATTAATCAAAGATGGTTATGTTTCCTAACCATAGACATGTGTTGTCATTTGATTAATGGGATCACATCATTAGGAGAATGATGTGATTGACATGACCCATTTCGTTAGCCTAGCACTTGATCGTTTAGTATATTGCTATTGCTTTCTTCATGACTTATACATGTTCATGTAACTATGAGATTATGCAACTCCCATTTACCGGAGGAACACTTTGTGTGCTACCAAACGTCACAACGTAACTGGGTGATTATAAAGGAGCTCTACAGGTGGCTCCGAAGGTACATGTTGGGTTGGCGTATTTCGAGATTAGGTTTTGTCACTCCGATTGTCGGAGAGGTATCTCTGGGCCCTCTCGGTAATGCACATCACTTAAAGCCTTGCAAGCATTGCAACTAATGAGTTAGTTGCGGGATGATGTATAATGGAATGAGTAAAGAGACTTGCCAGTAACAAGATTGAACTAGGTATTGAGATACCGACGATCAAATCTCGGGCAAGTAACATACCGATGACAAAGGGAACAACGTATGTTGTTATGCGGTTTGACCGATAAAGATCTTTGTCGGTGTCAAAACCGGCGGATCTCGGGTAGGGGGTCCCGAACTGTGCGTCTAGGCGGATGGTAACAGGAGACAAGGGACACGATGTTTACCCAGGTTCGGGCCCTCTTGATGGAGGTAAAACCCTAGAAGCTAGCCTATGGTATGATTGTAAGGGTTGTTGTGATTGTTGTCCTACGGACTAAAGCCATCCGGTTTATATAGACACCGGAGAGGGCTAGGGTTACATAGAGTCGGTTACAATTGTAGGAGATCTACATATACGTATCGCCAAGCTTGCCTTCCACGCCAAGGAAAGTCCCATCCGGACACGGGGGGAAGTCTTCAATCTTGTATCTTCATAGTCTTGGAGTCCGGTCGATGATGATAGTCCGGCAAATGATAGTTCGGCTGATGATGGTAGTCCGGCTATCCGGAAACCCCCTAATCCAGGACTCCCTCAGTAGCCCCTGAACCAGGCTTCAATGACGATAAGTCCGGCGCGTATATTGCTTGGCATTGCAAGGCGGGTTCCTCCTCCAAATGATAGAAGATTGGGAACACCAGGATAGTGTCCGGCTCTGCAAAATAAATTCCACATTCCACCGTAGAGAGAATAATAATATGTACACAAGTTCAATCTGCTGACGTTTTCCGTGGCATGACGTCATACCACCACCAAGCCATTACTCAAATTGTTTTTTACTCTACCACCTCAGCACATTTAGCGAAGCGGTTTCCTTGGCACGTCTTGTCGAAGCAGAGATCGTGTTTCCCCTTAATCCGGGATTCTCATCAATACGGGCGTGGGTAACCCAACCGCGCCCGTTCGCCACGCCCCCTCTATCGAAGGCGAGTTCCAAACGGTCACGGAGACGGCTCTTGGTATTCTCCCTCTTTATAACGGGACCAAGGCTCGTTTCTTTTTCTTTAATCCACCATCGAATCTTCCCCATGCTCCAAGTTCCAGCACCCAGAGCTCTAGATTCGAGCGTTTTCGGACCTTCAACAATGTCCGGTTCCGACCTCCAGGGCCAGTGGATGCCCTCCTCCGTCACGGAGGAGGACGTGCTAAAGCTGCGGGATGCCAAGTACCTGTCTTACGAGGTTTCGCACAGGTTGCCCGCCGAAGGGCAGGCCATCCCCACCCCTGAGCCCGGCGAGTATGTCTTCTTCGTTTCCCACCTCCGTCGGGGTTTAGGCTTCCCGATGGATCCTTTTGTGAGAGGGCTCATGTTTTACTATGGGTTGGAATTCCACGACTTGGCTCCGGAGTCCATCCTCCATATATCCGCATTTATTGTCATCTGCAAAGCCTTCCTCCGCGTCACCCCACACTTCGGCCTGTGGCTGAAGACTTTCAATGTGGCGCCGAAGATGATCGGGGGGCGTCAAGCGGAGTGTGGCGGGGCGGCCATAAGTAGGAGGGCCGATGCCCCGTGGCCCGCCGGCTCCTTCCAAGAGGAGCTCGGCCTGTGGCAGCAAGAGTGGTTCTATATTACCGTTCCGAGGGGCCACAGACAAAAGCCGCCGCCCCTATTCCGCCCGGGACCTCCACGACGATTGATGTCGTGGGTCAACCAAGGGCTCAACTGGGGGCCGTCAAAGGACGTGCCCCTACTGCAGGGCCGGATTCGAGATCTCTTAACGAGGGAGATCGATATGGTGGTGGTGATGCAGGTTATGCTAATTAGGCGTCTCCTGCCCTGCAAACGCCGTCCTCTCCGGCTATGGGAGTTCAATCCGGAGGGCCCACGGATTCTTCAACACTTCATGGGTATGACACCCCTGGAGATGTATAACTTATTCTTAATATCGCAAGAGGTGCGTCCGGAATTGACCGAGGATGCTGGACTAAGCTGCAATCGCCCGGATACTCAAGTAAGTAGTTCCAAGTACGGACATACCGTTTGTTTGCCTTTCAATGATCCGCCTTATGACCGATCTCCTTCTACACAGGAGTGGATAGCGGAAGCAAAATTAATACGGTGTCCGGCCCCCCTCCCCGAGACCGCGCCGGATCCCGTGCTGGTCCGGATGCTGGAGGTTGCGCCTTTGGAGGAAAGCAAAGGGGAAAGCAGGAAAGCTACTGCCTCGCCTATGGAGGCTTTTGAACGAGGGGGGATCGAGAATCCCTCCTACCAAGGGGAGAAGAGGATTGCCTCCGAGGACCCGGGGAAAAAAGCCCCTAAGCGGGGGAAGAAATCTTAGCCGGAGGGTCCTGCGTCCGGGGAAGCCCCGGGCGCATAGTCTCCCTCAATGAGCCAGCCCTCCAACGAGCCGTAAGTAGAAAGAAAGGAGTTTTATAATAAGGGACATCCCTATTTATGCTTCTGAGGATAACAAAAGTTTTTACCTTGTAGTTCAGATCTCCGTCCTTCGCAGATGAGCACGTCTTCAAGGGACCTTCGTCCGGAGATGATAGAGAGCGAGACGCCCCCGTCCGGGGCGCCATTGAATAGGGCGGACGAGCCTGAAGTGTCGTCACGGAGGGAGCCCCCGAGTGTGGCAAAGCCGGATAGTTCGGCACCAACTGGTGTACGGCCGAAGGATCTGCTTGAGAAGGCGTCTATCTCAGAAGATCAGCACGCATTGATGAGCGTGGTGATTGAAAGGATTTCGTCCGCCGAAGGCGGGTTGCATGATGCCGTCAAGAGTTTACTGGCGGGGTTTGAGGTATGTAAAAATGACACACCTTTTAACAGTTTTGCATATAGAATGCGCCCTGTATAGATAGTAGCCCCTGAGACTCGGTAGGTTGTCGATATCGACAGCGTGCCGAGGATCAAAATCGCAGGTTATAAATTCCCGTTGTGCCTATGCAGGTGGCGGGTCGTCCGGGGGCCAGCCGGACTTATGGAGTTGCTGAACTAAAGCGGCAACTCGATGTGGCGGATGAAGACATCGCGCTGATCAACAGGCGACTTGATGAGTCGCAAGGTAAGTGTTACTGCGCGGACACATGGTAAGGGAGCCAAAGCCAACTCCTTACAAAATTTGCGTGAAATGCAGATAGTGCCGCTGCCGTGGAGAGTATTCGGGACGAACTTTCTCAAGCCAAGGAGAAGGCCAGAAGGAGTGATGCGGTAGCCTCAAAGGCGGCCGAGGAGTTAGCGGCCGAAAAGGCCGCACACTGCCGGAGCAGGGAAGAGGTAGTCGAAATGGCTGTGAAGTTAAAAGAGGCTACCGACCGCAATGAGGCTCTTGGGAAGGAGCGCCTAGCGGGGCAGGAAGACCTGCGGAAGGCCACCGCTGAAGCCAAGAATACCCGCTTTGCAATGCGGGCCATGAAGGAAGAGCTGCGCCAGGCCGGGGAGATTGTAGCTGGCAAGCCTTTTCTGCTGCGCCGAAGGTTCACGGATTCAAAATATGCTCAGCTGGGCCAACTGTGGTGTCTGGAGGACCCTTATATGGACTTAGCAGCGAGTGCGGCGGATGCCGTTGTGCATTTTCGAAGCCAGAAGGATCACCAGACGGAAGAGCTGTTTTGGTCTCAATTCCATAGTCCGGAGCGTTCACTTCCGCTGACCGATCGTTTGGCTGAGTGGGCTGAGCTAAATAGGTTGTCCGGGCTTGCTATGGCGGATATAGTGACCCATATCCGGCCGGATAGGCCCCAGCCGAAGAGTTACTTTGGCTTATTGCAGCCATTTCTTGGAGCGGTGCCGCATATCAAGGCGATGAAGCGGTCGGCCTGCATAGAGGGTGCGTGGATGGCGCTTGCCCGTGTGAAGACACATTGGACAGAGATGGATGCCACCACTAGCCCGGGTTCGGATAATAACCGGCTACCCGCCGAGCACTATTTTGGCGAAGTGCTGCCTGGTGCTCGTGTAATAGAGTCGCAGTGCTCGAAAAATGTTACGTTCGAATGAACGTTTATATAATGTAAAAACGATTTTTATGATGTAAGCGCCTTTTATACTTGTGCGTTCAAGTAATAGAATATCTCCTTTGCGGCCGTTCATGTATACGTATGTATAACCTGAAAGATGGCAGTCGTTGGCTTCAGCCCCCACGCACAAGGGTGCGGGGGTGTTCGCAAAAAAAAGCGCGTTTTCACACTTAATCCGATGTCTCGGTCCTGTAAAGGAGGTGGTAGCGTAGCAAACGAGGCAACCGGACTATAATGCTTTATCACTTTCACTTAGCCATGGAGTTCGAGGGTGGGGCTACGACATAGCCCCTGGGGGCACCGTGCTCTCCGAATTCGGGGCGCGTATGTGCCTGGCCGGGAAACGGCCCTTCGTCAAAGCGGAGGAATCCTAAACATTCCCAAGGTCGATCGAGTGGTTGACCAGTGTAACGTTGTATCATGACAATCAGTTTTCGGCTTTCTCTACTGAGGTGCTCGCCCAGCCGAACTGGGGCACAATCGTAGTAGTTCTCCTGGAGCCGCGTTAGCCGATGATACAGAACGTAAGGCAGCAAAACACAGGAGCCGGGCAAACACAATATTTGACTAAAGACATGATTTGGAGCTGATGCATATAAGGCCTAACTCGAGATGCCGAACACTCCCAAAGGTGTTCGGTCTTTATAATAGCGGGCAAAACAAAGCCCTAAGCCCCTTGTGTCCAGGTACGGGAAGGTTCTACTGGCGCGGCCGATGCCAAATTGCCAGTCTCCACTCTGGTTATGCTGAAAAACCAGGGGATTATAGCAACAAGAGACAGTAAGAAAGGTTTACGTAGGGTCTTAGTCCGAAAAGAGTCCTTGCAACGGGTCCCTACTGCACGTCTGCGCCTGTGTCTCTGTTGTGCCGTATCCTAGACGGGTGTGCACACTGTTCATCTGTGAAAAGAGAGGAACTTGGTTGGAAAAGAAATCGTGCGAGAAAGTTCATATAAATTGAAATATAGGTTAAGAAAGCTGAGCCTATGCTAGCTCATTGTGGCTTGTATGGGCAAACCCTTGTGAAGGGGTGTGCGGCTAGGTAGCCCCTAGCTTATTTATTCCGGACTTGTCTAGCCGTGTCCGGGGTCTCAGGCGACCCTTTGCTGAAACGATGCCACGTGGACCGGGCATTTGAAGCGTAAGAGACGCGGAATGTGGTATTGTATGGAAGTGGGCGAGAGCTTCTCATCCCAGTGGTGCTTGATAGCTGGCTTAAGGGCCTGGCGCCACTCCTTTGAAGGAAGTGCGGCTATGCCGTATTGTAATAGGGTCTATCCCCACTTGCGGATTGTGTCCGGATATAGCAGGTTTAAGTCACTGCCGCCGTCCATCGACACCTGCGTTAATTGCAGTCTGTCTATTATGGGATCCGATATCAGGGCAGTCTATCCTGCGCTCTGGATACTTCTGGACTAATCCAGATGGTCGAAAGTGATTGGTTTTGACATCCAACCTTGGTCCACTGGGGTGGATCGTCCGACACTTGTCTTGGCGAGTGCCGTGTTGGCTTTCCGTGTTTACGTGAAGCAGGTTTACTGTTTTGACTTCTCGAGGGAAAGTACTTTGACTTCCGGTGCTCTGCTGGTGGGGCTCGTCGTTGTCCTCGCTTGGCGTATCGAGCCCCTTGTGTCCGGCATTAAGTCTGCCGGACTGTTTAAAAACCCAACAATTTCGGTTGGTATGGTTTGCAGGCCTTCCGGGGGTACTGTGGATTTGACATATCCGATCTAAAATTTTGTTCAAATTTGATAGCTCGTCTCTGTTGTCCTTAAGAGGCCGTGTTTTATTGTCTGGCCGCGAGCTTTTGAATCCGGCGTTGACCGCCGTGCCCTGTGGGCTTTTTTCTTTATTCCGGCGCTGATCTTTCCTACGCCGTGACTTACAGTTTCCATCTCTGATATCGGATGTACTCAGGTTGCTGGTGCTGCATCTTGCTAGCCAGTTGTCTTCTCCTGCGCGGACATCCGGAGGGCGGACATAAATGCCTTGAAATTTTTCTCTAAACGCGTTCTCAAGATCTTCCCAACTTCCAACAGTGTTTTCTGGGAGGCTTTTGAGCCAATGCCGAGCTAGCCCTTTGAGCTTGAGGGGTAGGTATTTTACGGCGTGGAGATCGTCTCCTCTAGCCATGTGTATGTGTAGTATGTAGTCTTCTATCCAGACTCCGGGGTTTGTTGTGCCGTCGTATGCCTCTATGTTTATGGGTTTAAACCCTGCTGGAAATTCATGATCCAGCACCTCATCGGTGAAACATAGCGGGTGTGCGGCGCCCCTGTATTTGGGTGTGCCGCTGTCTTCGAACACTTGTCGTGGTATGTTACTTCCTGGGGTCCTCTTTTTTGGCCCGTAGATGGACCTAGTTGGGTCATCCGTTTTACCAGGATTATAATTCGGCTTGTGTGCAGCCCCGTTTGTCGTTTTGGGCCTGTCGTCTGGCCGTCTATCCGGCCAGGCGGCCTCTTTATTTTTTGACTGTGAAGGCTCGATGGCTTCCTCGTCAAATTCTGGTAGCAACTTGCGCTTCGGGTAGCTCTTTGGTTGATGGCCGTTGCCATATTTGTCTGATGTCTTGAATATTTTGCTCCACTTCATTCTGAGCGTGTCTTCTGCTATTTTGAGCTTCCGTTTCGCCTTCTTCAAACTTCTTGCAGTGGCGACGAGCTTTTTGCGTATGTTCTTATGCTCTGGTGTTGTGGCCGGACTGTTGATTGCTTCGTGAAGGGGTTGATTATCCGGCTCGTCCTGTTCGTCGTCTGCTGGCTTGCCCTGCTCTATCGCTGGGTCGTTAGGAAGGCTGCTTTGATCGAGGCGGGACTTAGGGCGGCGTCTACGTCGCCGTTTCGGTTCTTTATCGGCGAGATTATCCTCTGCCGCGTCCCGTTGTTCCTCGTTATCGCTTCCCTTCGGGGTGTCCACCATGTATATGTCGTATGACGAGGTGGTCTTCTAGTGTCCTGTAGGCACTGGTTCTTTGTAGTCTCCGGCATCGTCGTCCATACCGTCGATGTCTTCGGAGTCGTAGTCGAGTGTGTCGGTTAAATCGTCGACGGTGGCTACGAAGTGGGTGGTGGGTGGGATCTGAATTTCTTCGTCATCCGCGTCCCAACCATCTTGGCCGTAGTTCGGTCAGGGCTCTCCGGATAGCGAGAGATGCTTCAATGAGTTTATGATGTCGCCGAAGGGCGAGTGCTGAAAGATGTCCGCAGCGGTGAATTCCATGATCGGCGCCCAATCGGATTCGACTGGCTCGGGCGCAGGAGGTTCGGAGTCCGGCAGGGAGTCCGGCACCTCGGAGTCATGGGCTTTATGTGGGACAAGGTAAGTGTTCGGCTCCATCGCCGTAGAAATTGCGGCTCCCGAGGCGGTGTCCAGCCATCCGTCCTTGATTCGAGCGATCGGCTCCGAACTATGAGTCGGAGCGGATCCGGGTGCGGCCTCCAAGGTGCTGTCCGGCGGCAGAGTTAGGTCATGCCCATCGTGACAGCGCGGCACGCTCGGCTGTGGCTCAGATCCATCGAGGATCAAGTCCCCGCGGATATCGGCTGTGAAGTTTAAGCTTCCAAACCTGACCTGACGGCCAGGGGCGTAGCTTTCGATCTGCTCCAGATGGCCAAGGGAGTTGGCCCGCAGTACGAAGCCGCCGAATACGAAGATCTGTCCGGGGAGAAAGGTCTCACCCAGGACTGCGTCTATGTTGATTGAAGAGGCCATCAAGCCTATGGGTGACGACACAGAGGAACTCTCAATGAAAGCACCAATGTCGGTGTCAAAACCGGCGGATCTCGGGTAGGGGGTCCTGAACTGTGCGTCTAGGCGGATGGTAACAGGAGACAAGGGACACGATGTTTACCCAGGTTCGGGCCCTCTTGATGGAGGTAAAACCCTAGAAGCTAGCCTATGGTATGATTGTAAGGGTTGTTCTGATTGTTGTCCTACGGACTAAAGCCATCCGGTTTATATAGACACCGGAGAGGGCTAGGGTTACATAGAGTCGGTTACAATGGTAGGAGATCTACATATCCGTATCGCCAAGCTTGCCTTCCACGCCAAGGAAAGTCCCATCCGGACACGGGGGGAAGTCTTCAATCTTGTATCTTCATAGTCTTGGAGTCCGGTCGATGATGATAGTCCGGCAAATGATAGTTCGGCTGATGATGGTAGTCCGGCTATCCGGACACCCCCTAATCCAGGACTCCCTCAATCTTCATAGAATATGTGGGAGCCAATATGGGCATCCAGGTCCCGCTATTGGTTATTGGCCGGAAACATGTCTCGATCATGTCTACATAGTTCTCGAACCCGTAGGGTCCGCACGCTTAACGTTTCGTTGAAGATATAGTATTATATGAGTTATGTATGTTGGTAACCGAATGTTGTTCGGAGTCCCGGATGAGATCATGGACATGACGAGGAACTCCGGAATGGTCCGGAGATAAAGTTTGATATATGAGATAATAGTGTTTGATCTCCGGAAGGGTTCCGGAATTCACCGGAAGTGGTTCTGGATGTTTCCCGAAATGTTTGGGTACGAGAACACGTTATTTGGGCCAAAGGGGAAAGCCCACAAGGTTTTTGGAAAGCACAAAAGGAAGTTTTGCGGAGTCCAGGGGCCAGACGCCAGGGTCCCCGGCGTCTGGGTCCAGACGCCAGGAACCCTGGCATCTGGCCCTGGAGTCCGAGAAGGACTCTTGCCTTTTGGGTGAAACCGACTTTGTGGAGGCTTTTACTCCAAGTTTCGACCCCAAGGCTCAACATATAAATAGAGGGGCAGGGCTAGCACCAGAGACACATCAAGAAACACCAAGCCGTGTGCCGGCAACCCCATCCCCTCTAGTTTATCCTCCGTCATAGTTTTCGTAGTGCTTAGGCGAAGCCCTGCGGAGATTGTTCTTCACCAACACCGTCACCACGTCGTCGTGCTGCCGGAACTCATCTACTACTTCGCCCGTCTTGCTGGATCGAGAAGGCGAGGACGTCATCGAGCTGAACTTGTGCAGAACTCGGAGGTGCCGTGCGTTCGGTACTTGGATCGGTCGGATCGTGAAGACGTACGACTACATCAACCGCGTTGATAAACGCTTCCGCTTAGCGATCTTCAAGGGTATGAAGATACATCACCATGATCTTGCGTGTGCGTAGGAATTTTTTTGAAATTACTACGTTCCCCAACAGTGGCAGCGGTCGTACTTCTATGTGAAGAGCATATTCGCGGAGGGAGACTGGGTCAACTTGCCGGCTTACGAAGCCGGTCCGCCAGCTGGGAGGCAGCCCAACTGGTCATATCGGGCTAGGTCGTTGTCGCCTGCTGGAGCTGCCGCCATCGTGCGGCTCCGAGCGCTGACGCAGTAGGAGGGCCTGACCAGGCCTGATTTGCTGGCCGTCTTCGTGGCGAGCCGAGTGCTCCCGCTCCAGGGCCGCCCTCACATGATCTGCCAGATGAGCGGACATCAGGACACGAGTCGGCTGTTCACCAAGGAGATGCCTCACACAGAGGTAGCTTTCAAGGTGAACTATCTTGCGAACTGCGAGCTCACGGAAGAGTGGTAGTTTGGCAAGGAGCCCTATTCACGCGCCAATCCCCCGCCCATGGTAAGTTGTCTTTCTTTTTTCTCTGTCTCTTTGTTGCCGAGCCCGGCTTGCCTAACCTGACCAGTCGGCTTTTGAGCAGAGCCCCCTCCTCCAGCTGGCAGCCGATGCCGCGGGGCCAGACCGCCAATTCCTCCCCGACCGAGCGGAGAGCGATGTCAACGACCCTGACTTGGGGGCGGCGGCCTTGGAGGACGAAGCCGAGGGAGGAGCTGGCAAAACAGGTGGCTCGAGGCTTGGATCTAGCCTCGAAGACTGGCCAGACGACGACGCGGGGGCAGTCGCCCCGCACCACCAGCCAGGAGTCGGCCAGCCGGGCGTGAGCTCGTCCGCCGCGCCGGATGCCCAAGGCGGCGCGAAGAAACGCTGGGCCGCGCCGAACTTGTTCGGTAGTCGGCCGAAAAAACCCAAGTGCTCAGCCGCGGCGACCAAACGGGACGAAGCAGCCGCGAAGGCTATCCGCTTCCGCAAGGAGGTGAAGAAGCCATAGCTGGTTTCCGCGTAAGTACTACCTTCCTCTTGCGCCTTCATTTTCTCTTTGTCGATCTTGTCTGAGTTTTTTGCTATGTTTCCCTTGATCTAGGGCCCCGCTCTCTCTCGAGAAATCGGCTGCCGCCTCCATCGTGGGGTCGACAGAGACCTTCACCTCCGCTCGGAGGATCGATCCGGCCGCCAACCTCCGGGAGGCGAGGGAGCGGAACGCGCGGGAAGCGCGCGAGGAGGCGGAAGCCGCCCGCCTGGAGAAGGCGGGGGCAGAGAAGGCGGAGGCCGCCGTCCTGAAGAAACTGGCAGAGGCCGAGGCCGCCGACACGGCGAAGAAGCAGGCTGAAGAAGCCGCGCACCGCCAGTCGACGATTTTCATCACTCCCCTGAACTCCGCGCCGCCACCTCCGGAGTTCGTGGCGCAGACTGGGGAGGCCGGCGACGAGCACCCGGTCAAGGAGAAGGACGGCGGCGACGTTGCTATGCCGGACGTGAATGTGCCTCCACCGCCGCTGTCCGGGAGCGCGCAAGGCGGGCAACTGACGGACCCGCCGGTGCTGCCAACTGCAAATGAGGTGGCGACGGGCCTGACTCTTGAGGTCGGCGCACCGACGCGTCGCCGATTTGCGAAGGCGGCCTTGGTGCCATGCCCGTTGGAAACTGGTGCCGCGAGCTCCTCCATCCCGGATACCGAGGTGACCAGTGCCGCGCCCACTTGATGGGTGCGGGTCGGCGGGACAGGCCCTCTGAACAAGGCGGTGCTGGATGTTCAAACCAAGCTCCGCGCCGAAGCCGACGCCATCAAGAACTGCAACAAGGCGTATCTGGCATTCCATCCGGGTATGCTATTTGCCTTTTCATTTTTGACTCTTGTATTGCTTCATGGGGGCACGCCATCGCACCCACTGGGTGTAGTCCCCAAGTTCCGGGCCGGCTGCTGAGCAGGCGGCTCGGAACTTTAATTAGCAGGTTCTTGGTGCTGATATCCTTGCTGCAGGATTATCATAACCTTCGCGCTGCCGCCTACAACTCCAAGGTCCTGGAGCTGGATCAACGTGCTGCTGACTTGTCGGAGAGCCAGAGTAAGTCTTCTTCCCTTTCCACGGGGGCGCGCTGGCGCACAAGCGGGCTGTAGACCCCGAGATTCGGGCCGACTGTTGAACAGTCAGGCCGGATCTCCCCGGTGACTATTCTTCTTTCTGTTGATGACTCCTTTCTCCGGCGGGGCATGCTGGCGCACCCGCGGGCTGTAGTTCCCGAAATTCGGGCCGACTGCTGAGCAGTCGGTCCGGATCTCCCCGACAACTGTTCTCCTTTGTTGGCAACTGACGCCTTCCTTTCTTCTTTTCTTCCGAAGAGGCCAACGCCACCTTGCAGCAGCAGCTGGGCGAAGCCAACGCTGCGCTGCGTGCTAAGGAGGAGGAGCGCAGCAAGCTGGCTGAAGAGCGCGACCGTCTTGTTGCGCAACTGGCGGAACAGAAGGAGCTCCTCAAGAAGGCCCAGAAGGAGACGGAGGACAAGGAGACCAGCCTCCTTGCTGAGTTTGCGATCGAATGCTTCGCCTGGACCGACAAGGAGGCTATGCTGACTTCTGGCTTTCACGAGATCGAGGACATAATCGATGGTGAGCTTCCCTCTTTTTCCTTCTTTGAGCTGCCGGCTGTTGGTTGAGCCGGCTTCTCGTCTTTACCTTTGGCTCTTTGCTTTCTGTCTTGGCAGACTTCTTCCCTGGTCACTCGGACGACGCCAACCAGGCCACTGAAGCTAATCGCGAAGGATGGAGGGCGGACGGTGCGCAGATCGCCGCCGACGCCACCCGAACCCTTAACGAGCAAATCCTAAGCATCGAGGCCCGTCTTCGGCCGGCTAACCGGATGCTGCACCGGCTTCAGCATGTCGGCGCCCAGGCGATCGCCGCCCTATGGTCTGACATGCCGGCACCGCGCACTCCCAATCGGACTGCCGACTGGCTGGAGGTGGCGGCCGGCCGTCTTGAGGCCTGGAAGGGCTCCTCGGCCCGGGCTGGAGCATGCCGGGCCTTGGAGTTCATCAAGGCATGGTACCCTGGGCTGAATCTAACCCAGCTAGCCACATTCCGGCTGGAGGCTCAGGAGGAATTGGCGTTCGTGGAAGATGACCTCGTCAAGCGCGCAGCGTCAATTGCCGAATACACCGACACCAGCATCTTCGTCCCGGAGCGGGTTGAGAATGGCGCCGAGGCGCCGCCGGAATGGTTCGGGCTGAACCCGGCAGACGGCGAGGACTCGACGGAGGTGATCGACTCCAGCAGTGAGGAAGAAGGCGATGCGGAGGAGGAAGGCGAAGAGGAGGCGCCAGAGGTCGGAGCGGACGGCCAGCCTCAGCTCGACCGTGCCTCCAGCAACGAGCCACGCCCAACTGAGCCGGCTACCGCTGGAGGCGACCAAGCGGAGACTGACCACCCGGCCGCTCCACCGACTGGCGCCTCCGACTCCTCCGATCCATCGAACCTGGCTGCCGCTTCCTAGGCCGCCTGTTTATCTTTTGCTTTACCTGTCTATCAGTCTCGATGAACTTGTTAATTTTGCACAATTTCACTCGCGGGGTGTATCTTAAACTTCTATTGAAGATCGGCCAAGGGCCTTTGTTATGTAAATATTTTTCCGAGTTCTATCTTTTCTTGCTTGTTTCTCTTTGGCTTTTTCCTTTGCCGCCTTCCCTTAGTTGCCGTCTTGCCAGCCGAATAGCCGCTCTGCGGACTGTGGGCGGGTCAAGTACTTAGCTACTTCCGGGAAGGCAAGTACTTAGCCATTTTTACAATATTCTAGCAGGTTAAGTACAAGCCGGCAGGCCGGCTGCTCATCAGTCGGTCATAGAAGGTGGGAAGCCGACTTGAACTATGCACAGGCTTTGTGTCCTAAGCCATTTTTCATGTGGACACCCTTTCTGCCTTGCTCCTGCCCACCGGATAGTCGCTCTGTGAGCTGCGGCTTCTGGCAGGAGACGACTTAACTGCCAACACATTACTTGTCTTACTGCAGGAAGCATTTCATAGTACAAGGCGGCAAGTCCCCGGGCCGACTAGTCGGACCCGGTGCCAAGCGGCATAAACAAAATGGCATACTTATAGGCATAATTCTTATCGTATAGATAAGAGAGGGCAGTCCTTGAGCTCTTCTCGGGGGACCCGGAGTCTTCGTACTTCAATACAAAAGGTAGCGTGGTACATACTACATCAACTGTAAAATCTTCGGAGGAGATTTGCATTCCATGGCCGCTCCGTCTCCTTGCCGGAGTCGTCTCTCTTGCGCGCTCGAGGCTTCTGAGCGTCGATCAGGTAGTAGGAGTCGTTTCCCAATACTTTGCTGATGATGAAGGGGCCCTCCCAAGGCGCTGAGAACTTGTGCTGGCCGGCTGTTCGCTGGATCAGCCGGAGCACAAGGTCTCCTTCTTGGAAAGATCTTGACTTGACCTTCCGGTTGTGGTGTCGGTGTAGGCTCTTCTGGTAGATGCTGGACCGGCTAAGTGTCAACAGCCGGCCCTCTTCCAGCAGGTTGACGCCGTCTTGACGTACTTCTTCTGCCTCCTCTTCGGTGTAAATGGTAACTCGAGGGGAGTCGAATTCTATGTCTGTTGGGATGACGGCTTCGACACCGTAGACGAGGAAGAAAGGCGTGAAGCCAGCTGACTTGTTTGGAGTTGTGCGCAGGCTCCAGAGGACGGCTGGCAGCTCGTCGAGCCAGCAGCCAGCCGAACGCTCCAGAGGCTCGACCAGTCGGGGCTTGATGCTAGACAAAATGAGGCCGTTTGCTCGCTCCACTTGGCCGTTTGACTGCGGATGGGCAACGGACGCTAAGTCCAGTCGGATGCCCTGCGTCGCGCAGAAACGGGCCAAGTCGCCTTTGGCAAAGTTTGTGCCATTGTCGACGATGATGCTGTGCGGTATGCCATACCGGACGGTGTCGGAGATGAAAGTCATAGCTGTCGGACCATTCAGCTTCTTGATTGGTTTTGCTTCTATCCACTTGGTGAACTTGTCCACCACAACAAGCAGATGAGTCATGCCACCTTGCGCTATTTTGAATGGTCCCACCATGTCCAGGCCCCAGACGACAAAGGGCCAGGCAATGGGAATAGTCTTGAGTGCAGAAGCCGGCTGATGTGGCTTAGAACGGAACTTCTGGCACCCTTTGCATTTCTGGACTAGGTCTTTGGCGTCTTCTAGAGCAGTCGGCCAGAAAAAACCATGGCGGAAAGCTTTGGTGACAAGTGTTCTTGCAGCCGCATGGTGGCCACATTTGCCTTGATGGATGTCTTTGAGGATTGCTTGGCCTTTATCCGGCTCGACGCAGTGCTGGTAGACACAGGTGACACTGCGCCTCACAAGCTCTCTGTTGACTATGGTGTAAGCTGCTGCCTGGCGCTGCACTTGCGGGGCTGAGATCTCATTAGTCGGCAACTCTTTGTTTACCAGGAAGTTGAGGATGGGCTGGGACCATGAAGGTGCTACGAGTTCTTTGACTGCCAGGACTGCGACTTGAACGAGGGCGGTTGGGCCAGGAGGCGGCGGGTTGGAGTCGGCTGCCGCTTGCTGGGTCGATGAAGTCCCCGGGCCGACTGCCGCAGTGCCGGAGCCGGGCTCTGAAGTCTCCGGGCTGGCCGCTGCAGTCCCCGAGCCGGGTTCTGAAGTCCCCCGGCCGGGTGCGACTGCCGCGGCCCCCGGGCCGCCTGCCGGAATTCCCGTGTCGGCTGCTGGAGCTCTCAAATCGGATCCGAACGCTTCAGGAGGAGCCGACACGAAGATAGAATCCAACTCTGGCGATGGCTTGATAGACGACTTGAGGAGGCGTTGTAGGGCGACGCCGGTCGGTATTGCTTGATAGGTGGAGCCGATTCGTGCCGAGGTGTCTGCTTGCTGATTGTCGTTTCTTGGCACATGGAGAAACTTGCACCCTTCAAAATATCCACTGAGTTGCTGCACGAGGAAGTGGTAGCTCACCATGTTTGCATCCTTGGCGTCCCAGTCACCTGACGACTGCTGGACCACCAAGTCGGAGTCACCATAGCACAGGATCCGGCGAATACCGAGCTCTTTTGCAAGCCGGAGCCCGTGAATGAGTGCCTCGTATTCAGCGATGTTGTTTGAGGCGACAAAATGGATTTGCAGCACATATTTGAGCTTGTCACCTTTGGGAGAGGTGAGGACGATGCCGGCTCCCAAACCAGTGCGCATCTTGGAACCATCAAAGTGCATCCGCCAATGGGTGGAGTCCGGCGCCGGCGGCAAGTACTGGGTCTCGGCCCAGTTGACGAGGAAGTCGGCCAGTGATAACCCACAAGTATAGGGGATTGCGACAGCTTTCGAGGGTAGAGTATTCAACCCAAATTTATTGATTCGACCAAAGGGGAGCCAAAGAATATTCTTGAGTATTAGCAGTTGAGTTGTCAATTCAACCACACCTGGATAACTTAGTATCTGCAGCAAAGTGTTTAGTAGCAAAGGCGGTATGATAATAATAGTAACGGTAGCAAAAGTAAAGATAAATGTTTTTGGGTTTTTGTAGTAGTTGTAACAGTAGCAACGGAAAAGTAAATAAGCGAAGAACAATATGTGAAAAGCTCATAGGCAATGGATCGGTGATGGATAATTATGCCAGATGCGATTCCTCATGCAATAGCTATAACATAGGGTGATATAGAACTAGCTCCAATTCATCAATGTAATATAGGCATGTATTCCGTAAATAGTCATACGGGCTTATGGAAAAGAACTTG
>LR880972.1:301979532-301995164 GCA_904067115.1 Aegilops sharonensis
CAATAAGTCCAGCATATATCGTCATTATTGCCTTTCACTTGCACGACCGAACGATGTGTATAATAATAAGAGTGCATGTGCATTGGACTAAGCTGGAATCTGCAAGCATTCAACTCAAGAGAGAAGACAAGTAATATGGGCTCTAAGTTAAATAAAGATTCATGCATATGAGAGCCACTAAGCATTTTCCATACGGTCTTCTCGACCCCCAAAAGAAAGAAAAGAAAATAAAACTATTTACACGGGAAAGCTCCCAACAAGTAAGAAGAAGAACTAGAAGTGTTTTTGGGTTTTCATTTTAATTCTACTACAAGCATGGAAATTAAACTAACTAATTTTTTGGTTTTTCTTAAGGTTTATCAAACACACAAGAAGAAAACTAAAAAAAGAAATTTAAACTAGCATGGATAATACAATGAAAGAGTATGAGCACCGACGACTATTGTGTGAACATGAATGTAAAGTCGGTGAGAAATACGTACTCCCCCAAGCTTAGGCTTTTGGCCTAAGTTGGTCTAGTACCAAGGACCGCCTGGCTGATATCCATAAGTGAAACTGGGGTTGTACTGAGATGCAGAAGCGACCGCCTCTTGAGCAGCAGCGTGCTGGCGAGCTGCCTCCATTCCTCTCTCATACTCAGTTGCTTCCTCCCTGGTGACAACGTATCTTCCTCTTGCCTGATAATCAAAAAGGTAGGGAGCAGGAAGAGTAACAGGGACGACGTTGCGTCTGTCATAGGTTAGTCGATAATGGAGGAATTTTTCATTCCTCTCAAGAAAATGATGATGGAACATAGCTTCTTTATCCAAATAAATAGGAGGTAAAATCATATCCCCCTATCGTGGAGCTATATTCAGAAAGTTAGCCACACGGGTTGCATAAATTCCTCCAAATAAATCTCCCTTTCTACTATTATTCTGCAACCTACGTGCAACTATTGCCTCCAAGTTATAACCTTTATAACCTAACACAACACTCTTGAGGACAGAAAGATCAGGAGCACACATGTGACATACTTCGTCCTTACCGTTAATGCATCTACCAATAAAGAGAGCAAAGTAATGTATAGCAGGAAAATGAATGCTCCCTATGGTAGCTTGTGCTACGTCCCTAGATTCTCCCACAGTAATACTAGTAAGGAAATCTCTAAATTCAGATTTGGGAGGATCATTAATATTACCCCACTACGGGAGTTTGCAAGCAGTTGTGAAATCCTCTAAATCCATGGTATAAGATGTATCATAAATATCAAACATGACACTAGGAGAATTACGCGAACAGTTGTATCTAAACCTCCACACAAAAGAATCAGTCAACTGATAGTACTGCGGACACTTATCTTGTAAGAAGTCCTCCAGCTCGGCATTACGCACATATGCGTCAAATTCCTCCTTGAAGATTGCTTCGACCATAAAATCATCGGATGGCCACTCACAAGCCCGTACATTTGCTTCCCTCGGCAATTCAACATCTTGCTCACGTATGGAAATCCTTGGCCCTTTCTTTGCCGAGGAACCTCCTTGGTACATTCTTCTAAGCATATTTATTTTTCTGAAAATTTCTGAAAATTTAGTAACTTCAAAATAAAAGTGAATAAAACTAAACAAGATTGATAGCAACTACTCCTACAAGTGCCAAGGGCATATATCATGCATTGGAATTGCTTGGGACCTAAAAAATTTAACATGCAAGCTCAAGAACATGGTCACCTATGCAACAAAAATTTGCAATGAATAAAGCACTAGAACAAAAACTAATTGGACCAATGGAGGAGTCACATACCAAGCAACAATCTCCCAAAGCAGTTTTGTGAATGGAGCTTTGAGCTAAGAGATCGAAAATCACAGCAAAACGAGCTAGAACTCGTGCTTGAGCTGGATGGGGATTTTTTTGGGTAGAAGATGAAGTGTGTGGGTGCTGGCATAAGTGGAGGGGGGCCACCAGGGGCCCACGAGACAGGGGGGGTGCCCTACAGGGGGGAGCCCTCCTCTCTCGTGGCCTAGTGCTTGGCCCTCCTGCAGTATTTTCAGTGCCTAAAATCCTCAAATATTCCAGAAAAAATCATACTAGATTTGCAGGGCATTTGGAGCACTTTTATTTTCAGACTATTTTTTAATGCACCGATAATTCAGAAAACAGACGAATAATACTATTTTTGCTTTATTTATTCTAAATAACAGAATATAAAAAGAGGGTACAGAAGGTTGTGCCTTCTAGTTTCATCCATCTCGTGATCATCAAAATGAACCCACTAACAAGGTTGATCAAGTCTTGTTAACAAACTCATTCCGAATAACACGGAACCGGAAAAATTTCGAATAACACTAAGTTACCTAAACGGGGATATGAAAATCCCCAACAATAAGAATATCATACTTTTTCTTGACAGTAGGGAGAGGAAATTTAAAACCTCCAAAAATGATAGTTGGAACTTTTTCAATAGAGTTAATACTATGAACTTGAGGTTGTTTCTTCGGAAAGTGTACCATATGCTCATTACCATTAACATGAAAAGTGACCTTGCCTTTGTTGCAATCAATAACAGCCCCTGCAGTATTAAGAAAAGGTCTACCAAGGATAATAGACAAACTATCGTCCTCAGGAATATCAAGAATAACAAAGTCCGTTAAGATAGTGACATTTGCAACCACAACAGGCACATAATCACAAATGCCGATAGGTATAGCAGTTGATTTATCAGCCATTTGCAAAGATATTTCAGTAGGTTTCAACTTATTCAATTCAAGTCTACGATATAAAGAGAGAGGCATAACACTAACACCGGCTCCAAGATCACATAAAGCAGTTCTAACATAATTTCTTTTAATAGAGCATGGTATAGTTGGTACACCCGGATCTCCAAGTTTCTTTGGTATTCCACTCTTAAAAGTGTAATTAGCAAGCATGGTGGAAATTTCAGCTTCCAGTTTCTTTCTTTTATTTGTGATGATATCCTTCATATACTTAGCATAAGGATTTACTTTAAGCATATCAGTTAAGTGCATACGTAAGAAAATAGGTCTAATCATTTCAGCAAAGCGCTCAAAATCCTCATCATTCGTTGACTTGGATGGTTTAGGAGGAAAGGGCATGGGTTTCTGAACCCATGGTTCTCTTTCTTTACCGTGCTTCCTAGCTACAAAATCTCTCTTATCATAACGTTGATTCTTTGATTGTGGGTTATCAAGATCAACAGCAGGTTCAATCTCTACATCATTGTCTTTGCTAGGTTGAGCATCAACATGAACGTTATCATTAACATTATCACTAGGTTCATGTTCATCACCTGATTGACTTTCAGCATCAGAAATAGAAATATTATTGGGATTCTCAGGTGTGTCTACAGTAGGTTCACAAGAAGCATGCAAAGTTCTATCATTTTTCTTCTTCTTCTTTTTAGAAGAACTAGGTGCCTCTAAATTATTTCTCTGAGAATCTTGTTCGGTTCTCTTAGGGTGGCCTTTAGGATACAAAGGTTCCTGAGTCATTCTACCAGTTCTAGTAGCCACTCTAACAACAAAGTCATTTTTATTATTTAATTCATCAAGCAAATCATTTTGAGCTTTGAGTACTTGCTCAGCTTGAGTAGCGACCATAGAAGCATATTTGCTAACGCGGTGAAGTTCATATTTAACTCTAGCCAGATTATCACCTAAGCGTCCTATCTCGAAAGCATTATTCTTTAACTCTCTACCAACATAAGCATTAAAACTTTCTTGCCTAGCCATAAAGTCATCAAATTCATCTAAGCATCGGCTATGAAATTTAGTAGAGGGTATTTCAACTTTATCATATCTATAGAGAGAATTTACCTTTACTACCTGTGTCGGGTTATTAAGACAATGTGGTCCTTCACGCGGTAAATTAAGACCATATATTTCTTCAATAGGAGGTAAATTCTTAACATCTTCAGCTTTAATACCTTTTTCTTTCATTGATTTCTTTGCCTCTTGCATATCTTCAGGACTAAGAAATAAAACACCTCTCTTCTTCGGAGTGGCTTTAGGAATAGGCTCAGGAGTTGGCTCCATTGGTTCAGGAATTACTTCAGGAACTGGCTCAGGAAGAGTCCAATTATTTTCAATAGTCAACATATTATTCAATAATATTTCAGCTTCGTCGACTGTTCTTTCCATGAAAACACAACCAGCACAACTATCTAAGTGGTCCTTGGAAGCATCGGTTAGTCCATTATAAAAGATATCAAGTATTTCATTTTCTTAAGAGGATGATCAGGCAAAGCATTAAGTAACCGGAGAAGCCTCCCCCAAGCTTGTGGGAGACTCTCTTCTTTGATTTGCACAAAACTATATATTTCCTGCAATGCAACTTGTTTCTTATGAGCAGGGAAATATTTAGCAGAGAAGTAATAAATCATACCCTGGGGACTATGCACACAACCAGGAGCAAGAGAATTATACAAGTCTTAGCATCACCCTTTAATGAGAACATAAATATCTTAAGGATAAATAAATAGCGAGACTTCTCATCATTAGTAAACAAGGTGGCTATATCATTCAACTTGGTAAGATGTGCCACAACAGTTTCAGATTCAAGGCCATAAAAAGGATCAGATTCAACTAAAGTAATAATATCAGGATCAACAGAGAATTCATAATCCTTATCAATAACACAAATAGGTGAAGTAGCAAAAGCAGGCTCGGGTTTCATTCTAGCATTAATAGACAGTTGCTTCCATTTAGCTAATAATTTCTTAAGATCATTTCTATCATTGCAAGCAAGGATTTCCAGAGCAGCTTTTTCATTCATAACATAACCCTTAGGAACAACAGGTAAAACATAATCATTTGGGGGACCTTCATCATCACTATCATCAATAATAGGTTCTTCAATATTTTCATTCCCCCTAACTCTAGCAAGTTGTTCATCAAGAAATTAACTTAATGGCAAAGTAGTATCACGCACAGAAGTAGTTTCATCGTGCATAGCAGAAGTGGCATCATCAATAGCATGCGACATATCAGAACTCATAGCAGTAGCAGGTTTAGGTGTCGCAAGCTTACTAATAACGGAAGGAGAATCTAGTGCAGAGCTAGATGGCAATTCCTTACCTCCCCTCGTAGTTAAGGGCAAAATCTTGGTTTTAGCGTCTTTCAAGTTCTTCATAGTGATCAAAAGATATAAATCCCAAATGACTCAGAGAATAGAGCTATGCTCCCCGGCAACGGCGCCAGAGATTAGTATTGATAACCCACAAGTATAGGGGATCGCGACAGCTTTCGAGGGTAGAGTATTCAATCCAAATTTATTGATTCGACACAAGGGGAGCCAAAGAATATTCTTGAGTATTAGCAGTTGAGTTGTCAATTCAACCACACCTGGATAACTTAGTATCTGCAGCAAAGTGTTTAGTAGCAAAGGCGGTACGATAATAATAGTAACGGTAGCAAAAGTAAAGATAAATGTTTTTGTGTTTTTGTAGTAGTTGTAACAGTAGCAACGGAAAAGTAAATAAGCGAAGAACAATATGTGAAAAGCTCGTACGCAATGGATCAGTGATGGATAATTATGCCAGATGCGATTCCTCATGCAATAGCTATAACATAGGGCGATATAGAACTAGCTCCAATTCATCAATGTACTGTAGGCATGTATTTCGTAAATAGTCATACATGCTTATGGAAAAGAACTTGTATGATGTCTTTTGTCCTACCCTCCCGTTGCAGCGGGGTCCTTACGGAAACTAAGGGATATTAAGGCCTCCTTTTAATAGAGAACCAGACCAAAGCATTAACACATAGTGAATACATGAACTCCTCAAACTACGGTCATCACCGAGAAGTATCCCGATTATTGTCACTTCGGGGTTGTCGGATCATAACACATAATAGGTGACTATGGACTTGCAAGATAGGATCAAGAACACACATATATTCATGAAAACATAATAGTTTCAGATCTGAAATCATGGCATTCGGGCCCTAGTGACAAGCATTAAGCATAGCAATGCCATAGCAACATCAATCTCAGAACATAGTGGATACTAGGGATCAAACCCTAACAAAACTAACTTGATTGCATGGTAAATCTCATCCAACCCATCACCGTCCAGCAAGCCTATGATGGAATTACTCACGCACGGCGGTGAGCATCATGAAATTGGTGATGGAGGATGGTTGATGATGATGACGGCGACGAATCGCCCTCTCCGGAGCCCCGAACAGACTCTAGATCAGCCCTCCCAAGATAGATTAGGGCTTGGCGGCGGCTCCGTGTCGTGAAACGCAATGAAACTTTCTCTCTGATTTTTTTCTCCCCTAGATGGAATATATGGAGTTGGATTTGAGGTCGGAGGAGGTCCAGGGGGCCCACGAGATAGGGGGGCGCGCCCTAGGGGGGGCGCCCCACTGTCTCGTGGACAGGCCCTGGGCCCCCTGATGTATTTCTTTCGCACAATAATTCTTATAAATTCCAAAAAGTGCCTCCGTTGATTTCCAGGTCATTCCGAGAACTTTTCTTTTCTACACATAAAACAACATCATGGTAGTTCTGCTGAAAACAGCGTCAGTCCGGGTTAGTTTCATTCAAATCATGCAAGTTAGAGTCCAAAACAACAACAAAAGTGTTTGGAAAAGTAGATACGTTGGAGACATATCAGCCAGCGCCTGTGACTTGATGGCGGTGCGAGGCTGGTAGTAGATGGTGTAAGGGGCCAAATCTATGGCCCATTTGGCCACTCGGCCGGAGGCATCTCGGCTTCCAATGATCTCGGCAAGCGGAGCAGTGCAGACAATAGTGATTGGGTGCTCTTGAAATTACGGCTTCAACTTCTTGGCGGCAAAGTGCACGCCATAGCACATCTTCTGATAATGGGGTAGTTTTGCTTGGAGGCTGACAACACTTCACTTAGGTAATACACCGGTCTCTGGACTGGTAGCGCCTTTCCTTCCTCTTTGCGTTCTACCACTATGACTGTGCTGACCACTCGGCTGGTGGCGGCGATGTAGAGGAGCATGGGCTCCTTAGGAGTCGGAGCCGCCAGGACAGGCGGAGTAGTCAACATCTTCTTGAGCTGGAGAAAAGCTTCATCCGCCTTGTTGTTCCACTCGAAAAAAGTGGTCTTCTTCATGAGCTGGTACAGGGGAAGTGCCTTCTCTCCCAGCCGACTGATGAAACGGCTGATGGATGCCAAACACCCGGTGAACTTCTGCACATCCAGCAGTCGGGTGGGTACTTCCATCCTCTCGATGGCCTTGATCTTCACAGGGTTGCACTCTATGCCGCGCTCTGAGACCAGGAATCCAAGAAGCTGGCCGGCTGGTACTCTGAAGACGCATTTCTCCGGGTTGAGCTTGATTTGAAACCGGCGTAGGTTCTCAAAGGTCTCTTTGAGGTCTTCTAGCAGCATTCCATGCTTCTCCGTCTTCACCACGACATCGTCCACATAAACATGGGCATTTCTGTCGAGTTGTTTGAGGAGGCACTTCTGCATGCAACGTTGAAAGGTGGCGCCGACATTCCTCAAGATGAACGTCATGGTCAAGTAGCAGAAGGCTCCAGATAGGGTGATGAAGGCGGTATTCAGTCTGTCGGCCGGGTTTAGCTTGATCTGGTGATACCCTGAATATGCATCCAAGAAACTCAACAGATCACATCTGGCTGCGGAGTCTATCACTTGGTCGATTCTCGGCAAAGCAAACGGGTCTTTGGGGCAGGCTTTGTTGAGGTTGGTCTAATCAATACACATGCGCCACTGCTTGTTTTTCTTCAACACAAGGACCGGGTTGGCCAGCCACTCTGGAAAGAACACTTCCATGATGAAGCCGGCTGCCAAAAGCCGGGCTATCACTTCTCCAACGACTCTTCTCTTCTCTTCTGACAGGCGGCGCAAGGGCTGCCTGACTGGCTTGGCGTCAGACCGGACATGCAACTTGTGCTCAGCAAAATCCGTCGGGACACCCGGCATGTCCTTGGGTGACCATGCAAAGATGTCCCGATTCTCACGGAGGAAATCGACGAGCTCGCCTTCCTATTTTCTGTCGAGGTTTGCACCTATGACAACATACCTCTCCGGGTGCTCCGGGTCCAAGGGTATCTTCTTTGTCTCTTTGGCTGGCTTGAACGAACCCTCGGCTTCCGACTCCTTGGGGTTGGGTGACATCTCTGGCTGCTTGCCTGCCATTGCCACAAGTCGGTCAAGGAGCCGCTTCTCGGCCGCGATCACGAGGGACTTGGCCAGCCGACTGCTGTGTGCCGCACAAGCGGAGGACTTCTTGTAGTCCCCAGATATGGTCAGAATTCCCTTAGAACTCGGCATCTTCATCTTGAGATATGCGTAGTGGGGGACCACCATGAACTTGGACACTTCAGGCCGACCAAGTAGTGCATGGTACGGGCTCTCGAGGTCTACCACCTCAAACCAGACTGGCTCTCGTCAGAAGTGATCCTTGTCTCCAAAGAGGAAGTCTATCTGGATCTTGCCGATTGGTGAGCAGGAAAGGCCAGGAACTATGCCATGGAATACAGTCCGACTGAGCTGAAGCTGCCTTTGTTTGATTCCTAACTTCTCCATGGTATCTTTGTACAGAATGTTCATGCTGCTGCCTCCATCTACCAGAACTCGGGAAAACCGAGCAGCTCGCCTATCAGTGGCAAAGGTGGCATCCAGGACCAGGGCGTAGGAGCCGGGGTTGGGCATTACTTCCGGATGGTCAGCTCTGCTCCAGCTGATGGGTTTCTCGGACCAATGCATGAACTCGGGGGTCTCCGAAGCCACTGCATTCACTTCTTGTTGTTGCAGCCGCCTGCTGCGTCGGTCATCGGCCAAGCTGGTGAACACGACATAAGCTCCGTGCTCTTCTGGATACTCGTCTTGTATGGCTCCGACAAGTCTGACCGCCGGCTGCTGAGGGGGAGGAGGAGGCGGCTGCCCAGCAGGCGGAGGAGGCAGGAGGCCATCTCCCTTGGCGATTCTGGTTAGCCAATGGCACTTCCGAGTGGTATGGTTGGAGGGCTTCGCACCACTGTGGAACTTGCAGGGCGCATCAAGAGTCTGCTCATATGAGAAAGCAGGTAGCCAATTTGGCTTGCCTCCCTTCTGGCGCTTGGATGGAGGCTGCCCTACCGGCTTCTTGTCTTCGACAGTCGCCACCTGTCGGCTTGTGGAAGCCGACTGCATGGCCTTGTGCTTGTTGTCGCTTGGTTGCTGGCGCCGACTGGTGTCGCGAGCCGGGGTTCGAGGAGCTTGAGGGGCTACTTTGCCAGACGCATCAACTTGAATCTCTGCCTTCATGGAGGAGTCGGCCGTGGCATATTTATCTGCTATTATTAGCAACTCATCGAGCGTCGCCTGCTCGTCGCAAAGGAGTCGGTGCTTGAGGAGGGTGCCCTCTCGGCACCTAGGAGTGAAGTACTCGATGGCCTGCACTCGTGGACGCCTTCGCAAGAGTTGCGGAGCTCGGCCCAGCGCGTGAGGTAGTCGCGAGTCGACTCGTTGGGGCCTTGTACGCACAAGGAGAGCTGGCCAGGTTTGGGCGGCTGCTTGTACGTGATGGTGAAGTTGCGGATGGAGGCTTCGGTGGAGTCAACCCAACTGTTGATGCTGCGGGGCTTCAGACTGTTCAGCCATGTCCGGGCCGTGCCCTGGAGCATGAGCGGAACGTACTTCACAGCAACGCGCTTGTTGCCGTTTGCTATGCTGATGGCCGTGGAGTAGTCGACCAGCTAGTCCTCCGGCTTCACGGAGCCGGTGTATTTGGGTGTGTCTCTTGGGAGCGTGAACCCTTTGGGGAAGGGCTCGTCTCGAATGCGGGGGCCGAAACAAGGTGGACCCAACTCATCTTCCTCTTCTAGCGTCAGGGACCGGTGGAGACGGTCCATCCGGTGGCGGGCATCGTTCTCTCCGACTCCCTCTCGGCGGCCAAGGCGGTCGCCGAGTGTCGGGTGATCAATAGGCAGCAGGGAGACACGCCTTTCCCTGCGAGGGGGAGGAGGCGGACAGTCATCCCGTCGTTCCACTGCTCTCGGGCGGCCGTCTTGGTCGCGCTCAATGGTGATGCGAGTCTGACTGCTGCTGGCAGCCGGCTCCTTGTCTCTTCCTCTGCGGACACCACCAGTCGACGTCCGAGATGTCGCGCCTTGATCCCGGCGGGGAGGCGGATCGTCATTTTGCCGGTGAGGTGCCTCAGTGCGGCAACCGTCCTCGTGCTGCTCAGCAGCCGTGTCGAGGAGCCACTGGACGCGCTCCATCATCTGGCGACGTTCTTCGCCCTCATACTTGTCCAGCTCTTCTGCTGCCGCCTGGGCAGCTCGGACATTTTCCACGGGCATGGCGTAGACGGGGCGATCTGCCCCGAACAGGTTGGCGATGGCCACACCACGCTGTTGGACCGTGCCAAGGCGGCTGGGCCCAGCGGGAGGCGGCGTGCCGCCCGCAGCGCGGTCCATCTCGCGCTGGTAGGCTTCCGACAGGCGTCTCATGCTGGCCAGCTTCTTGGCGCCCTCGACGAGCTGGACGCGGCGTGCTTCCAGCATCTCAGTGTCGGCATCTTCTGGGATGGGCGCCGTCAGGTCTTCCAGTGCCGCGTCGAGTGGGTCATGAGCACCTCCGCCGGAGTGCTCGCTATGGCCGATGACAAGCACCTCCTTGACGGCGCTTTCGCCGCTCTCCGCGCAAGGAGGCGGCTCGTTGTAAACCACCATGTTGGTGGGGAACGCGTCAAGCGACGCAGTGTCGGAGTCGACAAGCATCGGGTCGGTGGAGCCAACAAACTCCAAGTCCGCAGCACGCTCGCTGGTGGCGTGGAGCTGATCGAGGAGGCTGACGAGGCGGCTCTCAGGGACATCTGGGCCCGCATCAAACGCGGGCTCGTCAGAGTGGCAAACCTTGCCAACAAGGTCAGCGAGGCAGCTTGCCACACAGGCGATGTCCGCGCCATGCAGCGCGTCGGTGCAGACTCCGTCTGGCGTGCCGGGCTAGCTGCATTCGCCAGAGAGGAAAAGGGTTCCCGTCCAGAACAGGTCTCTGGACGACCGTGCACCTCGGCGCATGGTGGGCGCCAAATGTCGGGGGTTGGGTGCGACATATGCCAATGGATGGCTTATCATGGTGGGAGCGAGTAGAACATCGCTAGTGCCCAGAAGCGGGATGAGGCATAGACACGAACGCCGGCGTACTTTACCCAGGTTCGGGGCTCTCCTAGGAGATAACACCCCTAGTCCTGCTGTGCGGGGTCTCCGCATGATCACAAAGGCACAAGTGACTATGATGGTGCTCCTCGAGCTGTATGCTAGGGGTAGGAGAAGGCAAGGCTAGCTCTCTCCTTCCTCTATTGGCTGGTCTAGTTCTAACAGGTTGGGAACTGTCGGTGTCAAAACCGGCGGATCTCGGGTAGGGGGTCCCGAACTGTGCGTCTAGGCGGATGGTAACATGAGACAAGGGACACGATGTTTACCCAGGTTCGGGCCCTCTTAATGGAGGTAAAACCCTACGTCCTGCTTGATTGATATTGATATTGTGGATGTTTACAAGAGTGGATCTACCACGAGATCAAGGAGGATAAACCCTAGAAGCTAGCCTATGGTATGATTGTAAGGGTTGTTGTGATTGTTGTCCTACGGACTAAAGCCATCCGGTTTATATAGACACCGGAGAGGGCTAGGGTTACATAGAGTCGGTTACCATGGTAGGAGATCTACATATCCGTATCGCCAAGCTTGCCTTCCACGCCAAGGAAAGTCCCATCCGGACACGGGGGGAAGTCTTCAATCTTGTATCTTCATAGTCTTGGACTCCGGTCGATGATGATAGTCCGGCAAATGATAGTTCGGCTGATGATGGTAGTCCGGCTATCCGGACACCCCCTAATCCAGGACTCCCTCAGTAGCCCCTGAACCAGGCTTCAATGACGATAAGTCCGGCGTGTATATTGCTTGGCATTGCAAGGCGGGTTCCTCCTCCAAATGATAGAAGATTGGGAACACCAGGATAGTGTCCGGCTCTGCAAAATAAATTCCACATTCCACCGTGGAGAGAAGAATAATATGTACACAAGTTCAATCTGCTGACGTTTTCCGTGGCATGACGTCATACCACCACCAAGCCATTACTCAAATTGTTTTTTACTCTACCACCTCAGCACATTTAGCGAAGCGGTTTCCTTGGCACGTCTTGTCGAAGCAGAGATCGTGTTTCCCATTAATCCAGGATTCTCATCAATACGGGCGTGGGTAACCCAACCGCGCCCGTTCGCCACGCCCCCTCTATCGAAGGCGAGTTCAAACGGTCACGGAGACGGCTCTTGGTATTCTCCCTCTTTACAACGGGACCAAGGCTCGTTTCTTTTTCTTTAATCCACCATCGAATCTTCCCCACGCTCCAAGTTCCAGCACCCAAAGCTCCAGATTCGAGCGCTTTCGGACCTTCAACAATGTCCGGTTCCGACCTCCAGGGCCGGTGGATGCCCTCCTCCGTCACGGAGGAGGACGTGCTAAAGCTGCGGGATGCCAAGTACCTGTCTTACGAGGTTTCGCACAGGTTGCCCGCCGAAGGGCAGGCCATCCCCACCCCTGAGCCCGGCGAGTATGTCGTCTTCGTTTCCCACCTCCGTCGGGGTTTAGGCTTCCCGATGGATCCTTTTGTGAGAGGGCTCATGTTTTACTATGGGTTGGAATTCCATGACTTGGCTCCGAAGTCCATCCTCCATATATCCGCATTTATTGTCATCTGCGAAGCCTTCCTCCGCGTCACCCCACACTTCGGCCTGTGGCTGAAGACTTTCAATGTGGCGCCGAAGATGATCGGGGGGCGTCAAGTGGAGTGTGGCGGGGCGGCCATAAGTAGGAGGGCCGATGCCCCGTGGCCCGCCGGCTCCTTCCAAGAGGAGCTCGACCTGTGGCAGCAAGAGTGGTTCTATATTACCGTTCCGAGGGGCCGCAGACAAAAGCCGCCGCCCCTATTCCGCCCGGGACCTCCACGACGATTGATGTCGTGGGTCAACCAAGGGCTCAACTGGGGGCCGTCAAAGTACGTGCCCCTACTGCAGGGCCGGATTCGAGATCTCTTAACGAGGGAGATCAATATGGTGGTGGTGATGCAGGTTATGATAATTAGGCGTCTCCTGCCCTGCAAACGCCGTCCGCTCCGGCTATGGGAGTTCAATCCGGAGGGCCCACGGATTCTTCAACACTTCATGGGTATGACACCCCTGGAGATGTATAACTTATTCTTCGGATCGCAAGAGGTGCGTCCGGAATTGACCGAGGATGCTGGACTAAGCCGCAATCGCCCGGATACTCAAGTAAGTAGTTCCAAGTCCGGACATACCGTTTGTTTGCCTTTCAATGATCCGCCTTATGACCGATCTCCTTCTACACAGGAGTGGATAGCGGAAGCAAAATTAATACGGTGTCCGGCCCCCCTCCCCGAGACCGCGCCGGATCCCGTGCTGGTCCGGATGCTGGAGGTTGCGCCTTCGGAGGAAAGCGAAGGGGAAAGCAGGAAAGCTACTGCCTCGCCTAAGGAGGCTTTTGAACGAGGGGGGATCGAGAATCCCTCCTACCAAGGGGAGAAGAGGACTGCCTCCGAGGACCCGGGGAAAAAAGCCCCTAAACGGGGGAAGAAATCTTCGCCGGAGTGTCCTGCGTCCGGGGAAGCCCCGGGCGCACAGTCTCCCTCAATGAGCCAGCCCTCCAACGAGCCGTAAGTAGAAATAAAGGAGTTTTATAATAAGGGACATCCCTATTTATGCTTCTGAGGATAACAAAAGTTTTTATCTTGTAGTTCGGATCTCCGTCCTTTGCAGATGAGCTCGTCTTCGGGGGACCTTCGTCCGGAGATGATAGAGAGCGAGACGCCCCCGTCCGAGGCGCCATTGAATAGGGCGGACGAGCCTGAAGCGTCATCAGGAGGGAGCCCCCGAGTGTGGCAAAGCCGGATAGTTTGGCACCAACTGGTGTACGGCTGAAGGATCTGCTTGAGAAGGCGTCTATCTCAGAAGATCAGCACGCATTGATGAGCGTGGTGATTGAAAGGATTTCGTCCGCCGAAGGCGGGTTGCATGATGCCGTCAAGAGTTTACTGGCGGGGTTTGAGGTATGTAAAAATGACACACCTTTTAACAGTTTTGCATATAGAATGCGCCCTGTATAGATAGTAGCCCCTGAGACTCGGTAGGTTGTCGATATCGACAGCGTGCCGAGGATCAAAATCGCAGGTTATAAATTCCCGTTGTGCCTATGCAGGTGGCGGGTCGTCCGAGGGCCAGCCGGACTTATGGAGTTGCTGAACTAAAGCGGCAACTCGATGTGGCGGATGAAGACATCGCGCTGATCAATAGGCGACTTGATGAGTCGCAAGGTAAGTGTTACTGCGCGTACACATGGTAAGGGAGCCGAAGCCAACTCCTTACAAAACTTGCGTGAAATGCAGAAAGTGCCGCTGCCGTGGAGAGTCTTCGGGCCGAACTTGCTCAAGCCAAGGAGCAGGCCATAAGGAGTGATGCGGCAGCCTCGAAGGCGGCCGAGGAGTTAGCGGCCGAAAAGGCCGCACACTGCCGGAGCAGGGAAGAGGTAGCCGAAATGGCTGTGAAGTTAAAAGAGGATACCGACCGCAATGAGGCTCTTGGGAAGGAGCACCTAGCGGGGCAGGAAGACCTGCGGAAGGCCACCGCTGAAACCAAGAATTCCCACTCTGCAATGCAGGCCATGAAGGAAGAGTTGCGCCAGGTCGGGGAGATTGTAGCTGGCAAGCCTTTTCTGCTGCGCCGAAGGTTCACGGATTCAAAATATGCTCAGCTGGGCCAACTGTGGTGTCCGGAGGACCCTTATATGGACTTAGCAGCGAGTGCGGCGGATGCCGTTGTGCATTTTCAAAGCCAGAAGGATCACCAGACGGAAGAGCTGTTTTTGTCACAATTCCATAGTCCGGAGCGTTCGCTTCCACTGACCGATCGTTTGGCTGAGTGGGCTGAGCTAAATAGGTTGTCCGGGCTTGCTATGGCGGATATAGTGACCCATATCCGGCCGGATAGTCCCCAACCGAAGAGTTATTTTGGCTTATTGCAGCAATTTCTTGGGGCGGTGCCGCATATCAAGGCGATGAAGTGGTCGACATGCATAGAGGGTGCGCGGATGGCGCTCGCCCATGTAAAGAAACATTGGACAGAGATGGATGCCACCGCTGTTGCGACCCCGGGTTCAGATAATAACCAGCTGCCCGCCGAGCACTATTTTGGCGAAGTGCTGCCTGGTGCTCGTGTAATAGAGTCGCAGTGCTCGAAAAATGTTACGTTGAAATGAACGTTTATATGATGTAAAAATGATTTTTATGATGTAAGCGCCTTTTATACTTGTGCGTTCAAGTAATATAATATCTCCTTTGCGGCCGTTCATGTATACGTATGTATAACCTGAAAGATGGCAGTCGTCGGCTTCAGCCCCCATGCACAAGGTGCGGGGGTGTTCGCAAAAAATAGCGCGTTTTCACACTTAATCCGACGTCTCGGTCCTGTAAAGGAGGTGGTAGCGTAGCAAACGAGGCAACCGGACTATAATGCTTTATCACTTTCACTTAGCCATGGAGTTCGAGGGTGGGGCTACGACATAGCCCCTGGGGGCACCGTGCTCTCCGAATTCGGGGCGCGTATGTGCCTGGCCGGGAAACGACCCTTCGT
>LR880972.1:302013329-302026112 GCA_904067115.1 Aegilops sharonensis
CAAGAACTCAATATACTCAGACATGCAGTAGTAGGAGTGTTATCTCTCCGGAGAGCTCCGAAGCTGGGTAAACTGCTCGTGTGCTTCGCCTCGATCCGCTCTTCGTGCAATCTCCGCCCCCCGCCGAACCGAAAGGGGCTCGGTCCGCCGGTCCCATAGGTGTTCGTGGATCAGTTTCCCCGACATCTTTGGCGCGCCAGGTAGGGGGGCGTCGAGGTTGTGTGAACCTGATCCGACGTTCACACGAGCTAGATCTTCATCTTCTTCATCAACATGCCACCGAAGAAGAAGGCTTCGGCGGCAGCTGTTCCGTCCACGTCGAACCCACCACCACCGGAGCAAACGGGTGGTGGGGTAGATGCCGGCGGAAGAACGGGCATCGACGAGGGAGCCCACGGTGCTGCCAGGTCCAAGGACAAGGCTGCGCAGACCTCGGCGTTCGTACATGCACCGCGCCCATCTCAGGAGGCGCGGGACCGACAACGTCATGGTATTCACAGTGCCATACGTTCGTTGGGCCAAGATCGAGCTGGTGGATTTCGGGGTGCTCAAGACCAGCATGCACGCCAACATGCTGGGACGAGCGAGGCACGGTCGCCTGGACGGGATACTGCTCCTTCTAACATAGTTAGAAGTCTGAGCATATCCCACTCCTCGCGCCGTTTGCCACTGCCGCCCGCCACTCCAGCAGAAGCTTTGGCGCGAGCTCAACTGCTCCTAGATTGCCCTCCAACGGCAGACACGATCGATGAATGGAGGGCCACCATTCAAAGTCTCATCGGCTTTGCCAACGGCGACACTCCGCGGCAGCCGAGTACATCGCTGTCGCGGCAGGACTGCTGAGCACGAGCCGGTGGCGATGAAACCGGTGGGGGTGCAACAAACATGCACTATCCACCCCGAAGGCCAAGATCGCCGACTCGCCGGATCCACCTCGACAGCGACTCCACCGCATCGTCAGATCCACGAGCTCGTCGCGATCAGCGCCAAGTTCTTCACGAACGACAGCAAGAAGACGCTCGAACTCGCATCGAGCGCCGAAGAGAAGCGCGGTGTCAATCGGACCAGCGCGCTGGGCCCTCAGTCGACATGCATGCACCAGGGGAACCAGGCGACTTGCCGTACGCGGTAGGTTGCCCTGGGTTCACTCGTAAGTTGCAGCAAGTCCAGTGGCCCAGCACGAAGAATTTCAAGCCAGACGTACCAGAGAAGTACGACGGCAAGTCGCATCCGTCGGAGTTCCTCAGCATCTACACCATCGCGGTGCAAGCTGCTGGGGGCGGGACGACAAGATCCTGGCCAACTACTTCCCGCTGGTGCTCAAGCCCAATGTCAGATTCTGGCTCATGCACTTGCCGGACAACTCCATATCCTCCTGGGCAGACCTATGCCATCAGTTGTTCGGCGCCTTTACGGGCGGCCACAAGCCTCATGGCCAAGAGAGCGACCTTCATCTACTCGCCCAGAAGGAAGGAGAGCCCCTGCGTAAGTACATTCAGAGATTCAGCCGCGTACAGCACAACATCCCAGACGTCCACCCTGCCGCGATAATCAGCGCGTTCCATCAGAACGTGCGAAACCGCAGAATGCGGGAGGAGATGGCGATGTGCAAGATCAGAGACGTCAGTGAGCTATATGCCCTGGCCGACAAGTGTGCACGTGCTGAGGAAGGGAGGAAACTCCCCGGAGAGAATATAGAAGCAGGAGGATCTGATAGTGAGGAGGCTGCCCCGGCAAAGAAAAACCGGCGGCGGAACAACAAGAAGAAGAAAGGCAAAGATGTGCTAGTCGTTGAGCAGTCCGGCAACGGAGGTGGTGCCAAGAAAGCCAAAGCTGGTAGCTCTGGCAAGGAGATTGCCGCAGGCACCAAGTACCAGGCTGTGGCGGTCGCCGACAAGCAGGACGGCACCAACAAGCAGTACTGCAAGATCCACCGCACCAAGGGCCATGACCTCCAGAGCTGCAAGAAGATCGAGCAGCTTGTCGAGCAGCAAAAGGTTGAATACGAGCGACGCGACAAGGAGAAGGCCCAGGAAGGTGCTGGAGGAGCCGGCAAGAAACGCCCCGGCCGAGGAGGACGCCGCGGCAAGGCCAAGCAGCGACAAGGAGACAGACCTCCGCGCGGCCGTGACAAGGATGAAGATGACGATGACGATGAAGATATGGATGATGACGAGACCGATGAGCAGGAGTTCCAGAAAGCCCCAGAGGTCCTGTGCGTTGACGGTGGTGCTTCTCTGCATACTTCACACCGCCAGCTCAAGCAGTGGGTGCGGGAAGTCAATGCGGCAGAACCACCCGTCGAGTCACGCTAGCCTCTGAAATGGTCCAGCACGCCTATCATCTTTGATATTGAGGACCACCTTGATCGCATAACTGTGGTCGGGTGCTTGCCGATGTTGGTTTCACCAACTATCCGCAACCTCAAGGTCACTAAGATGCTAGTTGACGGCGGGGCCGGCTTGAACCTGATCTCCTCCGCGGTACTCCAGAAACTCCAGATCCCTGATGGCGAGCTCGAAGAGACCGACACATTCAAAGGAATCAATCCGGGAAGGGGCAAGCCGAAGGGAAAAATCACGCTGCCGGTGACATTTGGCAGCGAGTTGAATTTCAGGACTGAGAGGGTCACTTTTGACGTTGCTGACTTTCCATTGCCTTAAAATTGGATGCTCGGCCGTCCAACACTCGCCAAATTCATGGCAGCCTCTCACTATGCATACAACATGCTGAAGATGCCAGGCCTGATAAGTGTCATCTCTGTCCCTGGCGACAAGAAGGATGCTCTTATCTGCGCCGACAAGATCTACCGGGAAGCAGCAGCCACAACAGATCGCAAGTCACTTGCCGTTGAAGCTCCCGGGGCGAAGAAGAAGACCAAGTCCGGCAAGATTTCTGATGCCCACTCCGGCAAGCGCACCTCTTCGGAGTGCTACGCTACCGTCGAGGACGCACCATCGAGCTCCACCGGCAAGTGTAAGAAGACAATGGCAGCTCCACCAGAGACCAAGAAGTTGTCCGCCAAGGAGGACGGCACTGGTGGTACCTTCACCATCAGTGCCACTCTCGACCCTAAATAGGAAAGCGCGCTCGTTGCTTTCCTGCGGGCGAACGTCGACGTATTTGCATGGCAACCGTCTGACATCCCCGGTGTTCCCAGGAAAGTAATCGAGCACCATCTTGCCGTCTGTCCTCATGGGCGGCCTGTCAAGCAGAAAGTCAGGAAGCAGGCGGTGGAATTCATCGCAGAAGAAATCAAGAAATTGGAAGCAGCAGGCCTTGTCAGAGGAGTGCTCCATCCTACGTGGTTGGCCAACCCTGTAGTCGTGCGCAAGGCAAACGGGAAATGGAGGCTTTGTATCGACTTCACCGATGTCAATAAAGCTTGTCCCAAAGACCCAATTCCTTTGCCGCGCATCGACCAGATTGTTGACTCTACGGCCGGATGTGATTTGCTTTCATTTCTTGATGCATACTCAGGATACCATCAGATCTTCATGGCAGAAGAGGATGAGGAGAAGACCGCATTCATCACCCCATGTGGCACCTACTGTTTCGTACGGATGCCTTTCGGTTTAAAGAATGCTGGTTCAACATTTGCAAGGATGGTCCATGACGCTTTTGAGCCGCAAATACACAGAAATGTGGAAGCCTACATGGATGACATAGTGGTCAAGAGCAAGGACAAGGCGTCTCTGATACAAGATTTAGACGAAACCTTTGCAAATCTGCGCAAGATCAACCTCAAGCTCAACCCCGAGAAGTGTGTGTTTGGAGTCCCCTCCGGCAAGCTTCTCGGATTCTTCGTGTCTCAGCGGGGAATTGAAGCCAATCCCGACAAGATCAAGGCCATTGAGCAGATTGAAGCACCAAAGCGCGTCAAGGATGTACGAAGACTTGCCGGTTGTGTAGCTGCTCTCAGCAGGTTTATCTCTAGGTCTGCTGAGCGTGCCCTGCCATTTTTCAAAATATTGAAAAAGGCAGGTCCAATGAAATGGACTCCGGAAGCGGAGGCTGCATTGCAGGACTTAAAGAGATACCTGTCCTCCACTCCAACACTTCTCGCACCTAAGCCACAAGAGAAGTTGCTGCTATATATAGCGGCAACCAATCAAGTGGTTAGTGCTGCGTTAGTAGCGGAGAGGGAGGCGGATGACGAGCCAGCAACCACGGCAGATGCATACAGCGACAAGCAGGGGACTTCACCGGCAAGCTCTGGTCCCGACAAAGATGGATCTGCGCAGGCGCGTGAGAAGATGCAGAAAAGAATGGTGCAACGCCCAGTTTACTTTGTCAGTTCCCTTCTGTAGGGGGCTAGGTCAAGGTACTCTGGTGTGCAGAAATTGCTTTTCGGCCTTCTCATGGCCTCGAGAAAGCTGCGCCATTACTTCCAAGCACATGAGATCACAGTCGTCACTCGTTTTCCGCTGAAGAGGATACTGCAAAATCCAGAACCAACAGGCAGGATTGTCGAGTGGGCACTGGAACTGTCAAGCTTTGGCCTTAAGTTTGAGAGCACTTCAACTATCCAAAGCAGAACATTGGCGGAGTTCATAGCAGAATGGACGCCCACACAAGATGAAGAAATTCCAGAAACGAGCATCCCCGTCAAGGAAGCAAGCAAAGAGTGGCTGATGTACTTTGATGGTGCCTTCTCGCTGCAAGGCGCCGGTGCGGGCGTGCTACTAATTGCACCCACCGGAGAGCACCTCAAGTACGTAGTCCAGATGCACTTTCCCAAGGAGCAAGCAACAAACAATACTGCAGGGTATGAAGGTTTTCTTGCCGGTCTCAGGATCGCAGTAGACCTTGGGATCAAGAAGCTCATTGTCAGGGGTGACTCACAGCTTGTCGTCCGCCAAGTAAACAAGAATTATCAGAGTCCGTTGATGGAAGCTTACATTGATGAAGTGAGAAAGCTAGAAGAGCACTTTGACGGCCTACAGATGGAACATGTTCCAAGAGCTCAGAACGACGTAGCCGATGGCCTGTCGAAGTGCGCCGCACTTAAGTTACCTGTGGAACCAAGGATCTTTGTGCTCAAACTGACTCAACCGTCTGTAACGCCATCAACTTGACAGAACAAGAAGAGGAAGTTGATTTCTGGTGACTATTTTCCGGCAGAGCTCCCCGAAGCCGCCGCCAAGAAGGTCCTCAAGATCAACACCAAGGGTGCTGAGGAGCAGTCTGCTCCGGCAAACCCTAGGGTTTGTTCCGTTGAAGCAGACGCTTCCGACAAGTTTTGCTCCGGCAAGCTTGCCGGGGAACGTCAAGCTCCGGCTGAGCCGCAGATTATCGCCGTAGAAGCGGATGTTCCCGCAGCAGCAGATGTGCCTTTAGTCCTTGTTGTCGAGCCTCAAGCTCTAGCATGGGCACAGCAGATTGTCCGTTTCCTTCAGACAGGAGAACTTCCCGAAGAGCAAGAAGAAGCGGAAAGAGTAGCCCGACAGTCAAGTATGTACTAGTTTGTCGACAACACACTGTATAGAAGAAGACTCAACGGCGTGAAATTGAAGTGTATTCACCGGGAAGACGGACAAAAGCTGTTGGCAGAGATACATGGCTGACATAGTGGTCAAGAGCTCAGAACGACGTTGCCGATGGCCTGTCGAAGTGCGCCGCACTTAAGTTACCTGTGGAACCAGGGATCTTTGTGCTCAAACTGACTCAACCGTCTGTAACGCCATCAACTGGACAGAACAAGAAGAGGAAGTTGATTTCTGGTGACTATTTTCCGGCAGAGCTCCCCGAAGCCGCCGCCAAGAATGTCCTCAAGATCAACACCAAGGATGCTGAGGAGCAGTCTGCTCCGGCAAACCCTAGGGTTTGTTCCGTTGAAGCAGATGCTCCCGACAAGTTTTGCTCCGGCAAGCTTGCCGGGGAACGTCAAGCTCCGGCTGAGCCGCAGATTATCGCCGTAGAAGCGGATGTTCCCGCAGCAGCAGATGTGCCTTTAGTCCTTGTTGTCGAGCCGCAAGCTCCAGCATGGGCACAGCAGATTGTCCATTTCCTTCAGACAGGAGAACTTCCCGAAGAGCAAGAAGAAATGGAAAGAGTAGCCCGGTAGTCAAGTATGTACCAGTTTGTCGACAACACACTGTACAGAAGAAGACTCAACGGCGTGAAATTGAAGTGTATTCACCGGGAAGATGGACAAAAGCTGTTGGTAGAGATACATGGAGGCATATGTGGTCACCACATTGGCGCAAGAGCACTTGCCGGCAAAGCGTTCCGACAAGGTTTCTTTTGGCCGACAGCCCTCCAGGATGCAACTGCACAAGTAACCAAGTGTGAAGCGTGCCAGTTCCATTCCAAGCAGATACACCAGTTAGCTCAAGCTCTCTAGACGATCCCTTTATCCTCGCCATTTTCAGTCTGGGGGCTCGACATCCTTGGCCCCTTTCCCCGAGCTGTCGGGGGCTTTGAGTACTTGTACGTTGCAATCGACAAGTTCACAAAGTGGCCAGAAGTGGAAGTAGTGAGGAAGGTGACAGCACAGTCAACAGTCAAGTTCTTCAGGTCGATTGTTTGCCGTTTCGGGATCCCTAACAGGATCATCACCGACAACGGCACGCAATTCACGAGCCGCACCTTCATGCAGTACGTCCAAGATCTTGGCGCCAAGGTCTGGTTCGCTTCTGTTGCTCATCCGAGAAGTAACGGTCAAGCGGAGAGGGCGAATGCTGAAGTGCTGCGTGGGCTCAAGACCAGGACTTTCGACAGGCTGCACAAGTGCGGAAAGAACTGGATTGAGGAGCTGCCGGTGGTTCTTTGGTCGATCAGGACGACTCCAAATCGAGCCACTGGCCAGACACCTTTCGCTCTAGTCTATGGACCAGAGGCAATACTCCCCACCGAACTCGTATACGGGTCACCTCGAGTGCTCGCTTATGATGAGCTTGAGCAAGAGCAGTTGCGACAAGATGACGCGCTGCTCCTTGAGGAGGACCGTCTTCAGGCCGCTGTACGAGCTGCTCGATACCAGCAAGCTTTGCGCCGCTACCATAGCCGCAAAGTTAATGCCAGAAGTCTCGAGGAAGGCGACCTTGTTCTTCGGCGCGTTCAGTCCGCCAAGAATTCCAACAAGTTGACGCCGAAGTGGGAAGGCCCTTACCGGGTGAAACGAGTCACTAGGCCTGGCGCTGTCCGCCTTGAGACCGAAGATGGCATTCCGGTGAGCAACTCCTGGAACATTGAGCATCTTTGTAAGTTTTACCCGTAGGGCGCGGTTGCCGGAACCTGTTCCGGCAACCACCTTTTGTACAAGTCTTGCCGATGTTGCATGTAATCCTTTGTACGAAGCCGGGCGCAGACCCCGTGCATAAGTAAAGCTCATGTGCTCCGCACATCTTGTCAATTTCATGCTTTCTTCTTTTCTTTTGCATGCGTTATCTGACACTTTGTGCATCGCCTACCCCCAGTAAGCAATAACGAGCCATAAGGCTCCATATCTTAATTTTCTCTTCTTTCTCTTTCTCAAAGAAAGGAAGGTTCCCTCGCCCACAAGTTTGCCAGGGGGAAAGGAGAAGATAATGGTGTGGACCAAGCGTCGTTCGAGGAAGTTTCGCCTTACCGGGAAGCAAACGACAGAAAAGCTAAGTTGCTAAAGTTTGAGCAATCAGTTTTAAAATTTTTAAGTTATCTTCCTCGAACGACCGTGCTTTGTATGGAAAACCTGTGCGCGGAGGAACCAACTCGTAGCTAGTTGCGCCCTTACTTTGTTTCGAGTCCGCTCACCAATTTAAGTGAGCTGCGACTAGTTGCGACAAGGTTTCTTGTCGGTAGCGGCACCGCCAGCAGGCTGCTGACGTCCCGCACTCAGCGCTCGCGGCCAAGGTGCCTGCACCGACAAGTTCCCTAAAAGCGTAGGGTAAAAACATACAAAGGAAGGAATCAAGTAAAGGAAATAACATATCAATCACTACCCGAAATAGAGTCATATTACAAGATAGCTTGTCGCAGCTCTAACAGATTGTTCTCATAACATGACCAGCAGCGACAAGAAAAAGAGAAGACGGGCGGCCTAATCTACGCGATCACCCTCAACCCTCTTGATCCCGCTCACCTTGTCCACAATGGGTGCGACAAGGGTCTTGAGCGCTTCCAGATCAGCATCCGGCGGCAAGGTCCTGAGGACGTTGGTGAGGTTGAGGCCTGGGTTGCGGAAGGCCACCTTCACCAGCACCTTTTGAAGAGCTCCCGCGCAGATCTGGCGCGACTCGTCGGCCAGCTGCTTTGGGATCTTCTCCCGGAGTCGCTGGAGGGCCGTCGCCACGCCTTTGAAGAACAAGCTGAGCTTGGCGCTGGGTTGGAGGTGCTCATCGGAGGAATACCCGAGATCCTCCATCCCCAGCTGCGCCAGCTCCCTGTCGATGGTTGCGGCAACATCCACGAGACCCTCGGTCCAGTGCTCCACATTCTCCCTAAAAGTGTTCTGGGCGGTAGTAGCACTCGCCAGCAGCGCCTCGTCGGCCTTGATCTTCTCTTCCAAGGCCACCACCCGCTCCCTGGCGCCGTCCAGCGTCTTGGTCAAAGTAGTCAGCTTCAACTCAAGATCTGCGTTGGAGTTCTTGGCGGCGCTAAGCTCCTTGCTCCTCTCGGCGAGACGACCCTGCAGCTCGCCAAGGGTGTAGGCGTCCTTCTCGCGCTCACGCTTGAGCACAGCAAGCTCCTCGCCGCTCACCTTGAGATCGGCCTCCAGCTGCGCCACCTTTGTCTCCAGCTCCTTCTTGGCGGCCTCGGCAGCTGCGGCAGCATCCTCTGCTTCCTTGAGAGCCCCGCCGAACGTTTGCTCGCGCGCGGCAAGATCCTCCTCGTGGCTGTCAAGGTTAACCTTCCGCTGCGCCAACTTGCCTTCCTGCACAGATAGCTTCTCGGCAGCAAGCCGCTGTTGCTCTTCAACTTCAGCCTTCTCGAGGAGGAAAGCTTTACGCTCCTCGGCGAGTTTCTCCCGCTCCTCTGCCAAGGACCGGAGAGCTTCCTGGTTGAGGCCCCGGAGCTCTTCTGTGTGCTTCTCGATGTCCACTCCCGCCTTCGCGACAAGCGCTTCTCGGGATACCAGCTTGGCCTATCGGGCGCGGTAGAGCGACAACAGTTTCCGCAGCAGCTGCTCCTCCTCAGGCTCGCCGCTGCTGCTGTCCGGAGCGTCGACCAGCGTCAGCCCAGTGGAGGCGAGCAACTCTTCGTCAAAGGTCTCTCCTTCGATCGGCGCCCTGGAGCTCGACGCCTAGGGGAGCTTGATGAAGACGCCATCGCCGGCCTTCAAATAGGAGACGGGCTGGGGCTCTTCGGAGCCTGACGCTGCAGCAGCGGCTGAGGGATCGGCGGTCGGCGTAGCGCCTGGCGCTCCTGCGGCCTCGGGGCCGTCAGTGCGATCGCCAGACCCCTCGCCAGCTTCTGCGGCGGCAGCTTTGGCGGCCTCTCCACCGGCGGGATCATCAGTGCCGGCTTCTTCTTCGGTGACAGCGGCGCCGTCGGTATAGCCACGCGCGTTCTCCTCGCCGGCGACCTCAGTCTCCATCGGCTCCGTGGCAGATGGATCTGATGACCGGAAAAGGAAGAAAAGTCAAGCAAATATTCAAAAAGAAAATCAGAAGAAGAAGAACCCAAGGGAAGTTCTCAAGCAAGAGGCTTACCGGTACTAGGATCTGCAGTCGTGGTCTCCGCCACCGGGGGGTCGCTGGTGCTGTCCCTTGCCGGAGAACTGTCCCTTGCCGGAGAATTCTCCCTTGCCGGGGAATCCTCCCTTGGCGGTGTAGTCGAAGCAGATGGCATGTCGGGAGCGGCTTCCGGGCACTCCTGGTGAGACTGCTCTGCTCCTACGCAAACAAATAGTCAGATGTCAGCAAAGAAAGAGCACCCATGCGCGCCTAACAGCAGGAAGTAAACCATATACTTACGCTGGGGGCTGTGCTGGGGGCTGCTTTGGGGAATAGTTGCCGGGTCCGGCAAGGTGGTCTCGGACACACCCCCTGCTGTCGCGGTGGGTTCGTCCTCGATGACAATCACGGAGACCTTGGCTCTCTTCGCCGCTCTCTGGGCCAGAGTCCTGAAAAGGAATGGGTTCGGAGTAAAGCAAATCAGATACAAGACAAAACATCAAGAATTGAAGAACTACAAGTACAACAAAGAATCTTACTCTTCCTCTTCCTCATTGGAGCTGAGCGCGGAGAGGTCGAAGTCCGGCACACCTTCGGCGCGACAAGGCGGAGGAGTAGGTTCCCTTGGCCGCTTGGCGGGAGCAGAAGCGGTGGTCCGGGAGGGCCCCACCCCAGTTGCCGCAGCGGCGTGAGGTGCTCCCGCGGCAACAGTGCTTGCCACGGTTGAGCGCGTCGCACGGCGTGGCAGCTGTTGACCCGTCTGCCGCCCCGCTACTTCCCCGGCTTTGCGGAGACGCCTTCTTGGTGGAGCTGGGGGCTCCGCTTGCGGCAAGCTGCCTGAAGGTGAGGAAGAGGAGGAGGCGATCTTCAACGAGTCGCTCGCGCCCTCTCGCTCAGCAAGGCTTGCCGCCTCTGCTGCCTCTGCCTCCTCCACGGTGAACCCAAACTCGCCCGCGGCAGCGGCTGCCGCCGCCTCTTCCAGCCTAGTGGCGATGCGCTGCATCTCCGCATCGGTGGTGTCGTGAGTAAGGCTCTTCTTTTCATCGGAGCGGACCGACATTTATACCAAGCCGTCAAAGAAATCCCGCACGACGTCGTCCGCAGGCTCTTGCCAAGTTTGGACAATTCCATGCGAATCGCACAGCGGCATCATTGCACGGATGCGGTCGAGCGAGGAGTTGTTGCACAGCAGAACGACACCCCTCGGCAACCTGAACACTTCGGGATTTTCAGGATCGTGCTTGAACAGTTCCAGGAGCATTGTGTCCAGTTCCAGGACAGTGAAGTTGAAGTTGAGGCCCGGGCGCTGCCTCATGATATCCGCCGCATTCTGGAACTCCCAGGCGGGTCTCCTCCTCTCCTGCAGGGGGCGATGCGGCGGCGAAGAAAGTCTGCGCCAACGGCGCCTACGGTGAGCCCGGCAAGCCTGAGGCGTAGGATCCGGGTGACGGCAATCTTCAGCCTATCGTCTTCCGGGGCCACGTTGCTCCAATCGTTGCCGCGCACTACTTGGGCTTGGCGCTGGGCGGTAAATGGCTGCGGGTTCTCCTCGACAATCCAGCACCAGTCTGCTCTCCACTCATCCCACTTGCTGCGGAGCTCTCCCTCCAGATAAGCTTCCTTCTTGCCAGTTCTCGAGATCCAGGCGATTCCGCCGGATAAAGGCTCCCCTCTCTCAACTCGGGGCATAAAGAAGTGGCGGAAAAGAGCTACATTTGGATAGACTCCGACAAAGTTTTCGCAGAGATGTGCGAAGACTGCCATGGTCAGAACGGCGTTGGGGGTGAAGTCAAGGAGGCGGAACCCGTAGGTGTTCATAATGTCACAGAAAAATTCAGAGAAAGGCGGGCAGAGCCCGCAGTAGAAGAACAACGCAAAGAAGGGATATCCATTCGGAGCCAGTTCCGAAGCGGCAGCTGGGAGTACCTTCGTACGCGGATGTGCTCGCGTCTCCGTCGACCAGAAGAGGTAGTAGTACTCCCTCAGATCGTTCGCGGTGAGCTGAGGGGGGAAGGTTGCCCGCTCCTTTCGCAGCGCCGCGAGCCGCTGTGCCTCGGCCGACTTCACAACCTTCCCGGCTTTCGGAGCCATGGCGGAGGTGGTGAGAGAGATCGACGGCGTTGGTGGTGCCGGTGGCGATGGGAGGCGGAGCGCTGCTCTCTTTTCAGCCTTGAGAAGAAGGGGGGAGCAGCGGAGGTTTTTGAGATTGGAATAGCAACCGGCGAGATGGGCGAACTGCCCCTGTTTCCCCTACTTATAAAGAGGGAGGGGGCAGACGTTCCGTCCTTCCGAATAAAGAAACCACCCACGATCTCTCCCACGACGCCGCATTCGACGTGTGTCGTTGGTGGAGGGCGTGGTGGATACAAAGTGAGATACGGTGAAACACAGGCCGCGCGTGCCCGTGCCCTGTTTTGGGCCTGGCCCAACAGCGCTCGGCACCGTGTGTGGCCCAGGCCCGGGGGCTCCTGTCGGTGTACTAGAGTAGGGGTACCCTAGTATCCCGAACTTGTGCACGGGCAGTCGCAGCACCCCATGGCAAGGCTTGCCGGGTGACCGCCAAGGTCCTCCGTGTTTCCTTTGGAGCCATTCAAGAACAAAGGATTCAAGCCAAGGAGACAAGGCCCCGGCAAGAGGAGCTTGCCGGGAAGGCCAACCAAGGCATCTCAAGGAACTTGCCGCGACGCGCCACGCGTCCCGGCGAGGCCCTGTGAGCGACAAGCTTCCGGACGCCACAAGACAACGACCCAGGCAAGGCGCTTGCCGCGGCAAACTACCACTCTGTACCCGCGCTCCAGCACATCCACCAACGTGTCGCCCTGGGACCTTTCCAGGCGCGCGTGGCAAGAGGCTGTGCGGCCAGTGGTGCGCGGTGGCTAGCGACACTGACAAGATTGCCATCGTGGCAAGCGGTGGCGTCCCTGACGGTCCCTTTTTGCACTGTTTGGGCGACGTAGACGGGCATTTAATGCCTTTGTCCCCTGCCGTTAGGGTTAGGTATGATACACTGTACAAGCAGTTGTACCAACCGCAATTCCTTTTCCATTTTTACCCTTGTCTACGTTGCCGCCTGTCGGAGACCCCTTGAGCATATAAAAGGAGGCCCATGCGCAATGTAGAAGGGGGGTTCGAAGGTAGAAAAACACTCACGCTCGGTCTCGTTAGCAGCTCGTGTGTACTGTAG
>LR880972.1:302062807-302074270 GCA_904067115.1 Aegilops sharonensis
AACCGTGATGGTCTCTTCTCGGCGGAGTCCGGGAAGTGAACACGGTGTTGGAGTTATGTCTGACGTAAGTAGTTCAGGATCACTTCTTGATCACTACTAGTTTCACGACCGTGCTTTGCTTCTCTTCTCGCTCTCTTTTGCGAAGTAGCCACCATAAATGCTAGTCGCTTGCTGCAGCTCCATTTTACTACTCAGTCCTTCCTATTAGCTTAAATAGTCTTGATCTCGCGGGTGTGAGATTGCTGAGTCCCCGTGACTCACAGATACTTCCAAACACAGTTGCAGGTTCCGACGATGCCAGTGCAGGTGATTCCACCGAGCTCAAGTGGGAGTTCGACGAGGAACGTGGTCGTTACTATGTGTCGTTTCCAGATGATCAGTAGTGGTGCCCAGTTGGGACGATTCGGGGATCTGTGTTAGCATTTGGGGTATCTTCTTTATTTTGGTTCCGTAGACGGACCTTGAGTGTACTCTGAATGATGAATGTTTATTTATGTACTGTGTGAAGTGGCGACTGTAAGCCAACTATGTTTCTGTCCCTTGATTATTACATGGGTTGTGTGAAGATTACCTCATTTGCGACATTGCTTTCAATGCGGTTATGCCTCTAAGTCGTGCCTCGACACGTGGGAGATATAGCCGCATCGGGGGCGTTACATCAAGGCCAAGGCAACAACCAGCTGCACTTTGCTACCCTCAATCAGTTCCTCGCTAATCAGCCGAAGTCTTTCAGTTTCTGTGTCGAGGCCACAGACGCCGACGATTGGCTTGTGGACATCTGCAAACTCAAGGACCAAGCTGCTGAGTGGTTCCAGCAATACAAAGATTCCAGAGGAGGTCGTGTCATTACCTGGGATGAGTTCCGCCGAGACTTCAGAGCTCACCACATTCCGAAAAGTGTTGTTGAGAGCAAGCGTGAGGAGTTCCGCAATCTCAAGCAAGGCAACATGTCTATGTATCAATACAATATCCAGTTCCAGAAACTCGTTCGCTTTGCTAAGCAAGACGTCCCTGATGAAAAGAGTATGATCTATCAATTCAGAGGTGGTCTCAGAGAAGATCTGCAATTAGCTCTCGTGCTTTTTGAGCCAGAAAAGTATGATGAATTCTACAACATGGCACTGAAGCAAGAAGCTGCCCAGCTCAAATGTGAGGCTTCTAAAAGAGAATCAGGGATGCAGTTCAGTCTTCTTCTTCCTCTCAAGTGGCAGCTAAGCAGCAGAAGTTCTACCTTCCTCCTCCTCTGTTCCGTCATCCTTATCAGCAGAAGAACTCAGGTGGTCGTGGATCTTCCCACCCACCCAACCCAGGCTATCAGTACAAGTCAAATTCTCAAGCTCCAAGGTCAAATGCTCCTTACCACCGTCCGCTCTCAGAGGTGACTTGCAACAAATGTCAGCAGAAAGGTCACTATGCGAACAAGTGCTTCAACGAAAGGCGCCTTCCGCCTCCTCCTCCTATTAAATCTTCCAGCAATGCAGTGGTCAAGCATAATCCAAAGCATGCCAAGGTGAATATGATGAATGCAGCTCAAGCGGAGGAATCTACTGATGTGATAATGGGTAATCTCTCAGTTAATGATATTCCTGCAAAAGTTTTATTTGATACTGGTGCATCGCATTCTTTCATGTCATATCCTTTTGCATCGAAGCGCAATTTTGACACAGAGGAATTACCTAAAGCTATGCAAGTTATTTCTCCGGCTAAGCGTTTGAGCTCTAGCATGATGGTTCCGAATGTCGGTATCAAGATGGGCGATTATAGATTTCTGGCTAAACCAATTGTTCTCGGTGACTCGGATATTGATCTTATTCTCGGGATGGACTGGCTTTCTCAGCACAAAGCTCAGCTTGATTGTGCTGCCAGGGAAATTCAATTGACTCACTCTTCTAAATGATGTGATCATCTATGCCGCTCGTGATGAAACCATTCGGTTGTTTTCTCTCAATGAGAAGGGCGAATTGGATGCTATCTCTCAGATTCCAGTCGTTTGTGAGTACCAAGATATCTTTCCAGAAGAGCTTCCAGGAATGCCTCCTCACCGGCCAGTTGAGTCCGTTATCGATCTTGAGCCTGGCACTGAACCCGTTTGCAAGCGTCCATACAAGCTTGGACCTGATGAGCTGAAGGAATTGAAGAAGCAGCTCGATGAACAAGAGCGTCTGGGTTTGATCAGACCGAGTTCATCTCCTTGGGGTTGTGGTGTTCTTTTTGTCCAGAAGAAGGATGGCACGGACCGACTTTGCGTCGATTACCGTCCATTGAATAAGAAGACTATCAAGAACAAGTATCCACTTCCCAACATCAATGAGCTATTCGAGAAACTCAAGGGTGCTAAAGTGTTCTCCAAGCTTGACCTTCGTATGGGTTATCATCAGATTCACATTCATGAACAAGATATTCCCAAGACAGCATTCAGAACAAGCTTTGGTTCTTATGAATATACTGTCATGTCTTTCGGCCTTGTCAATGCTCCTCCAACATTCTCTCGGATGATGAACTTCATCTTCAACCCCTACACCAATGAATTCGTCTTGGTCTATCTTGATGATATTTTGGTCTTATCCAAGAATAAGAAGGATCATGCCAAACATTTGCGATTGGTGCTCGACAAGCTCAGAGAGTATCAATTCTATGCGAAGTTTTCTAAATGTGAATTTTGGCTTGATGAAGTTCTTTAACTTGGTCATATCATCTCCGCCAAGGGCATCGCTGTTAATCCCGAGAAGGTGTCTGCAGTTGTGAATTGGGAACCTCCTCAGAATGTCAAGCAGCTTCGCAGTTTTCTTGGTCTTGCAAGCTATTGCCGAAGATTCGTTGAGAATTTTTCTAAGATTGCAAAGCCTCTTTCCAACCTCCTCCAGAAGCATGTGAAGTATGTCTGGTCTCCTGAGTGTGACGTTGCTTTCAATACTCTCAAAGAGAAACTCGTCACAGCTCCTGTCTTGACTCCTCCTGATGAATCCAAGCCATTCGAAGTTTTCTGTGATGCTTCTCTTCAAGGTCTCGGTGCTGTGTTAATGCAAGAGAAGAGAGTTGTGGCCTATACCTCTCGTCAACTAAAGCCCAACGAAAAGAACTACCCCACTCACGATCTTGAGTTGGCGGCAGTTGTCCATGCATTGATAACATGGAGACATCTTTTGTTGGGAAGGAAAGTGGACATATTCACTGATCACAAGAGCCTCAAGTATATCTTCACTCAACCCAACCTCAACCTTAGGAAAACTCGATGGGTCGAAATGATTCAAGAGTACAATCCGAGTATTGAATATACTCCGGGCAAGGCCAATGTGATTGCAGATGCTTTGAGCAGGAAGGCTTATTGCAACAGTTTAATCCTCAAGCCCTTCCAACCGGACCTTTGTGAAGCTTTCCGCAAGCTGAATCTTCAAGTTGTTCCTCAAGGTTTTCTTGCCAACCTCATAGTCTCTCCTACTTTGGAAGATCAAATCTGTGAGGCTCAACTCCTGGATACCATGGTGAAAAAGGTGAAACGTGGTATCGACAAGGGCATTTCCAAGTACAAGTGCTTCCACATTGATGACAAAGATACTCTTTTCTTCGAAGACTGGATTGTGGTTCCTAAGGGTGATCTACGTAAAGTCATTATGAACGAGGCACACAATTCCCTTCTATCCATTCATCCTCGAAGTACGAAGATGTACCATGACCTCAAGCAGTCATATTGGTGGACTCGAATGAAGCGAGAAATTGCTCAATTCATGAATGAGTGTGATGTCTGCAGAAGAGTGAAAGCAGAACACCAACGACCAGCTGGTCTCCTCCAACCTCTTGATATTCCAGAATGGAAGTTTGACCATATCGAGATGGACTTCGTTACTGGTTTTCCTAAGTCCAAGCGGGGAAATGATGCTATCTTCGTTGTCATTGACATGCTTACTAAAGTGGCTCATTTTCTTCCTATCAAAGAATCTATCACAGCAGCTCAGTTGGCAGAGCTATACACCTCCAGGATTGTCTCCTTGCATGGCATTCCACAAGTGATCTCTTCAGATCGTGGCAGCATCTTTACCTCCAAGTTTTGGGATTCTTTTCAGAAGGCCATGGGCACCAACATTCGTTTCAGCACAACTTTCCATCCTCAAACAAGTGGCCAAGTCGAGCGAGTCAATCAAATCCTTGAAGATATGCTCAGGTCTTGTGTCATTTCCTTCGGTACGAAGTGGGAAGATTGTCTTCCATATGCCGAGTTCTCCTACAACAACATCTTCCAAGCGAGTTCGGGCAAGGCCCCATTCGAAATTCTCTATGGTAGAAAGTGACGTACTCCTCTCAATTGGTCCGAGACAGGTGAACGCCAACTTCTTGGCAACGACTTGATCACAGAAGCCGAAGAAATGTGCAAAGTCATTCGTGAGAATCTCAAAGCCGCGCAATCGCGCCAGAAGAGCTATTATGATGACAAGCACCGTGATGTGGCTTTTGAAATCAGAGACCATGTCTACCTCCGCGTCTCTCCAATGAAAGGCACTCGTCGCTTCGATATCAAAGGGAAGCATGCCCCTAGATACGTGGGTCCTTTCAAGATCATTGGCAAAAGAGGCGATCTCGCCTATCAACTTGAGCTTCCGTACAACTTCGCGAACGTGCACGATGTGTTTCATGTGTCACACCTTCGCAAGTGCTTCAAGACTCCTGAGCGCACTATCAACTTCGAAGAAATTGACCTCCAAGAAGATCTCTCTTATCATGAGCACCCCATTGCTATTCTTGAAGAAACCGAGCGCAAGACTCGCAACAAGTCAATCAAATTCCTGAAAGTGAAGTGGTCACACCATTCCGACCGAGAAGCCACCTGGGAGCGCGAGGATCACCTCCGTTCCGAATATCCGGAGTTCTTTCAGTCCTAGATCTCGGGACGAGATCCTCTTGTAGTGGTGGAGTGTTGTAACACCTCGGATGTAAATTTCCATATTTGTAACTCCAACTCTAACCATTTTCGGCATTGTGGTATGATATTCCCTCCGTGGTTGGGTTTTTATTCTTTTTTTCATTTTGTCCTTGTCATGCATTTCATATCATGTCATCATGTGCATCTCATTTGCATACGTGTTCGTCTCATGATTCCGAGCATTTTCCCCGTTGTCCGTTTTGCAATCCGGCACTCCTATGTCCCCCGGCGTCCCCTTTTACGTTTTTCCGTGACCGGGTACTAAACTTTCTCGGAATGGACTGAGGTTTGTCAAGTGGCCTCGGTACACCACCGGTAGACCACCTGTCAAGTTTCGGGTCATTTGGAGCTCGTTTGGTACTCCAACGGTTAACCGCACTCTCGCAAAGGCCTCTTTTAAGTTGCAGCCAAACACCCCTCCAAAACAGCCCAATAACCCATCTAAGTCACTTCCATGCTCTCCGTCGTCGGATCACGATCGTGTGGGCGAAAACCGCACCTCATTTGGAGCTTCCTAGCTCCCTCTACCGATAAATATGCGTCTCCCCCTCCAAATCCGGGAAAACCCTTGCGAAAATCCCCCTCCGCGCGCCGGACACGTCCGGTCCGCACCGGACGAAAACCCGCCGCTGCCCCGGACCAATCCGCGGCCGCCACGTGGGCAGCCGCGCCCACATCGCCGCGCCTCCACTGCGGGCCCGCCTGGCCCGTGGCCGGCCCTCCCGGCCTGCGCCGCCCGGCCGCGCCCGCCTCCGCGCCGCCTCGAGCCTCCGCCGCCTCGGCCGGCCCCGCCGTCGCCGCCTCCCCGCCGCGCCCCCGCGCCCCACGCCAGATCCGGCCACCCCGGCCCCGGATCCGGCGCCCAGACTCCTTCGGCCGCCGCCTGCGTCTTCCACTCCGGCGAGCCGCGCCGCCGCCTCGGTTCGCGTGCAGCCGAACCCTAGATCCAAGAAGGGTTGACTTCTCGTCATCCCCGAATCGCCCAAGTCTTTATTCTGTGATTAATTTGTGCATTTTCATCATGCCATAACTTTGCACCCGTAGCTCCGTTTCGTGCGTGTAATATGTCAAATTGTTTGCCTCGAAGAGTAGATCATTTCATTCCATTGCATCATTTTCATTTGAGCTCATCTTGATGCCCGAAATGCTGTTAGAAGAGGGCTATGTGATGTTAGTTTCTGTTTCTTAACAGAACATGCACTTTTGTCATTTTTGCCATGATTGATGTGTGCACCCTATGATCTTGAGTCCTACATGTGTTTTGTAATATGCCATGCCATCTTTACAGGGGTGTATGCCATGTATTTTTGTGATCTCTGTGGTGACTAGCACAAGCATGCAAACTTGGCTTCATGATGTTGCTGATTTCAGCCCCTGTTTTGCTGATATTTTTATGCCATGTTAACTTGATGCTACCGAGAGTTCCATGCATATTTTGAGATACTTCAGTAAGGATGTTTTGAACATATGGTTATGCTCTATCCATCCATGCCCTTGTTTGAAATTATGGAGTGCCATAGCTTGTGCAATCGAGCTCTACTTTTGCTATAAAATGTTTCCTGGCAGATTGTTTACATGTTATTCAATTTTGCCAAGGTTGTTGTAGTTGATCCGTGTATGCTATGATGTTGTTCTTGCCATGTATAGCTTCTATGCCATGTATTGTTGATGGATGTATGCTTAGTTTATCTTTTTATGCTCTGTAATGAGTGCATCGAGCTCACGAAGATGCCTACTTGTTATCTGTTTTTGTCATGCCCTGTTTGCTGAATCTGTTAACGAAACTTGTTATATTGACATGGGTGTTATTATATTTTCTGATCCTTTTGGGCTCATGGTCAGTAAGGAATTTTGTTCTATGCTTTGAGTAGATTCATGCCATGCCTTGTTTTGCTATTATAAGTTCCTGTAGCATGTTGTTTGCTTGCTCTGAACATTGCTTCTTGATGCTGATCCTGCCATGTTCAGTATTTTCTCTAAGTCTGTGAAGCTGATATGTTTTGCACTTTTGCCATGCTTGTTTGGACCTGTTATGTTGTGAATTAGCCGTAGCTCAGTGTTCATCTTTTGTCAAGCATCTTGATTAGATCACTGCCATATACTTTGTTGGTACGTTTGGGCGCAGTAGCTTAATTTCTTGTTGCTTGCTATGTGGTATCATGCTGTTAATGGCAGATTTGTGCCATTCTTGTTTTGCTTGTCATTTGCAAACCGTGCATCCGATTCCGGTGATCTTTATATCGATTTCAACCGAAATCATCTCACCTTTCCAGCGGCATACTTTATTTGCCAAGTTGATGCCTGGTTCATCATTTTCCTTCCGGAGCATGCATACGCATTGCATATCCCGTCTCGCATATCATGCCATATATTGCATCATGTTGCTTGTGCATTGCACCGTGATTTATTGTGGTTCCATTGTTTGTGTTCTTGCTTTGGGTAGAGCCGGGAGACGAGTACGTGATCGAGGAACCTGTTGAGAACGCTTTCGAGGATCAAGCTTTTGACAACTCTGAGAACTTTGCAGGCAAGATGACCATACCCTCGAAATCACTTCTATCTTTGCTATGCTAGATGCTCGCTCTTTTGCTATGCCTATGCTACGATGCCTATCACTTGCTATATCATGCCACCCATATTGCCATGTCAAACCTCTAACCATCCTTTCCTAGCAAACTGTTGTTTGGCTATGTTACCGCTTTGCTCAGCCCCTCTTATAGCGTTGCTAGTTGCAGGTGAAGATGAAGTTTGTTCCTTGTTGGAACTTGGAGATGTTGTTCCTTGTTGGAACATGTTTACTTGTTGGGATATCACAATATATCTTCTATAATTAATGCATCTATATACTTGGTAAAGGGTGGAAGACTCGGCCTTATGCCTGGTGTTTTGTTCCACTCTTGCCGCCCTAGTTTCCGTCATACCGGCGTTATGTTCCTTGATTTCGCGTTCCTTACATGGTTGGGTGATTTATGGGACCCCCTTGACAGTTCGCTTTGAATAAGACTCCTCCAGCAAGGCCCAACTTTGGTTTTACCATTTGCCACCTAAGCCTTTTTCCCCCGGGTTTTCGCGAGCCCGAGGGTCATCTTTATTTTAACCCCCCCCGGACCAGTGCTCCTTCGAGTGCTGGCCCGAACTGAGCTGCCTGCGGGGCCGCCACGGGGAAACTCGAGGCTTGGTTTTACTCGTAGCTAGTCTCATCCGGATGTGCCCTGAGAACGAGATATGTGCAGCTCCTATCGGGATTTGTCGGCACAATCGGGCGGCTTTGCTGGTCTTGTTTTATTGGTGTCGAAATGTCTTGTAGTCCGGTATTCCGAGACTGATCGGGTCTTCCCGGTAGAAGGAATATCCTTCGTTGACCGTGAGAGCTTATAATGGGCTAAGTTGGGACACCCCTGCAGGGTATTATCTTTCGAAAGCCGTGCCCACGGTTATGAGGCAGATGGGAATTTGTTAATGTCCGGTTGTAGAAAACCCGAAGTTGACCTTAATTAAAATACACATCAACCACGTGTGTAACCGTGATGGTCTCTTCTCGGCGGAGTCCGGGAAGTGAACACGGTGTTGGAGTAATGTTTGACGTAAGTAGTTCAGGATCACTTCTTGATCGCTACTAGCTTCACGACCGTGCTTTGCTCCTCTTCTCGCTCTCTTTTGCGAATGTAGCCACCATATATGCTAGTCGCTTGCTGCAGCTCCACCTCAAAACTCTGTCCTTCCTATAAGCTTAAATAGTCTTGATCTTGCGGGTGTGAGATTGCTGAGTCCCCGTGACTCACAGATTCTACCAAAACAGTTGCAGGTGCCGACGATGCCAGTGCAGATGACGCAACCGAGCTCAAGTGGGAGTTCGACGAGGAACGTGGTCGTTACTATGTGTCTTTTCCTGATGATCAGTAGTGGAGCCCAGTTGGGACGATCGGGGATCTGTGTAGCATTTTGGGTAGTCTTCTTTTATTTTGGTTCCGTAGTCGGACCTTGAGTGTAATCTGGATGATGGATGTTTATTTATGTATTGTGTGAAGTGGCGACTGTAAGCCAACTATGTATCACTTTCCCTTATGTATTACATGGGTTGTGTGAAGATTACCTCACTTGCGACATTGCTTTCAATGCAGTTATGCCTCTAAGTCGTGCTTCGACACGTGGGAGATATAGCTGCATCGAGGGCGTTACAACCCGACAAACCAGGTTCGCGTGGGAACATGGATCAACTCTCAATGAGGTGCTTGCACGCCACGTGTCCATTAGATGTGAACCGCCAGGTGCACCTGCGTAATTGCGCTGTGCAGATGAGGGAGTCCCGGACTAGGGGGTATCCGGATAGCCGGACTATCATCACGGCCGGACTCCCAGACTATGAAGATACAAGATTAAAGACTTCGTCCCGTGTCCGGATGGGACGTTCCTTGGCGTGGAAGGCAAGCTTGGCGATACGGATATGTAGATCTCCTACCTTTGTAACCGGCTCTGTGTAACCCTAACCTATCCGGTGTCTATATAAACCAGAGGGTTTTAGTCCGTAGGACGAACGACAATCATACCACAGGCTAGCTTCTAGGGTTTAGCCTCCTTGATATCGTGGTAGATCTACTCTTGTACTACCCATATCATCAATATTAATCAAGCAGGAGTAGGGTATTACCTCCATCGAGAGGGCCCGAACCTGGGAAAAAACATCGTGTCCCTTGTCTCTTGTAACCATCCGCCTAGACGCACAGTTTGGGACCCCATACCCGAGATCCGCCGGTTTGATACCGACATTGGTGCTTTCATTGAGAGTTCCTCTGTGCCGTCGCCATCAGGTAGGATGCCTCATCTCGTCTTTAAAGACGATACTATCGCCAAAGGAGCCTTGGCCGCTGGCCAGACTCTTCGGCTAGGTGGTTTTCTTATCACCGCCAGTCCGGCCACCGCGCCGACGATGACCTCTCGAGTCATCGAAACCAATCTCCACGTTAGTTCGGAACTTGCCGAACAGTTAGATCCGATCGAGCTCTCCTCTGTAAACGAGCTCTTGGATTGCATCGCCGCCCTGGGAGTCGCCACAGACTATGACCGGATTGGGCTTAAAACCGATCTGAGAGAGATCAACTCTCCCCAGGCTACCCATCATGTTGCTGTGATAGAGGAGCAATGCGGCGATTCTTCTTGTATCTTACGGACTAGCTTCGTCCGGATTCCCGATCCCTCCATGCCGGATTCCTGCAGAGGGACGGATGTCGATCAAGCCCTGAACTTAAAGTCAGGCGGCGGGTTGGACTCATTGGATAGCACTCAAAAATCCAAACTTCCGAGTTCGGAAACTTCTCGGCCCTTGAGTCCTAATTTGGACGGGGTTCCGGATCTAGTTCCACCCGCCCACCCAAACATTAGCGATCTCTCTTGAATTCGGCAAGAGCCTGCTGAAACAGTACATCATTACTGGGCCAGATTCCTCCTGGTTATGAACAAGATAAAGGACTGTCGAGAGGAGGACGCAATCCCAATTTTCTGCAATAATTGCACGGACAAGGGAATCCTAAACGCCATAAGTCGTCGCGAAATTACACGCTTTGCTGATTTGGTGACCATAGTACAAAAGTATTGTGCGATGGAGAGCGCCTGGAAAACCGAAAGTAAATTTTGGGACAATCCGGCCCCGAATACATCCCTAGTCCGAAACAAAAGGGTGCATCATTATCAAGCACCTGGGTTGAATACCAAAAAACCAAAACCCCCTAAAGGGTACGGAACCGTACTGGAGGGTTGGCTAAACGGACCCTGCAAAATTCATAGCACGGAGGGCGCCACTCCAACTCATAGCCTTCGAGCATGTTGGATACTACGCCAGGTGGCCAAAAGTGGCGAAGAGCTTCTAGCTTCAGAATACCAGCCCAGCAACACCAATACGGTGTTAACAGTCTTCGAGACTTTCGCATCAAATAACATGCGAAAATGAACCCTCCGCAACCTTGCCGAAGTCTACCAAGTAGCAACAATAAATCCATGGAGTGACACGACTATTACCTTTAATGCCAGTGACGAACCTAAATTCTGAACTGCCCGGGCACCAGCCGCATTGGTCCTCAGCCCGATAGTGGAGGGCTTTCGCCTTACTAAGGTACTCATGGATGGCGGCAGCGGACTAAACCTCATCTATGAGGAAACCCTCCGAAAAATGGAAATAGACTGGAACCGCATTGAGCGAAGCAGCACAACCTTTAGAGGAATAATCCCTAGCCGGGAAGCATGCTGCACAGGAAAAATCACGCTGGACGTAGTGTTCGGCTCGCCGGACAATTACAGGTCCGAGGAGGTCACATTTCAAGTGGCCCCGTTCAACAGCGGATATCATGCTTTATTAGGACGAGAGGCATTCACAATTTTTCAAGCTATACCCCATTATGGGTACATGAAGCTTAAAATGCCCGGTCCCAACGGAATCATCACTCTCGCTAGTGATCCGAACATAGCACTCCGCGCCGAAAACAAAACAGCCGCACTAGCCCTCGAGGCACTATCCGAAGCCCTAGCGGCCGAGGAATTCACTGCGATGCGCTCCA
>LR880972.1:302074618-302093888 GCA_904067115.1 Aegilops sharonensis
AACAGCGGATATCATGCTTTATTAGGACGAGAGGCATTCACAATTTTTCAAGCTATACCCCATTATGGGTACATGAAGCTTAAAATGCCCGGTCCCAACGGAATCATCACTCTCGCTAGTGATCCGAACATAGCACTCCGCGCCGAAAACAAAACAGCCGCACTAGCCCTCGAGGCACTATCCGAAGCCCTAGCGGCCGAAGAACTCACCGCGATGCGCTCCACGGTGAACAGGGACGATGTGATACTTGATAAAAGATCCAAGTCCACCTCTTTTAAACCAGCGGATGAAATAGTCAAATTCCAAGTCCACCCAACGGACCCTGCAAAGACGGCCTCCATTGGGGCACAATTAAACCCTGATGTAGACGCCACACTACGAGAATTTCTACAAGAAAACTGGGACATCTTTGCCTGGCGCCCTTCAGACATGCCAGGAATCCCACGTCAGCTGGCCGAGCACAGCCTAAATATCCTAAAAGGATTCAAGCCAGTCAAACAGGCTCTTCGGCGCTTTTCCGAACCAAAGAGATAGGCCATGGGAGAGGAGCTAGCCAAACTTTTGGAAGCCGGATTCATCAGAGATATAAAACATCCGGACTGGCTAGCAAACCTAGTGATGGTACCAAAGAAGGATAAATCCTGGCGCCTATGTGTTGATTTCAAAGACCTTAATAAGGCTTGCCCAAAGGATCCCTTCCCCCTCCCTCGAATTGATCATATCATTGACGCTACAGCAGGACACGACTCATTGTGCTTCCTCGACGCGTACTCCGGCTACCACCAAATCAAGATGGCGGAGCCAGACCAAGCTGCAACAGCATTCATCACTCCATACGGCCCGTTCTGCTTCAACACAATGCCCTTTGGGCTCAAAAACGCCGGCGCAACATATCAGTGCATGATTGAGACATGTGTGGCAAGCCCGATCGGCAAAACGGTGAAAGCATATGTAGATGACGTGGTCGTCAAAACCAAGCACGTCGAAACTCTTGTAGACGACTTGAGGCTCACATTCGACAATCTTCGAAAATATGACATCAAGCTCAATCCGGAATAATGCGTCTTCGGCGTTCCAGTCGGAAAGCTCCTAGGCTTCATTGTGTCCGGTAGAGGAATTGAAGCAAACCCAGCCAAGATCCGAGCTCTGTCACAATTGGATATTCCAAAAGACCTCAAACAAATGCAAAAATTGACGGGATGCGTAGCGGCTCTAAGCCGCTTTATTTCCCGATTGGGGGAAAAGGCGTTACCCCTTTACCGCCTCCTCTGCTGCATCGAACACTTCGAGTGGACGGATGCCGCCACGGCCGGACTCGAAGAAATAAAGGCCATTTTGGCAACAAATCCGGTCCTGGCCGCGCCCATCATGGGCGAACCAATGCTATTATATATCACCGCAACACATCAAGTTGTCAGCGCGGTGCTCGTTGTCGAACGAGAAACGGACGGACACCGGTTGCCTGTTCAAAACCAGTTTATTATGTGTCCACTGTCCTAACCCCATGCAAGTACCGGTACCCACACTATCAAAAGATAGCATACGCGGTGTTCATGGCATCCCGGAAGCTGCGACACTACTTTCAAGAGTGTTCGATAATGGTAGCCTCCGAAGTACCTCTTAATGAAATTATAAACAACCGCGACGCGACGGGCCAGATTGCTAAATGGGCCATAGAGATCCTTCCATTCGATATAACCTATAAGCCACGACGAGCTATTAAGTCGCAGGTTTTGGCCGACTTCGTGGCTGAATGGATCGAAGCCGAACTCCCTAAAGAGTACGGCGCATACTCCAATTGGATCATGCACTTTGACGGCTCCAAAATGTTGGCTGGCCTGGGGGCTGGCGTCGTCCTGACGTCCCCAACCGGGGACACAGTCCAATACGTCCTTCAGATAATGTATACGGACTCCAACAACGCAGCCGAATACGAGGCCCTTCTGCACGGCCTCCGGATGGCAGTCTCCATGGGCATTCAACGCCTAGAGGTGCGCGGGGATTCAAACCTCGCAATATCTCAAATAAACGGAGACTTTGATGCCAAAGATCCGAAAATGGCAGCATAGCGCAATGCGGTCCTAAAAATGTCAGCACGGTTCGAAGGGCTCAAATTTCATCATATAGCCCGGGATAACAACCAGGCGGCGGATATATTGGCACGCATCGGTGCAAAATGCAATGCCGTCCCACCCAATATCTTTCTGGAACGGCTGTTCAAGCCATCCGTACTATGGGATGGGGAGTTCGGCAATATCAATCCGGACCCAACCGCACTGCCTGATGCCGAACACTCTGACACAACCGGAGGCTCTGCCCCCGAGATAACACCCTCTGCTCACGAAATAATGGCGGTTATCGCCCCGTGGACGGAACCATTTCTAGCCTACCTAACTAGGCAGGAACTCCCCGAAGACCAAAATGAGGCTCGCTGCATAGTACAACGCTCTAAAGCCTATAAAGTCCATGAGGGAGAGCTTTATAAGAAAAGCACTACCGGAGTCCTTCAAAGGTGTATCTCCGAAGAGGAAGGGCGAAACCTACTGGCTGAAATTCATGCCGGACTGGGTGGGCACCACGCTGCAGCCCGGGCCCTTGTAGGCAAGGCCTTCCGTACATGATTTTATTGGCCGACGACCCAAGCAGATGCGCAGGACTTAGTCCAACGATGCGTCGGTTGCCAGCTTTTTGCTAACCAAAGCCACATGCCACCCATCACCTGGCCGTTCGCGGTCTGGGGGCTTGACATGGTTGGACCCCTCAAGGGAGGAACCCACAAGAAAAAATACCTATTGGTCATGGTGGATAAATTCACCAAATGGATAGAGGCCAAGCCTGTTAAAACGGCCGAATCCGGACCAGTGATAGACTTCATATCAGGGGTAGTGCACCGTTACGGTGTTCCCCACAGTATCATTACTGATAATGGCACAAACTTCACGACCGATGAGGTCAAATTATGGTGCAAAAACATGGGCATCAAGCTCGATTACGCCTCAGTCTATCACCCTCAAACCAACGGCCAAGTCGAACGGGCAAATGGTCTAATCATGAGCGGCATTAAACCCAGACTAGTGCGGTCCCTCAAGGAATCTAACACGCACTGGGTTGAGGAGCTCGACTCCGTACTCTGGGGGCTGCAGACCACGCCGAATCGTACTACCGGATTCACACCATTCTTCATGGTGTACGGCGCAGAGGCAGTCTTGCCCTGCGACATAATACATGACTCACCTCGCGTGCGCATGTATGAAGAAAGAGAAGCCGAGCTTGATCAGCAGGATAGTTTGGACGCATTGGAGGAGGAGCGCGACGTGGCAAAAACTCGTTCCGCATTCTATCAACAGCAGGCTCGAAGATATCAAAGCAGGGAAGTACGGGCCAAAGCTTATAACGTTGGCGAACTAGTTCTACACATGCCGGACAAGAAAAAGGACAAACTCAAGCCCAAATGGGAAGGTCCCTTCATCATCGACCAGGTGCTGACTGGCGGGGCATACCGTCTGCGAAACTCATCGGATAACCGACTCGAGCCGAACCCATGGAACGCAGCCCGTCTACGAAGATTCTACGCCTAAGTGCCGGAATCCAAGTTCGTCTCCTTCCTCCGTCCGCATTTTTTATTTTTTGCTTTTTGAAGTCTTTTATTTCTCTCCTTCCTCCTTCTTCTTGTAGCCTCTAGAGGCTCGTTTGCGCTTTTATCGCACACACTTGACGCGCTGTCCACGCTCATTATACCTGGGGGCTTCTTTAACAGAAGCTTGTTTATACGGGCTTCATGCCCAACACATGCGTTAAACTTCCGCATGTACCTTTTATTCACCAATATATGCATCGATATGACTTAAGTTTTGGCCAAGCTGGGTTGCCTGGCTCCTGTGCTTACCCCTATGTTCCCGATTGTTCGGCTAGGTGGTAAAGGGAGCACCTCTGCGATTGTTACTGCCGGGTCAGCCGGATGTGTACCTCAGACTGGGTGAAGCCGAAAGCTAGCGTTATTAAGGGAATATTCGGTCGGTGAACTGAAAGATGATTTTTAACTATTTACCCATCTGCCCCCAGATGATTTTCTGCTTTCATAGCAGCTTCGACATGCACTTTAGGGCATGCATCCCAGCAAAAGGAACCCTTAACGGAACTATTCTCCCTGAAAGATGTTTCTTACTACCCATGTAATATAACATAACTAGTTGGGCACTTGTTTGATACAGCACCAATGACCCCTACGCCTTGTCTCCATGCATACCCCGGTTCTTATATAACCACGAAGGTATTCGGACACACTCCGGACTATTGGGTCCGGAGGTCGAAGCGAAATGGTCCACTATGACAAACGATCTACAATCCGGCTAGAAAACATTTTTTCATGTCATATTTTTACATAGTCAACTCGACTCATTGTATTCCTCCTCAATGCCATCTAATAGGCTATCTAATTTACAATCTTGTTGGGAATACTTGGTGGCCAATTCTACTTGGCTGTACACTAAGCTCACAGGGATCTCCATCCCATCCGGCCCCACAGGTCCAACCTCGGCCATGTGGTTTGGGTCAACCTTCATGTACCGCGTCTTTACCATGGCCCAGGCCTCCCTGGCGCCTTGACGGCAGGCCGATATCTTCCATAGACGGAAGAGCCGCCGTGCTCCTTGAAGCCGCTCTGCCAGTTCCCCAATGCCATCAGGCAGGGAGATAGATGGCCACATGGCCTGGCCGATGCCTTTCATCACCTGCCGGACTCGTTCGTGCAGCTGACAAAGTTCGGGAAGAAGATCACCCGAAGAATTGGGCATCTCCTCCTCAGGTGACCTGTGAGAAAACCTACATACATGTTTATGTTAGTCGCCTTCCTCGCCGAACTCTTTCAAAGTTCGCTCAAGCACTTACTGAAAATGCCACGACGAAGCCGCCGATTCTCCTTTACGGAGTCAGACAACTGGGCATGAACGTCCTTTAGTTCCTCACCCAGATCGGTGTTGGCGTCTTCGAGGTTATTCTTCTCCTGCCGCACCCTCGTAAGCACGCTCTCGCCAGCCTTTAACTGGCGTAAGAGCTGTTGCTTATCCGGATCTAGTCCGGCACCCTCTGCAATGTCTTTGTCAGATTTACACACCCGCCGCACTTCATAAACTATTTATCTTTTAAAACAAATATTACCAGAGGGGGTCTCTGTAGCTCCCCTGTAGCGGCTAGTGCGGCCTCAAGTTGGGCCTTGCACTCTTCAAGCTCCTGGGACAGTCGGGTATTCTTTTCTGTAAGATCATGCATAACAAATGATCCTTAAATCAGTTATTCTAACTATTTTAAGTCTCGGGGGCTACTGGCATATATAACTGTCAAATTTCCTTACCCGTATGTCCTTTAGATACTGCTCCGTGGCTCTGGCTAGACCATCTTGAGCGGCACGGAGGTGCGCATCTCCCGAATCGAAGGCATTCAAGGCCTCCGGGGAGAAACATGCGTCACGAAGAACTGTCCGGCGGCGCCTGTGATTCAAGGCGCTCTCCACCTCGGAGTTGGTGGCGGACAACCTGTCGGCATACTCTATCGAAGGAGCATCCGACGCATGTCTCGTGCTCGCCTCAGCCTCCGGACCCGGCTTTGAAGCCTGGCCGGTGAAGGTTCGATTGGCAACCTCTCCGGACTCAGTCCGGCGAGCGCTCTTTTTCCTGAAAAGAGCATCAGCGTTAGTAAGCCTTCCAGGAATCAATCCTGGGAGTATGGTGACATGCCATACCGTTGCGGCGGAGTTTCGATCTGGACCGCACTTCTTTTTAACCTGCGGGGCCGCACTGCCCTTTGCTGGCCAGCTGCCGCAGGCTCGGCTTCCTGCCTCGATGGTACCCCCTGCGAAACACCGTTGGTATACGGTGATAAAAAATAAGCATGGATGGGTCATTATCAGGGTTTTGGGATCTTGATCTCAGTTACCTGTGAGGCTGGGAGTATTCTGGGGTAATCAGTCGTAATGGCTACCAAAGCATTGTCGATGCTAAGTTGGTGGAATACCCCGATCAACTCCACCTTTATATCCGGATCCTCTTCGGAGGTCGGATCGAGGGACCGTTCCGGATCCTCGAGTTGTGGGGGCGGGTTGTGTATCTTCTCCACAGTCTGGCGCAGTTCCTGCGCAGAAACCATGAAATAAGATATTTAACCATGGGAACATGGATCGGATAGGTCACAAAGTTGTTTGCTTACCCAGCTTCGAGGATTATTCGAAGAAAGCTCCTTCACTGGATTGACATGGAGGAAATCCTCCTCCTCCCCTTTATACATAGCAGATAAGATCTTCACTAGTTCGGTGACCGATCCTGGCCCTTTGCAGCCATGGCGGGTGGCATCGTCCTCCCCGTTGAAGTCCCACATGGGGTGGCCCATGTATTGGAGCGGCTGCACTCCCCTCATAATGCAGATTGCCATGACTCCTATCATGGTCAATCCGGCATGAGCCAGTAACCTTATTCGGCTCATCAAATAACGGACATCCCGGTCATCTTCTCTCCGTGGGCTCCGAGGGCGCCAGCTTAGGCGCTTCTTCAGAGGAGCATTGCTGAACTCCGGAAGGCCGATCCGAACAGGATCCGGCAACGGGACGTCCTCCATGTAAAACCATTCCTAAGGCCAGTCTTCGGATGCCTTCTTTGGGGTTCCGGATAGGTATCCGGTCCCGGCGATGCGCCATAGCTCGGCTCCGCCCACTTGATATATTGACCCCTCATGAGAACGGGGTACTAGGCAGAATATTCTCTTCCACAGCCCGAAATGAGCCTCGACGCCCAAGAATAGTTCGCAAAGGGCCACGAAGCCCGCGATGTGCAAGATGGAGGCAGGAGTAAGATGGTGCAACTGGAGGCCGTAGAACTCCAGGAGCCCCCGGAGAAACGGATGGATTGGAAATCCGAGTCCTCTTACTAGATAAGAGATGAAGCATACCCGCTCTCCTTTAGAGGGATCGGGGACACTCTCCGCTTGCTTTCCGCCCTTGTAGGTGGCAAGTCCGGCTCGAACCGGGACCATGAAGGCCGGGGGAAGAAATCCCTTGGCTTGGAGTATAACTAGCTCGCTATGCGGGACTGAGCATCTCTTTCAATTTCCTGGCTGAGGGTTGGGAGCGCGAGAGGAGGATCCGCGTCGACTGTCCATAATGGAATGGGCTTTGGCCAGAGGCGCTCCGATGAAAGCTCGCAAAGGAGGGATGGTGTGACTCAGATCTAGATCCTTGCCCCTTTTATAGGCGGCTCATTTGCGCGGCTAGGGGGGTAATTGTAAAAATACCCTGGATTTTCGCATTCATTCAAACATGTGTAAGATGGCCATTATTGGGCATAGAAGCTGAGGAGCGCAGCATTAATCGGAAGCCGGACACTATTCGACAAGTGTATGGAATTTGGAGAAGAACCCGCCTCGTAATGCCGAAGACAATCAACGCGCCCGACTCATCGTCATTGAAGCCTGGTTCGGGGGCTACTGAGGGAGTCCCAGACTAGGGGGTGTCCGGATAGCCGGACTATCATCATGGCTGGACTCCCAGACTATGAAGATACAAGATTGAAGACTTCGTCCCGTGTCCGGATGGGACTTTCCTTGGCGTGGAAGGCAAGCTTGGCGATACGAATATGTAGATCTCCTACCATTGTAACCGACTCTGTGTAACCCTAACCTATCCGGTGTCTATATAAACCGGAGGGTTTTAGTCCGTAGGACGAACAACAATCATACCATAGGCTAGCTTCTAGGGTTTAGCCTCCTTGATCTTGTGGTAGATCTACTCTTGTACTACCCATATCATCAATATTAATCAAGCAGGAGTAGGGTATTACCTCCATCGAGAGGCCCGAACCTGGGTAAAAACATCGTGTCCCTTGTCTCCTGTAACCATCCGCCTAGACGCACAGTTCGGGACCCCCTACCCGAGATCCGCCGGTTTTGACACCGACAGCAGCCCTTCACCTTATAAATACTCACCTGTGCAGTCATTATCTCCTCTTCCACCTCGCCACCTCGCTCAAACCCTAGCGCCACCGCTAGCTCGAGTCGACATCGGAGACGAAGCGCTTAGATGCCACGACCTCTTCGACACCGTCTTCACGCTGGCCGCGGACGTCATCTTCTCCGCCGTTGCCGTAGGTATCTTCCGCCGCCATGTTGGGGCGCAGGAGATTGGACTGCTCGGCATCCGTTCCGCCTCGTCTAGCAGTTCTTCAGCTGGTAAATAAACTCGCTTTTTACCGCTTTTTTGATTTGTTGAATCCGTCCACTTCACCCAAAAGTGGTTTCTAAACTTCCAAATCTGGATCTTACTGTTTCTACATCTCATATCTTGCAAGTATATTCACTTATGCCTCACTACTAGTTAGATTCCTCACTTGTACTTATTCATGGATTCATACAAATCTCGAACCAACTCACTTCAAATAAGTGAATGTCTTCGCACTATGAGGTCAATGTCTTTAAACTGATTTACCTTCAAAATCTTCTAAGAATGCATATGACCTCTTCCCCTTCCCTCGCATCTCTAATGCTGTCACAGGTACATGTCCGTGGGAGAATCCCTTGGTTCTCATAGTCTGCATTCATTTGCAGAATACTTACAGCATCACAATGAATCTACTGAAGCCAGCTCTTGTCTGACCAGTCGTCGGAAGCCATTCACTGTGTTGAAGCCTTTCAGTCTGAATATAATGGCAACCAAGAAATCTGCAAGGCAAGGTGACAGACAGCACCGTGGAAATACTGCTCTGGATCTGGCTCCGGATCTTTATGAACTATACAAGTCTGATCCAGAGGAGACCTATGGACAGCACAAGACCAGAATCCAGTGGATCAGAAGATATTGGGCAAAAAATGTTTCAATTATAACATCATCACTCCTGAGTATGCAGATAAGAATGCTGTCAAGCGCCCATGGGGTGATATTCTTTACAAGAATCTACCACCTAAGACGAAGCCTGAAGCTATTGCTCAAGGCTTCTATCCGTGCATGGTCCAAGGGCCTCAGCCTAAAAATGCTGACCCATCATCTCTTCGATGGTGTCGTGACGATGATCTCTTCAAGCGGAACTTTCAGTTTGCAAAGGAGTCTGCCGCCAAGAACAAAAAGGCATTCGGACTCAACTTCAACCCTGGCCTGTCTGCTCCAAGGTCTGATGGCATTCGTGAAGCAAATCCCAATGTTACCGGGCCCTTCAATGGCTTCGATGGGCATCTCTCCCATATTGCAGCTCAAAGGGCCACAGTTGATCCATCTCCTGATGACACGGACTCTGAGAATGCTCCAGTCACTACTAGGAAAAGGCTTATTAGTGGCGCACCTGTTTTGGCCATTAATGGCGCACTACAGGTGCGCCACTATCATCACGCCACTAATAACATATAGGTGCGCCATTAGTATACCAGACTATAGTGGCGCACCGGGCAGTGCGCCATTAGTAAGTCACACGGTGCGCCATTAGTATGCCTCCCAGGGGGCCATATTTACCTTGTGCTCTGGGTTACTAATGGCGCACTAACAGGTAATGCGCCACTAGTATTTTTATAGCAGGTCACCACTAATGTGCTGTATGGTGAGCCACTAGTATGAATATTAGGATTTTTTTCTTTTCTGATATTTGCACAGGTTACAAAATATATTACTGCACAGAATATAGACAACACAATATATAAACAGCAGAGTCATCAAATACAATAGAAGATTAGTCTCCGAATACAATTCATCATATTAGTCTCCGAATTCAGAAGATCGAACAAAGTTAGAACATTACAAGTCTCGAGACCGCGAGTACCGAGTTTGTCGAAAGTAATAATAATCCTAACAAGTCCTACTGTCGGAGTAATGGGCCACGGGTAGGCTAACCCAAGGCCCAGGACCTTTCAAGACATCGGGGCTGACTGCGCCCCTCAAGACGACGGGGCAAAGAGCCGCCTTCTGGAAGCCGACTGAAGGAGTAGCCGGCTTCCCACAAGCGGCCGAGTCCCAAAGGCAAGGCCAAGTCAAGCCGACTCCTGCCGCGCGGCTTCCAGAGAAGCCGCCCCCGGGGATTCGGCCCGCTGCACCTGCAAAGCTCGTGCCCTCGCCAGAGGGGACGGGAAGGGGAGTGGCTACAGTATAGCCCATCCCCTCCTCCAGATCAGGCATGCGTGGCTACAGTGCACCGTACCGGCGGAGATCTCCGCACGGCGCGGCACTGTTGCCACGGCTTCCCTGACATCACCCCGCACTGGCGGAGTCCTGTTCCCACGACAGCTGTCTGTACGGCCCAAGGACGATGGGCCCCGACAGTCAGTGAGAGTCCAGAAGACGACAAGTGCCCTGCCAGTCGGACCCGAGGGAGGTCGGCCCCCAGGAGCCGGCCAGCCCTTCCTTGGGACCCACACGCTATTAACTAGACGAGACAGGGAGTGGCTACAGTAGTCGCCCACCAGGCGGCGGGGGCTGTAGCCATGACCTCCTGACCATGCCTGCGTCATCAGAGAAGCGGCGACAGTAATCTGCCGCCGACAAGACCCGGGAGCGGAGGATACGGCCTATCGGCCCCGTACCCAACCAGTCGGCCGGGCCCACCAGGCGGCGGGCCCCAGCAGTCGGCGGAGAAGCCGGCGACGTAAGAGACTGACAGCCGGGCCCTACGCCCGGCTGGATTACCGATGTACCCCTGGGGGGTAGGCTTATATAAACCCCCCAGGGAACCCATGCAAAGGGTTCCGAACCTGAGATAGTTAGACCAGATCATAAAGGAAAGGGGAGAGCTAGCCTTGCCCTCTCCTACCTCCGGCATACAGCTCGAGGAGCACTAGTGTATTCACTTGAGCCTTAGTGATCATGCGGAGACCCCGCAGAGCAGGACTAGGGGTGTTATGTCCTAGGAGAGCCCCGAACCTGGGTAAAGACCACCAGCGACGTTCTACTCGCTCCCACCATGATAAGCCATACTTTGGCATATGTCGCACCCAACCCCCGACACTTGGCGCCCACCATGGGTCGAGGTGCACCATCGTCCGGAGACCTGTTCTGGACGGGAACCCTTTTCCTCCATGGCGAGCGCAGCCAGCCCGGCACCCCAGACGGAGTCTGCACCGACGCGCTGCATGGCACGGAAGTAGCCTGCGCGGCGAGCTGCCTCGCTGATCTCGTTGGCGAAGTGCACCCCTCCGGCGAGTCCGCATCCGACGCGGGTACCGACGGCCCCGAGAGCCTCCTCGCGAGCCTCCTCGATCAACTCCACGTCACCAGCGAGCCGACTGCGGACCTGGAGTCCGTAGGCTCCACCGACCCGATGTTGGTTGACTCCGACACCGCGTCGCTCGACGCGTTCCCCACCAACGTGGTGGTCTATGACGAGCCGCTACCTCGCGCGGAGAGCGGTGGAAGCACAATCACGGAGGTGTTGGTCATCAGACACGGCGAGCACTCTGGCGGAGGAGCCCGCGACCCGCTCGATGCGGCACTGCAAGACCTTGTCAGCGCCCATTCCCGAAGATGCCGACGCCGAGACGCTGGAGGCGCGCCGCCTCCATCTCGTCGAAGGTGCCAAGAGGCTAGCCAGCATGAGACGCCTGTCGGAAGCCTACCAGCGTGACATGGACTGCGCTGTGGACGGCACGCCGGCTCCTGCAGGGCCCAGCTGCCTTGGCATGGTCCAGCAGCGCCGCGTGGCCATCGCCAAACTGTTTGGGGCAGATCGCCCCGTGTACGCGACGCCTGCGGAAAACATCCGAGCTGCCCAGGCGACAGCAGAAGAGCTAGACAAGTTCGAGGGTGAGGAGCGTCGCCAGATGGCGGAGCGCGTCCAGCGACTCCTCGACGCGGCCGCCGAGCAGCACGAAGCCGGCTGCCCCACCGAGCTGCCGCACCGGCAAAACCATGACCTCCACCATCGCCGAGATCAAGGCGCGACATCTCGGACGCCGACCGGTGGCGTCCGCGGAAGAAAAGACAAGGAGCCGGCTGCTAGCCGCAGTCGGACTCGCATCACCATAGAGCGCGACCAAGACGGCCGCCCAAGAGCAGTGGAACGGCGGGACGACTGTCAGCCTCCTCCCCCTCGTAGGAAAAGGCGCGTCTCCCCGCCGCCTGTGAAACACCTGACGCTCGGTGACCGCCTCGGCCGCCGAGAGGGAGTCAGAGGGAATGATGCCTGCCACCGGATCGACCGCCTCCATCGGTCCCTCGCGATAGAAGAAGAAGACGAGTTGGGTCCGTCGTGCTTCGGCCCCCGCATCCGAGACGAGCCCTTTCCCAAAGGGTTTACACTCCCAAGAGACACGCCCAAATATACCGGCTCCGTGAAGCCGGAGGACTGGCTGGTCGACTACTCCACTGCCGTCAGTATAGCAAACGGCAACAAGCGTGTTGCTGTGAAGTACGTCCCCCTCATGCTCCAAGGCACAACCCGGACATGGCTGAACAGCCTGGAGCCCCGCAGCATCAACAGCTGGGTCGAATTCACGGACGCCTTCGTCCGCAACTTCACCAGCACGTACAAGCGGCCGCCCATGCCCCTCCAGCTTTCCTTGTGCGTACAAGGCCCCGAGGAGTCGACTCGCGACTACCTCACATGCTGGGCCGAGCTCCGCAACTCTTGCGAAGGCGTGCACGAGGTGTAGGCTATCGAGTACTTCACCGCCGGGTGCAGAAAAGGCACCCTCCTCAGGCACCGACTCCTTTATGACGAGCCGGCGACCCTCGACGAGCTGCTGATCATAGCAGACAAGTACGCCACGGCCGACTCCTCCATGAAGGCAGAGATCCAAGTCAACGCGTCTGGCAAAGTGGCCCCTCAGGCTCCTAGAACTCCGGCTGGAAACACCAGTCGTCGTCAATACCAGAACAACCACAAGCGCAAGGCCCCACAGCCGGCTTCGACCAGCCGGCAGGTGGAGACAGTCGAAGACCAGCAGCCAGAAGGGCAGCCTCCTTCCAAGCGGCAGAAGGGCGGTAAGCCCAATTGGCTGCCGGCTTTCTCGTATGAACAGACTCTGGATGCACCATGCAAACTCCATAGCGGCACGAAGACATCAAACCACATCGCTCGGAAGTGTCATTGGCTCACCAGGATCGCCAAGGGAGACGGCCTCCTGCCTCCCCGCCTGCTAGGCAGCCGCCTCCTCCTCCGCCCTAGCAGCCGGAAGCCAGACCAGTCGGGGCCATACAAGACGAGTATCCAGAAGAGCACGGAGCTTATGTCGTGTTCACCAGCGTGGCCGAAGACCGACGCAGCAGGCAGCGGCAGCAGCAAGAAGTGAATGCAGTAGCAACGGAGATCCCAGAGTTCATGCCTTGGTCAGAGAAACCCATCAGCTGGAGTAGAGCCGACCACCCAGAGGTGATGCCCAATCCCGGTTCCTATGCTTTGGTTTTGGATGCCACCTTTGCCACATATAGGAGAGCGGCTCGTTTCTACCGAGTCCTGATAGACGGCGGCGGCAGCATCAACATCCTGTACAAGGACACCATGGAGAAGTTAGGAATCAGGCAAAGACAGCTCTAGTCCAGCCGGACCGTCTTCCATGGCATAGTTCCTGGTCTTTCCTGCTCAGCAATCGGCAAGATCCAGATAGACGTCCTCTTTGGGGACAAAGATCACTTCTGCCGAGAGCAGGTTTGGTTTGAGGTGGTGGACCATGAAAGCCCATACCATGCGCTGCTTGGCAGGCCTGCTCTGGCCAAATTCATGGCGGTCCCCCACTATGCCTACCTCAAGATGAAGATGCCGAGTTCCAAGGCAATACGTCTCCGTCGTATCTATAATTTTTGATTGTTCCATGCCAATATTCTACAACTTCCATATACTTTTTGGCAACTTTGTATAATATTTTTGGTACTAACATATTGATCCAGTCCCCAGTGCTAGTCCCTGTCTGTTGCATGTTTTTGGTTTTGCAGAATATCCATATCAAACGGAATCCAAACGGGATAAAAACGAACGGAGCTTATTTCTGGAATATTTGGAAAATTCCGGAAGAAAAATCCACACGAGATGGCGCCCGAGGTGGACACGAGGCAGGGGGCGCGCCTGCCCCCCTGTGCGCGCCCCTACCCTCGTGAGCCACCCGTAAGGCGGTTGATGCTATTTTTTTGCCGCAAGAATGCAAATTTTTGGAAAAAAATCATGGCGAAGGTTTCAGGCCAATTGGAGTTACGGACCTCCATATGTTCAACAAATATCGGTATGTTTTCGGATTCGTTTCATTCATGTGACATATGCAATCTTGGAGCGTCTTTTGCATTTAGCGTTCATTTTTCTTTTATGCACCATGCTGGTATGAGATGGTACTTGGTTGATTTATAGAATGCTATTTGCACCTCACTTATATCTTTTGAGTATGGCTTTATAGAATGCTTCATGTGCTTCACTTATATCATTTGAAGTTTGTATTGCCTGTTTCTCTTTACATGGACAACCGCCATTTGTAGAATGCTCTTTTGCTTCACTTATATTTGTTAGAGCGTTGGCATATCTTTTGTAGAAAGAATTAAAAATCTCTTGCTTCACTTATATCTATTTAGAGAGATGACAGGAACTGGTCATTCACATGGTTAGTCATAAAACCCTACATAAAACTTGTAGATCACTGAATATGATATGTTTGATTACTTGCAATAGTTTTGCGATATAAAGATGGTGATATTAGAGTTGTGCTAGTTGAATAATTGTGAAATTGAGAAATACTTGTGTTAAGGTTTGCAAGTCCCGTAGCATGCATGTATGGTGAACCGTTATGTAACGAAGTCGGATCATGAGGTGTTTATTGATTGCCTTCCTTATGAGTGGCGGTCGGGGACGAGCGATGGTCTTTTCCTACCAATCTATCCCCCTAGGAGCATGCTCGTAGTACTTTGTTTCGATGACTAATAGATTTTTGCAGTAAGTATGTGAGTTCTTTATGACTAATGTTGAGTCCATGGATTATAAGCGCTCTCACCCTTCCATCATTGCTAGCCTCTTCGGTACCGTTTATTTCCCTTTCTCACTTCGAGAGTTGGTGCAAACTTCGCCGGTGCATCCAAACCCCGTGATATGATACGCTCTGTCACACATAAACCTCATTATATCCTCCTCAAAACATCCACCATACCTACCTATTATGGCATTTCCATAGCCATTCCGAGATATATTGCCATGCAACTTCCATCATCATCATATACATGACTTGAGCATTTATTGTCATATTGCTTTGCATGATTGTAAGATAGCTAGCATGATGTTTTCATGGCTTGTCCGTTTTTTGATGTCATTGCTACGCTAGGTCATTGCACATCCTGGTACATCGCCGGAGGCATTCATATAGGTTCATATCTTTGTTCTAGATATCGAGTTGTAATATTGAGTTGTAAGTAAATAACAGTGTGATGATCATCATTATTAGAGCATTGCCCCAGTGAGGAAAGGATGATGGAGACTATGATTCCCCCACAAGTCGGGATGAGACTCCGGACGAAAACAAATAATAAAAAAAGAGAAGGCCCAAAAAAAAAGAGAAAAAACACAAAAAAATGAGAGAAAAAGAGAGAAGGGGCAATGTTACTATCCTTTTACCACACTTGTGTTTCAATGTAGCCCCATGTTCTTCATATAGAGAGTCTCTCGAGTTATCACTTTCATATACTAGTGGGAATTTTCATTATAGAACTTGGCTTGTATATTCCAACGATGGGCTTCCTCAAATGCCCTAGGTCTTCATGAGCAAGCAAGTTGGATGCACATCCACTTAGTTCCAGTTTGAGCTTTCATATACTTATAGCTCTAGTGCATCCGTTGCATGGCAATCCGTACTCCTCACATTGACATCAATTGATGGGCATCTCCATAGCCCGTTGATTAGCCGCGTCGATGTGAGACTTTCTCCTTTTTGGTCTTCTCCACATAACCCCCATCATCATACTCTATTCCACCCATAGTGCTATATCCATGGCTCACGCTCATGTATTTCGTTAATGTTGAAAAGGTTTGAGAAACATCAAAAGTATGAAACAATTGCTTGGCTTGTCATCGGGGTTGTGCATGATGTGAATATTTTGTGTGGTGAAGATGGAGCATAGCCAGACTATATGATTATGTAGGGATGAGCTTTCTTTGGCTATGTTATTTCAAAAAGACATAATTGCTTGGTTGGTATGCTTGAAGTATTATTGTTTTTATGTCAAAGGATAGATTATTGCTTTGAATCACTCGTATCTTAATATTCATGCCATGATTAGACATATGATCAAGATTATGCTAGGTAGCATTCCACATCAAAAATTATCTTTTTTTTATCATTTACCTACTCGAGGACGAGCAGGAATTAAGCTTGGGGATGCTGATACGTCTCCGTCGTATCTATAATTTTTGATTGTTCCATGCCAATATTCTACAACTTCCATATACTTTTTGGCAACTTTTTATACAATTTTTGGGACTAACATATTGATCTAGTGCCCAGTGCCAGTCCCTGTCTGTTGCATGTTTTTGGTTTAGCAGAATATCCATATCAAACGGAGTCCAATGGGATAAAAACGGACGGAGCTTATTTTTGCAATATAAAATTCCGGAAGAAAAATCCACATGAGATGGTGCCCGAGGTGGCCACAAGGCAGGGGGCGCGCCTGCTCCCCCTGGGCGCGCCCCCTACCCTCGTGAGCCACCCGTAAGGCGGTTGACGCTCTTCTTTTGCTGCAACAAAGCTAATTTTCAGAAAAAAATTCACGGCGAAGGTTTCAGGCCAATCGGAGTTACGGATCTCCATATATACATGAAACGGTGAAACAGAGCCAGAATAGTTCTGAGCCAAGGACCAGAGGGGAAACCCTTCTCCCATCTAAGGAGAAGGTCAAGGAAGAAGAAGATGGAGGGGGCTCTCTCCCCCTCGCTTCCGGTGGCGCCGGAGTGCCACCGGGGGCCATCATCATCACCACCATCATCACCAACTCTTCCCCCTCTATGCAGCGGTGTAACATCTCTCTTACCCGTTGTAATCTCTACTTAAACATGGTGCTCAACTCTAGATATTATTTCCCAATGATGTATGGCTATCCTATGATGTTTGAGTAGATCTGTTTTGTCCTATGGGCTATTTGATGATCAAGATTGGTTTGAGTTGCATGTTTTATTATTGGTGTTGTCCTATGGTGCTCTCCGTGTCGCGCAAGTGTGAGGGATTCCTGCTGTAGGGTTTGCAATATATTCATGATTTGCTTATGGTGCGTGGCGTGAGTGACAGAAGCACAGACCCGGGTAAGTAGGTTGTTTGCGTATGGGATAAAGGGGACTTAATACTTTAATGCTATGGTTGGGTTTTACCTTAATGATCTTTAGTAGTTGCGGATGCTTGCTAGAGTTCAATCATAAGTACATATCATCCAAGTAGAGAAATTATGTTAGCTTATGCCTCTCCCTCAAATAAAATTGCAATAATGATTACCGGTCTAGTTATCGATTGCCTACGGACAAATAACTTTCTCGTGACAAAAAGCTCTCTACTAAAATTAATTTAGTTGTGTCTTTGTCTAAACAGCCCCTAGCGTTTATTTACTCGCTCTTTACTTTCTTGCAAACCTATCTGAAAACACCTACAAAGTACTTCTAGTTTCATAACAGTTTCAGGTAAAGCGAACGTTAAGCGTGCGTAGAGTTGTATCGGTGGTCGATAGAACTTGAGGGAATATTTGTTCTACCTTTAGCTCCTCGTTGGGTTTGACACTCTTATCGAAAGACAAGGGGATCCTGACCATAGCCGGAGACTACAAGAAGTCGTCCGCCTGTGCAGCCAAGAGCAGTCGGTTGGCCGAGTCCCTCATGATCGCGGCTCCTTGACCGGGTTGTGGCGATGGCTGTCAAGCGGCCGGAGATGTAGCCCGACCCCAAGGAGTCGGAAGCCGAGGGCTTGTTCAAGCCGGCCAAAGAGACAAAGAAGATACCCTTGGACCCAGAGCACCCGGAGAGGTATGCTGTCGTAGGTACGGGCCTCGACAGCAAATAGGAAGGCAAGCTCGTCGATTTCCTCCGTGAGAATCGGGACATCTTCGCATGGTCCCCCAAAGACATGCCAGGTGTTCCGATGGATTTCGCCGAGCACAAGTTACACGTCCGGTCTGATGCCAAGACCGTCAGGCAGCCCTTGCGCCACCTGTCAGAAGAGAAGAGAAGGGTCGTTGGAGAAGAGATAGCCTGGTTGTTGGCAGTCGGCTTCATCATGGAAGTGTTCTTTCCAGAATGGCTGGCCAACCCAGTCCTCATACTGAAGAAAAACAAGCAGTGGCGTATGTGCATCGATTACACCAGCTGTCACGCCCAATATGCGACCCTATCCAAAAGGAACTCGAAGGTCCCACCAAGGATAGACCCGCATATTGAAACGCTTTCGCAAGGTGGATATCATTACATCAACATTACATAATAGATGGGGATACATACATAAGGCACAAATGCCACAAGAATACAACAACATCATATACAAGATCAACATCCGACTACGGATGAAACATAAACAGAAACTCAAACGACATCCACCCTGCTAGCCCAGGCTGCCGACCTGGAACCTATCCCCTGATCGAAGAAGAAGCAGAAGAAGAACTCCAAAACAAGCAACATCGCTCTCACGTCATGATCATCGCAAACCTGTACCTGCAACTGTTGTGTAGTAATCTGTGAGCCACGAGGACTCAGCAATCCCATTACCATGGGTATCAAGACTAGCAAAGCTTAATGGGAAAAGAAGGGGTAAAGTGGTGAGGTTGCAACAGCGACTAAGCATATAAGGTGGCTAACATACGCAAATGAGAGCGAGAAGAGAAACAAAGGAACGGTCGTCAACTAGAAATGATCAAGAAGTGATCCTGAACTCCTACTTACGTCAGACATAACCCAGAAACCGTGTTCTCCTCTCGATCAACCCCGAAAAGAGACACTCACGGTTAGGCACACGGTTGGTGTATTTTAGAAGAGTTTGCTTCAAGTTTACTACAACCGGATATTAACAAATTCCCATCTGCCACATAACCGCGGGCATGACTTTCGAAAGTTCAAACCCTGCAGGGGTGTCCCAACTTAGCCCATGATAAGCTCTCGCGATCAACGAAGGATATTCCTTCTCCCCAGGAAGACCCGATCAGTCTTGGAATCCCAGCTACAAGACATTTCGACATCAATAAAACAAGGCCAGCAAAGCCGCCCGGATGTGCCGACAAATCCCGATAGGAGTTGCACATATCTCGTTCTCAGGGCACACCGGATGAGCAAAGCGTAGAGGAACCGACGTAACCCAGGTTGCCAAGGAATGGTCCCGCACG
>LR880972.1:302112015-302159788 GCA_904067115.1 Aegilops sharonensis
ACTCTATATAATCCAACGAAGGAAGGATAATCTCATGGGAGGTCTGGAAGTTCACGAGCACCAACTTTTTACCGTCTTCTCTGAAGGCAGCCATCCAGTGGGAGTTCATGCCGACCCAGTACATACCTGCCAAGAAGTTTCGGGCGATGGTAATCGGATCAATGTCGAGGGAAATGATGTACGGCGACACACTACATACCTGCAAAGAAGTTTCGGCTAATGGAGATCGGATTGAAGTCGAGGGGCATCATGCACGCCTCCGTATCATGGTGAGCCAATCTCGCAAGACCAGATAGCAGCAAGCAGGGTGTCTTGAAAAGCTTAGGCCTCGCTTCGACGATGGCCGTGTGCATGTCCCTCGAGCATGCAGCCAGCCGCAGGGCGGTCAACATATCCATACACGAACAACAGAGGTCGAGGATGTCACTGGGGAGATTGCTCCAATCGCGGCTCATATGGATGTTGCGCGGTTCGCGTTCGGCCATGGTGGAGTTTGGAAGGGGGCTTGATTTACGGGGGAGAAGGATGTCGGTGCAGGAGCGGCTAGCGAGGGAAAAGTGGTATTGGGGGAGGCGGGTGAGGCGACGGTACACGGGGGCACAGTGAGATGGAGACGGAGACGGAGACGGAGAAGGAGATGGAGATGGAGTGGTGCTATGGGAGCGGAGAGGGAAACGAGGGGAGGCGCCAATGTGCTGTACAACGGCGGTGACAGACTGCACAGTGCATAGGGTGAGGTTGACTTTGGTAACCCGAACACGCCGCCTCGCCTAGACTAGTGTCAGGCGCAGGGTGTTGTCACTTCACTGTGAGGACCAGATGATTAGTATTTCGACCATCAAGTGTACCACAGTTGTACTACTACTACTACTACTACTAGTAGTAGGAACATGAGTGCTCCAGTAATGTATAGCGGAAATAGGTCTCCCTTGCTAGCATGCCTGTTCACTTCATCGTTCAGGTATCATCCATATTGTGAGCAGAACCAAATTCTCGTGCATGCTGTCGGAGTAATGGGCCACGGGTAGGCAAACCCGAGCCCATGGACCTTTCAAAACATCGGGGCAAACTGCGCCCCTCAAGACCCCAAGACGAAGAGCCGCCTTCTGAGAGTCGGCGACGGAGTCGCCGACTGCCCCTCCCAGCCGAGTCCCAGAGACGGCCTCAAGACGAGCCGACTCCATGCCAGCGACTTCCAATGAAGCCGACTATAGGGAGTCGGCCCGCGACTCCATCCACCTCCTGCCTGAGCGACTACGAGCGGGATGGGATAAAGCCGCCTCGTGGCCCGTCCCTGCCCCGCTCATAAAGAGCAGGCATGGCCACAAAGCGTCGTACCGACGGAGATCTCCGTCCGGCGCGGCACTGTCGCCACGCCGGCCCTGACGTCAGCCCGTGGGCAAATTCCTGTACCCACGATGGCCTGTCTGTACGACCAGAAGACGGCGGGACCCGCCTGTCGGCGGGAGTACAGAAGACGGCGAGAGCAGCCCAAGACGGACCCGCTGGGAGTCGGCCTCCGAGAGTCGGCCGGCCCCTCCCACGGGCTTCGTGCGCCATTAACCAGACAGGACAGGGAATGGCAACGGTGATCGCCCGCCAGGCGGGGGCACTGTTGCCATGCCCCCGCGACCAAGCTCGCGTCATTAGAAGAGCGGCTACAGTAACCCGCAGCCGGCAAGACCCGCCCGCGGCGGACAAGGGCTGTTGGCCCCATGCTGGACCGTCGGCGGGGCCCACTAGTCAGCGGGCCCCAGAAGTCAGTGGAGAAGACGGCGACTAAAGAGACTGACGCCTGGGACCCGCTCCCAGACGGATTACCATTGTACCCCCGGGGGGTAGGCTTATATAAACCCCCCGGGGCACCCATGCAAAGGGTTGGAACCTAGTAGTTTGACACACACATAGAGGGAAGAGGAGAGCTAGCCTTGCCCTTCTCCTTCCTCACCCCGAACAGCTCAAGGAGCAACTTTGTACTCACTTTGCCATAGTGATCATGCGGAGACCCCGCAGAGCAGCAATAGGGGTGTTATCTCCTCGGAGAGCCCTGAAGCTGGGTAAGATTCGCCGGCGTGCTTGCCTACGCCTCATCCCGTTTCCAGGCACCGGCGACGTTCTACTCGCCCCCTCCATGATAAGCCAAGAGGGAGTCGGAGAAAACGACGCCCGTCACTGGATCGAGCGACTCCACCGATTCCTGGCGCTGGAGGAAGAAGACGAGTTGGGCCCGCCCTGTTTTGGACCTTGCATCCGAGACGAGCCCTTCCCCAGAGGATTCACACTCCCCCGAGATACACCCAAATACACTGGCTCCGTGAAGCCGGAGGACTGGCTAGTGGACTACTCCACGGCCGTCAGCATAGCGAAGGGCAACAAGCGCGTTGCCGTAAAGTATGTTCCCCTCATGCTCCAGGGCACGGCCCGGACATGGTTGAACAGCTTGAAGCCCCGCAGCATCAACAGCTGGGTCGACTTCACCGAGGCCTTCGTCCGCAACTTCACGAGCACATACAAGCAACCTCCCAAGCCTCGCCAACTTTCCTTGTGTGTGCAAGGCCCCAACGAGTCCACTCGCGACTACCTCACGCGCTGGGCCGAGCTCCGGAATTCCTGCGAGGGAGTGCACGAGGTGCAGGCTATCGAGTACTTCACCGCCGGGTGCAGAGAAGGCACCCTCCTCGAGCACAAGCTCCTTTGCGATGAGCCGGAGACCCTCGACGAGCTGCTGATCATAGCAGACAAGTACGCCACAGCCGACTCCTCCATGAAGTCGGAGATCGAAGTCAGTGCGACTGGCAAGGTGGCTCCACAGGCTCCCAGAACTCCGGCTGGCGACACCAGCCGGCGACACCAGCAGAATGATCACAAGCGCAAGGGCCCGCAGCCGGCTTCCAACAGCCGGCAGGTGGCGAAAGTCGAAGACCAACAGCTAGAGGGGCAGCCTCCTGCCAAGCGGCAGAAAGGCGGCAAGTCCAACTGGTTGCCAGCCTTCTCTTACGAGCAGGCTCTGGATGGACCCTGCAAGTTCCATAGCAGCGCGAAGCCGTCGAACCACACCACCCGGAAGTGCCACTGGCTCACCAAGATCGCCAAGGGAGACGGCCTCATCCCTCCACCGCCTGCTGGGCCGCCGCCTCCACCACCGCCCCAGCAGCCGGCTGTCAGGCCAGTCGGCGCAGTACAAGACGAGTACCCAGAAGAGCATGGAGCCTATGTAGTATTCACCAGTGTGGCCGACGATCACCGCAGCAGGCGGCAGCAACATCAAGAAGTGAATGCAGTAGCATCAGATACTACCGAATTCATGCACTGGTCCGAGAAACCTATCGGTTGGAGCCAAGCTGATCACCCAGAGGTGATGCCGAATCCGGGCTCCTACGCCCTGGTCTTGGGAGCCACCCTTACCGCGGATAGGCGGGCCGCTCGCTTCTCGCGAGTGCTGATAGACGGAGGCAGCAACATCAACATCCTGTACAAGGATACAATGGAGAAGTTAGGAATCAAGCAAAGACAGCTTCAGCACAGCCGGACTGCGTTCCATGGAATTGTACCTGGCCTTTCCTGCTCACCGATCGGCAAGATCCTGATAGACGTCCTCTTTGGGGACAAAGATCACTTTCACCGAGAGCCAGTCTGGTTCGAAGTGGTGGACCTCGAAAGCCCATACCATGCTCTGCTTGGCCGACCTGCTTTGGCCAAGTTCATGGCGGAACCCCACTACGCCTACCTCAAGATGAAGATGCCGAGTACCAAGGGGATTCTGACCATAGCCGGCGACTACAGAAAGTCGTCTGCTTGCGCGGCCGAAAGCAGTCGGCTGGCCGAGTCCCTGGTGATTGCAGCTGAGAAGCGGCTTCTTGATCGGGTTGTAGCAATGGCCGGCAAGCAGCCAGAGATGTCGCCCAACCTCAAGGAGTCAGAAGCTGAGGGCTCGTTCAAGCCGGCCAAAGAGACCAAGAAGATACCATTGGACCCGGAGCACCCGGAGAGGTACGCTGCCGTAGGTGCAAACCTTGACAGTAAATAGGAAGGCGAGCTCATCGATTTCCTCCGTGAGAATCGGGACATTTTCGCATGGTCCCCTAACGACATGCCAGGTGTACCGACGGAATTCGCCGAGCACAAGTTACATGTCCGATCAGATGTGAAGCCCGTCAGGCAGCCCTTGCGCCGCCTGTCAGAAGAGAAAAGAAGAGTTGTTGGAGAAGAGATAGCCCGGCTCCTCGCAGCTGGTTTCATCATGGAAGTGTTCTTTCCAGAGTGGTTAGCGAACCTGGTCTTGGTACTAAAGAAGAACAAGCAGTGGCTGATGTCTATTGACTACACAAGCCTCAACAAAGCTGTCTGGGAAACTGATCCACGAACACCTATGGGACCGGCGGACCGAGCCCCTTTCGGTTCAGCGGGGGGTGGAGATCGCACGAAGAGCGGATCGAGGCGGAGCACACGAGCAGTTTACCCTGCTTCGGAGCTCTCCGGAGAGAAAACACTCCTACTGCTGCATGTCTGAGTGTATTGAGTTCTTGCTCGGGAGCGCTGAGTGCTACAGTACACATTAGCTGCTAACGAGACCGAGCGTGAGTGTTTTTCTGCCTTCGACCCCCCCTCTACGTTGCGCATGGGCCTCCTTTTATATGCTAAAGGGGTCTCCGACAGGTGGCAACGTAGACAAGGGTAAAAATGGAAAAGGAATTGCGGTTGGTACAACTACCTGCACAGTGCATCATACCTAACCCTGACGGCAGGGGTCAAAGGCATTAAATGTCCGTCTACGTCGCCCAAATAGTGCAAAAAGGGACCGTCAGGGACGCCACCGCTTGCCACGATGGCAATCTTGTCAGCGTCGCTTGCCACCGCGCACCGCTGGCCGCACATCCTCTTGCCACGCGCGCCTGGAAAGGTCCCAGGGCGACACGTTGGTGGATGTGCTGGAGCGCGGGTACAGAGTGGTAGTTTGCAGCAGGAAGTGCCTTGCCGTGGTCGTTGTCTTGTCGCGTCCGGAAGCTTGTCGTTCACCGGGCCTCGCCGGGACGCGTGGCGCGTCGCGGCAAGTTCCTCGAGATACCTTGGTTGGCCTTCCCGGAAATCTCCTCTTGCCGGGGCCTTGTCTCCTTGGCTTGAATACTTTGTTCTTGAATGGCTCCAAAGGAAACACGGAGGACCTTGGCGGTCACCCGGCAAGCCTTGCCGCGGGGTGCTACAACTGCCCGTGCACAAGTTCGGGATACTAGGGTACCCCTACTCTAGTACACCGACAGGAGCCCCCGGGCCTGGGCCACACACGGTGCCGAGCGCTGTTGGGCCAGGCCCAAAACAGGGCACGGGAACGCACGGCCTGGGTTACGCCGTATATCACTTTGTATCCACCGCGTCCTCCTCGAACGGCACGCGTCGAATGCGGCGTCGTGGGAGAGATCGTGGGTGGTTTCTTTATTCGGAAAGACGGAACGTCTGACCCCTCCCTCTTTATAAGCAGGGGAAACAGGGGCAGTTCGCCCATCTCGCCGGTTGCTATACCAATCTCAAAAACCTCCGCCGCTCCCCCCTTCTTCCCAAAGATGAAAAGAGAGCAGCGCTCCGCCCCCCATCGCCACCGGCACCACCAACGCCGCCGATCTCTCTCACCACCTCCGCCATGGCTCCGAAAGCCGGGAAGGTTGTGAAGTCGGCCGAGGCGCAGCGGCTCGCGGCGTTGCGAAAGGAGCGGGCAACCTTCCCCCCTCAGCTTGCCGCGAAGGAGCTGAGGGAGTATTACTACCTCTTCTGGTCGACGGAGACGCGAGCGCATCCGCGCACGAAGGTACTCTCAGCTGCCGCTTCGGAACAGGCTCCGAATGGATATCCCTTCTTCGCGTTGTTCTTCTACTGCGGGCCCTGCCCACCTTTCTCTGAGTTTTTCTGTGACATTATGAACACCTACGGGTTCCGCCTCCTTGACTTCACCCCCAACGCCGTTCTGACCATGGCAGTTTTCGCACATCTCTGCGAAAACTTTGTCGGTGTCTATCCAAATGTAGCTCTTTTTCGCCACTTCTTTATGCCCCGAGTTGAGAGAGGGTAGCTTTTATCCGGCGGAATCGCCTAGATCTCGAGAACTGGCAAGAAGGAAGCTTATCTGGAGGGAGAGCTCCGCAGCAAGTGGGATGAATGGAGAGCAGACTGGTGCTGGATCGTCGAGGAGAACCCGCAGCCATTTACCGCCCAGCGCCAAGCCCCAGTAGCGCGCGGCAACGATTGGAGCAACGTGGCCCCGGAAGACGATATGCTGAAGATTGCCGTCACCCGGATCCTACGCCTCAGGCTTGCCGGGCTCACTGTAGGCGCCGCTGGCGCAGATTTTCTTCGCCGCTGCATCGCCCCCTTGCAGGAGAGGAGGAGACCCGCCTGGGAGTTCCAGAATGCGGCAGATATCATGAGGCTGCGCCCGGGCCTCAACTTCAACTTCACTGTCCTGGAACTGGACGCGATGCTCCTGGAACTGTTCAAGCACGATCCTCAACATCCCAAAGTGTTCAGGTTGCCAAGGGGTGTCGTTCCGCTGTGCAACAACTCCTCGCTGGACCGCATCCGTGCAATGATGCCCCTGTGTGATTCGCATGGAATTGTCCCAACTTGGCAAGAGCCTGCAGACGACGTCGTGCAGGAGTTCTTTGATGGCTTGGTAGAAATGCTGGTCCGTTCCGATGAACAGAAGAGCCTTACTCGCGACACCACCGATGCGGAGATGCAGCGCATCGCCACTAGGCTGGAAGAGGCGGCGGCAGCGGCTGCCGCGGGCGAGTTTGGATTCAACATGGAGGAGGCAGAGGCAGCAGAGGCGGCAAGCCTTGCCGAGCGAGAGGAGCTTGCCGGCGAGGGAGAGCTTGTCGGGCCTGAAGCTGAGTCGAGCGAGCCCGCCGAGGGCGCGAGCGACTCGTTGAAGATTGACTCCTCCTCGTTCTCACCTTCAGACAGCTCGCCGCAAGCGAAGCCCCCAGCTCCACCAAGAAGGCGTCTCCGCAAGGCCGGGGACGTAGCGGGGCAGCATACGGGTCAACAGCCGTCGCGCCGCGCGATGCGCTCCATCGTGGCAAGCACTGTTGCCGCCGGAGCGCCTCACGCCGCTGCGGCAACTGGAGGGGGGCCCTCCCGGACCACCGCTTCTGCTCCCGCCAAGCGGCTAAGGGAACCTACTCCTCCGCCTTGTCGCGCCGAAAGTGGGCCGGACTTCAACCTCTCCGCGCTTAGCTCTGACGAGGGAGAGGAAGAGTAAGATTCTTTGCTGTACTTGTAGTTCTTCAATTCTTGTTGTTTTGTCTTGTATCTGATTTGCTTTACTCCGAACCCATTCCTTTTCATGACTCTGGCCTAGAGAGCGGCGAAGAGAGCCAAAGTCCCGGTGATTGTCATCGAGGAAGAACCCACCGCGACAGCAGGGGGTGTGTCCGAGACCACCTTGCCGGACCCGGCAACTATTCCCCAAAGCAGCCCCCAGCGCAGCCCCCAGCGTAAGTATATGGTTTACTTCGTGCAGTTAGGCGCGCATGGGTGCTCTTTCTTTGCTGACATCTGACTATTGGTTTGCGTAGGAGCAGAGCAGTCTCACCAGGAGTGCCCGGAAGCCGCTCCCGACATGCCATCTGCTTCGACTGCACCGCCAAGGGAGGATTCCCCGACACGGGAGAATTCTCCGGCAAGGGACAGTTCTCCGGCAAGGGACAGCACCAGCGACCCCCCGCTGGTGGAAACCACGAATGTAGATCCTAGTACAGGTAATCCTCTTGCTTGAAAACTTCCCTTGGGTTCTTCTTCTTCTGATTTTCTTTTTGAATATTTGCATGACTTTTCTTCCTTTTCCGGTCGTCAGGTCCATCTGCAACGGAGCCGACGGAAAGCGTGGTCGCCGGCGAGGAGAACGCGCGCGGCAATACCGACGACGCCGCTGTCACCGAAGAAGAGGCCGGCTCTGATGATCCCGCCGGCGGAGAGGCCGCCAAAGCTGCCACCGCAGAAGCTGGCGAGGGGTCCGGCGATCGCACTGACGGCCCCGAGGCCGCAGGAGCGTCAGGCGCTACGCCGACCGCCGATCCCTCCGCCGCTGCTGCAGCGTCAGGCTCCGAAGAGCCCCAGTCCGGCGCCTATTTGAAGGCCGGCGATGGCGTCTTCATCAAGCTCCCCTGGGCGTCGAGCTCCAGGGCGCCGATCGAAGGAGAAATCTTTGATGAAGAGTTGCTCGCCTCCGCTGCGCTGACGCTGGTCGACGCGCCGAGCAGCAGCAGCGGCGAGCCTGAGGAGGAGCAGCTGCTGCGGAAGCTGTTGTCGCTCTACCGCGCCCGACAGGCCAAGCTGGTATCCCGAGAAGCGTTTGTCGCGAAGGCGGGAGTGGACATCGAGAAGCGCGCGGAGGAGCTCCGGGGCCTCAACCAGGAAGCTCTCCGGTCCCTGGCAGAGGAGCGGGAGCAACTCGCCGAGGAGCGTAAAGCCTTCCTCCTCGAGAAGGCTGAAGTTGAAGAGCAACAGCGGCTTGCTGCCGAGAAGCTGTCTGCACAGGAAGGCGAGTTGGCGCAGCGGAAGGTTAACCTTGACAGCCACGAGGAGGAGCTTGTCGCGCGCGGGCAAACATTCGGCGGGGCTCTCAAGGAAGCAGAGGATGCTGCCACAGCTGCCGAGGCCGCCAAGAAGGAGCTGGAGACGAAGGTGGCGCAGCTGGTGGCCGATCTCAAGGTGAGCGGCGAGGAGCTTGCTGCGCTCAAGCGTGAGCGCGAGAAGGACGCCTACACCCTTGGCGAGCTGCAGGGTCGTCTCGCCGAGAGGAGCAAGGAGCTTAGCGCCGCCAAGGATTCCAACGCAGATCTTGAGTTGAAGCTGACTACTTTGACCAAGACGCTGGACGGCGCCAGGGAGCAAGAGGTGGCCTTGAAGGAGAAGATCAAGTCCGACGAGGCGCTGCTGGCGAGTGCTGCTGCCGCCCAGAACACTTTTAGGGAGAATGTGGAGCACTGAACGGAGGGTCTCGTGGATGTTGCCGCAGCCATCGACAGGGAGCTGGCGCAGCTGGGGATGGACGATCTCGGGTATTCCTCCGATGAGCACCTCCAACCCAGCGCCAAGCTTAGCTTATTCTTCAAAGGCGTGGCGACGGCCCTCTAGCGACTCCGGGAGAAGATCCCAAAGCAGCTGGCCGACGAGTCGCGCAAGATCTGCGCGGGAGCTCTTCAAAAGGTGCTGGTGAAGGTGGCCTTCCGCAACCCAGGCCTCAACCTCACCAACGTCCTCAGGACCTTGCCGCCGGATGCTGATCTGGAAGCGCTCAAGACCCTTGTCGCACCCATTGTGGACAAGGTGAGCGGGATCAAGAGGGTTGAGGGCGATCACGTAGATTAGGCCGCCCGTTTTCTCTTTTCCTTGTCGCTGCTGGTCATGTTATGAGAACAATCTGTTAGAGCTGCGACAAGCTATCTTGTAATATGACTCTATTTCGGGTAGCGATTGCTATGTTATTTCCTTTACTTGATTCCTTCCTTCGTATGTTTTTTCCCTACGCTTTTAGGGAACTTGTCGGCGCAGGCACCTTAGCCGCGAGCGCTGAGTGCGGGATGTCAGCAGCCTGCTGGCAGTGCCGCTACTGACAAAAAACCTTGTCGCAACTAGTCGCAGCTCACTTAAGTTGTTGAGCGGACTCGAAACAAAGTAAGGGCGCAACTAGCTACGAGTTGGTTCCTCCGCGCACAGGTTTTCCATACAAAGCACGGTCGTTCGAGGAAGATAACTTAAAAATTTTAAAACTGATTGCTCAAACTTTAGCAACTTAGCTTTTCTGTCGTTTGCTTCCCGGTAAGGCGAAACTTCCTCGAACGACGCTTGGTCCACACCATTATCTTCTCCTTTCCCCCCGGCACACTTGTGGGCGAGGGAACCTTCCTTTCTTTGAGAAAGAGAAAGAAGAGAAAATAAAGATATGGAGCCTTATGGCTCGTTATTGCTTACCGGGGGTAGGCGCTGCACAAAGTGTCAGATAACGCATGCAAAAAAAAGTAGAAAGCATGAAATTGACAAGATGTGCGGCGCACATGAGCTTTACATATGCACGGGGTCTGCGCCCGGCTTCGTACAAAGGATTACATGCAACATCGGCAAGACTTGTACAAAAGGTGGTTGCCGGAACAGGTTCCGGCAACCGTGCCCTACGGGTAAAATTTACGAAGATGCTCAATGTTCCAGGAGTTGCTCACCGGAATGCCATCTTCGGTCTCAAGGCGGACAGCGCCAGGCCTAGTGACTCGTTTCACGCGGTAAGGGCCTTCCCACTTCGGCGTCAACTTGTTGGAATTCTAAGCGGACTGAACGCGTCGAAGAACAAGGTCGCCTTCCTCGAGACTTCTGGCATTAACTTTGCAGCTATGGTAGCGGCGCAAAGCTTGCTGGTATCGAGCAGCTCATACAGCGGCCTGAAGACGGTCCTCCTCAAGGAGCAGCGCGTCATCTTGTCGCAACTGCTCTTGCTCAAGCTCATCATAAGCGAGCACTCGAGGTGACCCGTATACGAGTTCCGTGGGGAGAACTGCCTCTGCTCCATAGACTAGAGCGAAAGGTGTCTGGCCAGTGGCTCGATTTGGCGTCGTCCTGATCGACCAAAGAACCACCGGTAGCTCCTCAATCCAGTTCTTTCCGCACTTGTGCAGCCTGTCGAAAGTCCTGGTCTTGAGGCTGCGCAGCACTTCAACATTCGCCCTCTCCGCTTGACCGTTACTTCTCGGATGAGCAACAGAAGCGAAGCAGACCTTGGCGCCAAGATCTTGGACGTACTGCATGAAGGTGCGGCTCGTGAATTGCGTGCCGTTGTCGGTGATGATCCTGTTAGGGATCCCGAAGCGGCAAACAATCGACCTGAAGAACTTGACTGCTGACTGTGCTGTCACCTTCCTCACTGCTTCCACTTCCGGCCACTTTGTGAACTTATTGATTGCAACGTACAAGTACTCAAAGCCCCCAACAGCTCGGGGAAAGGGGCCGAGGATGTCGAGCCCCCAGACCGAAAATGGCCAGGATAAAGGGATCATCTGGAGAGCTTGAGCTGGCTGGTGTATCTGCTTGGAATGGAACTGGCACGCTTCACACTTGGTTACTTGTGCAGCTACATCCTGGAGGGCTGTCGGCCAAAAGAAACCTTGCCGGAACGCTTTGCCGGCAAGTGCTCTTGCGCCAATGTGGTGACCACATATGCCTCCATGTATCTCTGCCAACATTTTTGTCCGTCTTCCCGGTGAATACACTTCAATTTCACACCGTTGAGTCTTCTTCTGTAATCGACAAACTGGTACATACTTGACTGCCGGGCTAATCTTTCCGCTTCTTCTTGCTCTTCGGGAAGTTCTCCTGTCTGAAGGAAACGGACAATCTGTTGTGCCCATGCTAGAGCTTGCGGCTCGACAACAAGGACTAAAGGAACATCCGCTGCTGCGGGAACATCCGCTTCTACGGCGAGAACCTGCGGCTCAGCCGGAGCTTGACGTTCCCCGGCAAGCTTGCCGTAGCAAACCTTGTCGGGAGTGTCTGCTTCAACGGAACAAACCCTAGGGCTTGCCGGAGCAGACATGCTCCTCAGCATCCTTGGTGTTGATCTTGAGGACCTTCTTGGCGGCGGCTTCGGGGAGCTCTGCCGGAAAATAGTCACCAGAAATCAACTTCCTCTTCTTGCTCTGTCCAGTTGATGGTGTTATAGACAGTTGAGTCAGTTTGAGTACAAATATCCCTGGTTCCACAGGTAACTTAAGTGCGGCGCACTTCGACAGGCCATCGGCAATGTCGTTCTGAGCTCTTGGAACATGTTCCATTTGTAGTCCGTCAAAGTGCTCTTCTAGCTTTCTCACTTCATCAACGTAAGCTTCCATCAACGGACTCTAATAATTCTTGTTCACTTGGCGGACGACAAGCTGTGAGTCACCCCTGACAATGAGCTTCTTGATCCCAAGGTCTGCTGCGATCCTGAGACCGGAAAGCAAACCTTCATACTCTGCGGTATTGTTCATTGCTTGATCCTTGGGAAAGTGCATCTGGACTACGTACTTGAGGTGCTCTCCGGTGGGTGCAACAAGTAGCACGCCCGCACCGGCGCCTTGCAGCGAGAAGGCACCATCAAAGTACATCAGCCACTCTTTGCTTGCTTCCTTGACGGGGATGCTCGTTTCTGGAATTTCTCCATCTTATGTTGGCGTCCATTCTGCTATGAACTCCGCCAATGCTCTGCTTTGGATAGTTGAAGTGCTCTCAAACTTGAGGCCAAAGCTTGACAGTTCCAGTGCCCACTCGACAATCCTGCCTGTTGCTTCTGGATTTTGCAGTATCCTCTTCATCGGAAAACGAGTGACGACTATGATCTCATGTGCTTGAAAGTAATGGCGCAGCTTTCTCGAGGCCATGAGAAGGCCGAAAAGCAATTTCTGCACACCAGAGTACCTTGACCTAGCCCCCTGCAGAAGGGAACTGACAAAGTAAATTGGGCGCTGCACCATTCTTTTCTGCATCTTCTCACGCGTCTGCGCAGATCCATCTTTGTCGGGACCAGAGCTTGCCGGTGAAGTCCCCTGGTTGTCGCTGGATGCATCAACCATGGTTGCTGGCTCATCATCCGCCTCCCTCTCCGCTACTAACGCAACACTAACCACTTGATTGGTTGCCGCTATATATAGCAGCAACTTCTCTTGTGGCTTAGGTTCGACAAGTGTTGGAGTGGAGGACAGGTATCTCTTTAAGTCCTGCAGTGCAGACTCCGCTTCCGGAGTCCATTTCATTGGACCTGCCCTTTTCAATATTTTGAAAAATGGCAGGGCGCGCTCAGCAGACCTAGAGATAAACCTGCTGAGAGCAGCTACGCAACCGGCAAGTCTTCGTACATCCTTGACGCGCTTTGGTGCTTCAATCTGCTCAATGGCCTTGACTTTGTCGGGATTGGCTTCAATTCCACGTTGAGACACGAAGAACCCAAGAAGCTTGCCGGAGGGGACTCCAAACACACACTTCTCGGGGTTAAGCTTGAGGTTGATCTTGCGCAGATTTGCAAAGGTTTCGTCTAAATCTTGAATCAGAGTCGCCTTGTCCTTGCTCTTGACCACTATGTCATCCAAGTAGGCTTCCACATTTTTGTGTATTTGCGGCTCAAAAGCGTCATGGACTACCCTTGCAAATGTTGATCCAGCATTCTTTAAACCAAAAGGCATCCGTACGAAACAGTATGTGCCACATGGGGTGATGAATGCGGTCTTCTCCTCATCCTCTTCTGCCATGAAGATCTGATGGTAACCTGAGTATGCATCAAGAAAGGAAAGCAAGTCACATCCGGCCGTGGAGTCAACAATCAGGTCGATGCGCGGCAAGGTAAATGGGTCTTTGGGACAAGCTTTATTGACATCGGTAAAGTCGATACAAAGCATCCATTTCCCGTTTGCCTTGCGCACGACTACAGGGTTGGCCAACCACGTAGGATGGAGCACTCCTCTGACAAGGCCTGCTGCTTCCAATTTCTTGATTTCTTCTGCGATGAATTCTTGGCGCTCCACTGCCTGCTTCCTGATTTTCTGCTTGACGGGCCGCACATGAGGACAGACGGCAAGATGGTGCTCGATTACTTTCCTGGGAACACCGGGGATGTCAGACGGTTACCACGCAAATACGTCGACGTTCGCCCGCAGGAAAGCAACGAGCGCGCTTTCCTATTTAGGGTCGAGAGTGGCACTGATGGTGAAGGTACCACCAGTGCCATCCTCCTTGGCGGACACCTTCTTAGTCTCTGGTGGAGCTGCCATTGTCTTCTTACACTTGCCGGTGGAGCTCGATGGTGCGTCCTCGACGGTAGCGCAGCACTCCGAAGAGGTGCGCTTGCCGTAGTGGGCATCAGAACTCTTGCCGGACTTGGTCTTCTTCTTCGCCCCGGGAGCTTCAACGGCAAGTGACTTGCGATCTGTTGCGGCTGCTGCTTCCCGGTAGATCTTGTCGGTGCAGATAAGAGCATCCTTCTTGTCGCCAGGGACAGAGATGACACTTATCGGGCCTGGCATCTTCAGCATGTTGTATGCATAGTGAGAGGCTGCCATGAATTTGGCGAGTGCTGGACGGCCGAGTATCCCATTGTAAGGCAATGGAAAGTCAACAATGTCAAAAGTGACCCTCTCAGTACTGAAGTTCAACTCGCTGCCAAATGTCACCGGCAACGTGATCTTTCCCTTCGGCTTGCTCCTTCCCGGATTGATTCCTTGGAATGTGCCGGTCTCTTCGAGCTCGCCATCAGGGATCTGGAGTTTCTGGAGTACCGCGGAGGAGATCAGGTTCAAGCCGGCCCCGCCGTCAACTAGCATCTTAGTGACCTTGAGGTTGCGGATAGTTGGTGAAACCAACATTGGCAAGCACCCGACCGCAGTTATGCGATCAGGGTGGTCCTCAATATCAAAGATGATAGGCGTGCTGGACCATTTCAGAGGCTTGCGTGACTCGACGGGTGGTTCATTCCCATTGACTTCCCGCACCCACTGCTTGAGCTGGCGGTGTGAAGTATGCAGAGAAGCAGCGCCGTCAACGCATAGGACCTCTGTGGCTTTCTGGAACTCCTGCTCATCGGTCTCGTCATCCTCCTTATCTTCATCGTCGTCGTCATCTTCATCCTTGTCGCGGCCGCGGGGAGGTCTGTCTCCTCATCGCTGCTTGGCCTTGCCGCGGTGTCCTCCTCGGCCGGGGCGTTTCTTGCCGGCTCCTCCAGCACCTTCATGGGCCTTCTCCTTGTCGCGTCGCTCGTATTCAGCCTTTTGCTGCTCGACAAGCTGCTCGACCTTCTTGCAGCTCTGGAGGTCATGGCCCTTGGTGCGGTGGATCTTGCAGTACTGTTTGTTGGTGTCGTCCTGCTTGTCGGCGACCGCCACAGCCTGGTAGTTGGTGCCTGCGGCAATCTCCTCGCCGGAGCTACCAGCTTTGGCTTTCTTGGCGCCACCTCCGTTGCCGGACTGCTCAATGACTAGCACATCTTTGCCTTTCTTCTTCCTGTTGTTCCGCCACCGGTTTTTCTTTGCCGGGGCAGCCTCCTCACTATCAGATCCTCCTGCTTTTGTATTCTCTCTAGGGAGTTTCCTCCCTTCCTCAGCATGTGCACACTTGTCGGCCAGGGCATATAGCTCACTGACGTCTCTGATCTTGCACATCGCCATCTCCTCCCGCATCCTGCGGTTTCGCACATTCTGATGGAATGCGCTGATTACCGCGGCAGGTTGGACATCTGGGATGTTGTGTTGTACGCGGCTGAATCTCTGAATGTACTTGCGCAGGGGCTCTCCTTCCTTCTAGGCGAGCAGATGAAGGTCGCTCTCTTGGCCATGAGGCTTGTGGCCGCCTGTAAAGGCGCCGACAAACTGATGGCATAGGTCTGCCCAGGAGGATATGGAGTTGTCCGGCAAGTGCATGAGCCAGGATCTGACATTGGGCTTGAGCACCAGCGGGAAGTAGTTGGCCAGGATCTTGTCGTTCCGCCCCCCGGCAGCTTGCACCGCGATGGTGTAGATGCTTAGGAACTCCGACGGATGCGACTTGCCGTCGTACTTCTCTGGTACGTCTCGCTTGAAATTCTTCGTGCTGGGCCACTGGACTTGCCGCAGCTCACGAGTGAACGCAGGGCAACCTACCGCGTACGGCAAGTCGCCTGGTTCCCCTGGTGCATGCATGTCGACAGAGGGCCCAGCGCGCTGGTCCGATTGACGCCGCGCTTCTCTTCGGCGCTCGATGCGAGTTCGAGCGTCTTCTTGCTGTCGTTCGTGAAGAACTTGGCGCTGATCGCGACGAGCTCGTGGATCTAATGATGCGGTGGAGTCGCTGTCGAGGTGGATCCGGCGAGTTGGCGATCTTGGCCTTCGGGGTGGAGAGTGCATGGTGGTTGCACCCCCACCGGTTTCGTCGCCATCGGCTCGTGCCTGGCAGTCCTGCCGCGGCAGCGATGTACTCGGCTGCCGCGGAGTGTCGCCGTTGGAGAAGCCGATGAGACTCTGAATGGTGGCCCTCCATTCATCGATCTTGTTTGCCGTTGGAGGGTAATCCAGGAGCAGTTGAGCTCGCTCCAAAGCTTCTGCTGGAGTGGTGGGCGGCAGTGGCGAACGGCGCGAGGAGCGGGATATGCTCGGACTTCTAACTATGTTAGAAGGAGCAGTATCCCGTCCAGGCGACCATGTCTCGCTCGTGCCAGCATGTTGGCGTGCATGCTGGTCTTGAGCACCCCGAGATCCACCAGCTCGATCTTGGTCCAACGAACGTATGGCACTGTGAATACCATGACGCTGTCGGTCCTGCGCCTCCTGAGATGGGCTCGGTGCATGTACGGACGCCGAGGTCTGCGCAGCCTTGTCCTTGGACCTGGCAGCACCGTGGGCTCCCTCGCCGATGCCCGTTCTTCCGCCGGCATCTATCCCACCACCCGTTCGCTCCGGTGGTGGTGGGATCGACGTGGACGGAAGAGCTGCCGCCGAAGCCTTCTTCTTTGGTGGCATGTCGATGAAGAAGATGAAGATCTAGATCGTGTGAACGTCGGATCAGGTTCACACAACCTCGTACCCCCTACCTGGCGCGCCAAAGATGTCGGGGAAACTGATCCACGAACACCTATGGGACCGGCGGACCGAGCCCCTTTCGGTTCGGCGGGGGGCAGAGATCGCACGAAGAGCGGATCGAGGCGGAGCACACGAGCAGTTTACCCAGCTTCTGAGCTCTCCGGAGAGATAACACTCCTACTGCTGCATGTCTGAGTGTATTGAGTTCTTGCTCGGGAGCGCTGAGTGCTACTGTACACACTAGCTGCTAACGAGACCGAGCGTGAGTGTTTTTCTGCCTTCGGCCCCCCCTCTACGTTGCGCATGGGCCTCCTTTTATATGCTAAAGGGGTCTCCGACAGGTGGCAACGTAGACAAGGGTAAAAATGGAAAAGGAATTGCGGTTGGTACAACTACCTGCACAGTGCATCATACCTAACCCTGACGGCAGGGGACAAAGGCATTAAATGCCCGTCTACGTTGCCCAAATAGTGCAAAAAGGGACTGTCAGGGACGCCACCGCTTGCCACGATGGCAATCTTGTCAGCGTCGCTTGCCACCGCGCACCGCTGGCCGCACATCGTCTTGCCACGCGCGCCTGGAAAGGTCCCAGGGCGACACGTTGGTGGATGTGCTGGAGCGCGGTACAGAGTGGTAGTTTGCAGCGGCAAGCGCCTTGCCGCGGTCGTTGTCTTGTCGCGTCCGGAAGCTTGTCGTTCACCGGGCCTCGCCGGGACGCGTGGCGCGTTGCGGCAAGTTCCTCGAGATGCCTTGGTTGGCCTTCCCGGCAAGCTCCTCTTGCCGGGGCCTTGTCTCCTTGGCTTGAATACTTTGTTCTTGAATGGCTCCAAAGGAAACACGGAGGACCTTGGCAGTCACCCGACAAGCCTTGCCGCGGGGTGCTGCAACTGCCCGTGCACAAGTTCGGGATACTAGGGTACCCCTACTCTAGTACACCGACAAAAGCCTGCCCCAAGGACCCATTCGCTTTGCCGAGAATTGATCAGGTGATAGACTCCACAGCCGGATGCGAGCTGTTGAGCTTCTTAGACGCATACTCAGGATATCACCAGATAAAGCTAAACCCGGCTGATAGACTGAAGACCGCCTTCATCACGCCATTTGGAGCCTTCTGCTACCTGACCATGACGTTTGGCTTGAGGAATGCCGGTGCCACCTTTCAGCGTTGCATGCAGAAGTGCCTCCTCAAGCAGCTCAGCAGAAACGCCCACGTTTACGTGGATGACGTGGTGGTGAAGACGGAGAAGTGGGGAACGTTGTTAGAAGACCTCAAGGAGACCTTTGAAAATCTAGGCTGATTCCAGATCAAGCTCAACCCAGAGAAGTGCGTCTTTGGAGTACCAGCCGGCTAGCTCCTTGGCTTCCTGGTCTCTGAACGCGGCATAGAGTGCAACCCTGTGAAGATCAAGGCAATCGAAAGGATGGAAGTACCCCGCCGACTGCTGGATGTGCAAAAGTTCACCAGCTGCTTGGCGTCCATCAGCCGATTCATCAGCTGGCTGGGCGAGAAAGCTCTTCCTCTGTACCAGCTCATGAAGAAGACCACCTTCTTCGAATGGAACTCCAAGGCGGACGAAGGATTTCTCCAGTTGAAGAAAATGCTGACTAGTCCCCCAGTGCTGGCGGCTCCGACTCCAAAGGAGCCCATGCTCCTGTATATTGCCGCCACCAGTAGGGTAGTCAGCACAGTCATTGTAGTTGAACGCAAGGAGGAAGGCAAGGCGCTACCTGTCCAGAAACCGGTATATTACCTGAGCGAAGTACTGTCGACCTCCAAGCAGAACTACCCCCACTACCAGAAGATGTGTTACGGCGTGCACTTTGCCTCCAAGAAGTTGAGGCCTTACTTTCAAGGGCATCCAATCACCGTGGTTTGCACGGCCCCACTAGCAGAGATCATCGGAAGCCGAGATGCTTCTGGCCGAGTGGCCAAATGGGCCATAGAGTTGGCCCCCTACTCCATCTATTACCAGCCCTGCATCGCCATCAAGTCACAAGCACTGGCCGCCTTCCTCGTCGACTGGACCGAGACCCAGTACCTGCCGCCAGCGCCCGACTCCACCCATTGGCGGATGCATTTCGATGGATCCAAGATGCACACCGGCTTGGGAGCCGGCGTGGTCCTCACTTCCCCCAAGGGCGACAAGCTCAAGTACGCGCTGCAGATCCACTTCGCCGCCTCCAACAACGTTGCCGAATACGAGGCGCTCATTCACGGGCTCCGGCTTGCCAAAGAGCTTGGCATTCGCCGGATCCTGTGTTATGGCGACTCCGACTTGGTGGTCCAACAGTCATCCGGCGACTGGGACGCCAAAGATGCAAATATGGCGAGCTACCGTTTCCTGGTACAGCAGCTGAGTGGATATTTTGAGGGGTGTGAGTTCCTCCACGTGCCAAGAAACGACAATGACCAAGCAGACACCCTGGCAAGAATCGACTCCACCCGCCAGGCAATACCATCAGGCGTCGCTCTTCAGCGCCTCCTCAAGCCATCTGTCAAGCCGTCACCAGAGTCAGACTCCATTTTTGTGCCGGCTCCCCCTGAAGAAGTCGGATCCGACTCCAAAGCCTCAGCAGACGGCACAAGAATCCTTGCAGACGCCCCCAAGAACGCGGCAGTCGAAGCCGGCCCTGGGACTTCAGAACCCGGCCCGGGGAATGCGTCGACCATTGCGAAGACTCCAGTACTCGGCCCGGGGACTGCGCCAGTCGGCCCGGGGACTTCTTCAACCAAGCAAGCTGCTGTGGACTCCAACCCGCCGCCTCCCAGCCCAGCCGCCCTCGTCCAAGTAGCAGTACTGGCAGTCGAAGAAATAGGAGCACCCTCATGCGCCCAGCCCATCCTGAAGTACTTAGTAAGCGGAGAGCTACCAACCGATGAGACCTTGGCTCGGCAAGTGCAACGTTGAGCAGCAGCCTACACTATAGTCAACAGAGAGCTGGTCAGGCGCAGCATCACTGGTGTCTACCAGCGCTGCGTCGAGTCAGAGCAAGGCCAAGCAATCCTCGAAGATATCCATCAGGGCCAGTGCTGCCATCATGCAGCCTCAAGAGCACTCGTCGCCAAAGCCTTCCGACACGGTTTCTTCTGGCCGACTGCCCTAGAAGAGGCCAAGGAATTAGTTCAAAAATGCAAGGGGTGCCAGGTGTTCCGCTCCAGGCCGCTTCAGCCGGCTTCTGCACTCAAGACTATCCCCATCGCCTGGCCCTTTGCTGTTTGGGGCCTGTACATGGTGGGACCACTCAAAACGGCACGAGGCGGCCTAACTCACTTACTTGTCGCGGTGGACAGGTTCACCAAGTGGATAGAAGCAAAACCCATCAAGAAGTTGAATGGTCCTACTGTAGTGACTTTCATCGCCGACATCACGACTCGGTACGGCGTACCACACAGCATCATCACCGACAATGGCACAAATTTTGCCAAAGGCGCCCTGGCCCGTTTCTCCGCGACGCAAGGCATCCGACTGGACTTAGCGTCCGTTGCCCATCCCCAGTCAAACGGCCAGGTGGAGCGAGCGAACTGCCTCATCATGTCTGGCATCAAGCCCCGACTGGTCGAACCATTGGAGCGTTCGGCCGGCTACTGGCTTGAGGAGTTGCCAGCCGTCCTCTGGAGTCTGCGCACGACTCCAAACAAGTCAACTGGCTTCACACCCTTCTTCCTCGTCTACGGTGCCGAAGCCGTCATCCCAACGGATATAGAGTTCGACTCCCCACGAGTCACCATGTACACAGAAGAGGAAGCAGAAGAAGCACGTCAAGACGGCGTCGATCTGCTGGAAGAGGGCCGGCTGTTGGCACTCAGCCGATCCAGCATCTACCAGCAGAGCCTGCGCCGTTACTACAACAAGAAGGTCAAGCCAAGATCATTCCTTGAGGGCGACCTTGTGCTCCGGCTGATCCAGCGAACAGCCGGCCAGCACAAGCTGTCGGCGCCTTGGGAAGGTCCATTCATCGTCAGCAAAGTGCTGAGCAACGACTCCTACTACCTGATCAATGCTCAGAAGCCCCGAGCACGCAAGAGGGACGACTCCGGCAAAGAGACGGAACGACCATGGAATGTGAATCTCCTCCGAAGATTTTACAGTTGATGAAGTATGTACCACGCTACCCTTTGTGTTTAAAGTACCAAAACTTCGGGCCCCCCGAGACGAGCTCGGGGACTGCCCTCTTTTGTTGTCTGTATGATAAGAATTATGCCTTTGAATATGTTACTCTTTGTTATGCTATTTGGCACCGGGCTCGACTAGTCGGCCCGGGGACTCGCCGCCTTTGGGCTATGAAATGCTTCCTGTAGTCAGACAAGTAACGTGCGGTGCCTAAGCCATCTCCTGTCAGAAGCCGCAGCTCGCAGAGCGACTATTCGGTGGGCAGGAGTAAGGAAGAACAAGCGCCCACACGAAAAAATGGCTAAGGACCCAAAGCATAAACATAGTTTAAATCGGCTCCCAGCCCATTTTGTAAAACCAACTCTTAAGTAGTCGACTTGCCGCTTTCTACCCAACTTGCTTAACGACTCTAAAAAATGGCCAAGTACTTGCCTTCTCAAAAGTAGCCAACCACTTGACCTAGACGGCAACTAAGGGAAGGCGGCAAAGGAAAAAGCCACAAGAGCAATAAGCAAGGAAAGATAAAATTAGAATAAGATTTACACAGCTTAGGCCCTTGGCCGGATCTTCGGACAGAAGTTCAGAATACACCCCGCGGATGGAATTGTGCGAATTAACAAGTTCTTTTAAAGACTAGCAAAACAGATAAAATAAAGGCGAGGCATCGGCCTAAGAAGTGGCAGATGGGGTCGGAAGGCCGGAGGCGATGGCGGCGTCAGGCGCCGGGGCGGCCGGCTGGGCGGTCTCGGCTTGATTGTCTCCGGCGGTAGCCGGCCCAGACGGGCGCGGCTCGTTGCTGGAGGCGCGGTCGAGCTGAGGCTGGTCACCCGCTCCGTCTACTGGCGCCTCCATGTCGTCTCCGTCCTCCGCCTCGTCTTCCTCCTCGGCGCTGGAGTCGATCACATCCGCCGAGTCCTCGTCATAGTCCGGGTTCATCCCGAACCACTCCGGCGGCGCCTCCCCACCGTCCTCAGCCCGCTCAGGGACGAAGACGTTGGTGTCCGTGTAGTCGGCAATCGCCGCCGCACACTCGACGAGGGCGTCCTCCGCGGCCAGCAACTCCGCCTGGGCCTCTGATCGGAACGCGGCCAACCGGTCCAGATCCAGCCCTGGATACCACGCCTTGATGAACTCCAGGGCTCGGCGAGCTCCAGCGCGAGCCGCGGAACCCTTCCAGGCCTCAAGACGGCCAGCCGCGACCTCCAGCCAGTCGGCGGTCCGGCAGGGAGTGTGCAGAACCGGCATGTCCGGCCACAGAGCAGTGATCGACTGGGCGCCGACACGCTGAAGCCGGCGCAGCATCCGATGGGCCGGCCGCAGACGAGCCTCAATGCTCAGGAGCTGCTCGTCAAGGGTCCGGGGAGTGTTGGCTGCGATCTCAGCACCACCCGCCCTTCGCGCCTCGCGATATGCCTCGATGGCTTGATTGGCCGCCTGCGTGTGACCGGGGAAGAAGTCTGCCAAGAAGAAGAAGAAGCAGGTCAGAAAAATAGGAGTCGGCCTGAACCATAGTCGGCGACCCAAAAGAAGAAGCAAAAGCAAACTCACCATCGACGATGTCCTCGATTTTGTGGAAGCCGGAGGTCAGCAGCGCTTCCTTGTCGGTCCAGGAGGAGCGCTCGCTCTCAAACTCGGCCAGGAGAGCGGTCTCTTTCTTCTCCGCCTCGTCCTGCGCCGCCTTAAGCAGCTCCTTCTGCTCCGCCAGCTGTGTAGCCAGTAGGTCGCGTTCTGCGGCGAGCTTGCTGCACTCCTCCTCCTTGGCGTGCAAGGCGGTGTTGGCCGTACCCAGCTGCCGCCGAAGAGTGGCGCTGGCCTCTGAAGAATAAAAAGAAGAAGGACGCGAAGTGGTCAACTAAGAAGGTCACCAGGAAGATCCGAATCTCGGGGACTACAGCCCGCGGGTGCGCCAGCACGCCCCCGCGAAGAAGAAAACTCACCTCGGCTCCTCGCCAAGTCGGCAGTCCGCTTGCTCAACTCCTCAACGTTTGCGGTTGAAGGCAGTGGCGCGGAGGTTGTGATACTCCTGCGACAAGAATTTCAGACAAAGGTAAAAATTTGGAAGTCAGCAAATAGAGTTCCGAGCCGCCTGCTCAGCAGCCGGCCCGAAACTCGGGGACTACACCCAGTGGGTGCGATGGCGCGCTCCCACAGAGAAGAACAAGAAAAAAATTCAAAAAAGAAACATACCCGCACGGTGGCTCGCGACGCCTGGTGCGCCTTGGAGAGGTTCTGAATGGCGTCGCCCTCAGCTCGCAGCTTCGCCTGGACGTCCAGACGCGCCGTATTCAGCGGGCCTGTGCCGCCTCCTCGCACCCACCCAATGGGCGTGGCGCTTGTCGCCTCGGCGTCTGGAACGGCCGAGCTAGCGACGCCGGTCTCCAAGGGGCGCGGTGCCGAAGTCGCCTTCTCAAGACGGCATCACGCTGACGAGGCGACCTGAAGAAGAAGCTTCGCCACGGCCTCGTCGTCGGTCGGCGGCACAGGCGGGTCCGCCGGCTGTTTGCCTCGCGCGCTCTCGGACTGCGGTGGAGGCGGCGGGGGTGGCTCGGCCGTGCCCGATAGGGAGGCCTCGCCGCCTTCCTTCTCTATGACGGGGACCTCACCGCCGACTCCCTCCGTCTGCCCCGTGAACTCCGGCGGCGGCGGCGCAGAGCTCAGCGGGGTGACAAGCAGCGCCGACTGGAGGAGCACGGCCTCCTCGACTCGCCTCTTGGCTGCAACGACGGCTTCGACCTCCTCGAACTTCTTCTGAGCGGAAGCCGCCGCCTTCTCGGCCTCCGGCTTCTCTAGACGGGCGGCCTCCTCTTCGTCACGCTTCTCCTGCGCGTTCCGCTCCGTCGCCTCCCGGAGGGCGGCCGCAGGATCAATCCGCCGAGTATTGGCAGACGTCTCCGCCGACCCCACGACAGAGGCGGCGGCGACCCTCTCCCGGGTGAGGGGAGCCCTGATGATAAAAAATACATGTAAAGACTTGGGCAAGACGGACCAGAAGAAAACAAGACAGAACTAGAAGTACTTACGCGGAGACCAGTGGCGGCTTCTTCACTTCCATGCGGAAGCGGTTGGCCTTCACGACCGCCTCTTCGCGCTGAGTCGCGGCGGCCGTCCCCCTGAATTTCTTTGCCCGGCCGCCTGGCAGGCTCGGCCCGGCCCGACGCTTCTTCGCGCCGCCTCGACCACCCAAGGCGGCGGAGGAACTCACGCCTGGATGGCCGGCTTTCTGCTGGCGGAGGGGGACGACTTCCTTTTCGCCATCGTCGTCAGGCCAGTCGGCGAAGGCTGCCGAAGGCCTGAAGTCGTCGGCCCCTCCTCCTCCCTCGGCGTCGGTCTCCATCGCTCCCACCCCCAAGTCGGGGTCGTCGACGTTGCTCTCCGCCCGGTCGGGGACGAATTCACGAGCCGGCCCCGCGGTGCCGGCCGAGGGCTGCATGAGGGGATTCTGAATCGGAAAAGACAAAAGAAAATTAGAGCCGGATTCGGCTGAAGAAGGAAACAGAGAAGCAAGAGATGACTTACCACAGGCGGGGGGGTTGGAGCGTGAGTACGGCTCCCTGCCGAACTGCCATTCCTCCGTGAGGCCGCAGTTCGCCAGGAAATTCACCTTGTCCACCACCTCTGCGTGGGGCATGTCTTTGGATCACAGCCGACTGGGGTCCCGGCGGCCGCTCATCTGACAGATCAGATGAGGTCGGCCTTGAAGAGGAAGGACTCGCCGCGCCATGTAGGCGGCCAGCAAGTCAGCCCCAGTCAGGCCCTCCAACTGCGTCATCACGCGGAGCCGCGCGACGGCGGCGTTGCCTGCGGGAGTCAGCGTCCGGGCCCGATGGGACTAGCTGGGGAGTCGCCCCGCCAACTCGCCGGCCACGTAAGGCGGCAAGTTGACCCAGTCGCCCTCGGGGGCAACGTTCTTGACGTAGAAGTACGTGCGCTGCCACATCTTCACCGACTTGATGAGGGGGATGGCAGAGAAGGGGTTCTCGGGCACCGGCCTCCTCATGGCGATGAACGTGCCGCACAGAGCCGGCACGCGAGCGACGTGGGTTTCGAGCTTGGCTTGGAAGAATTCCCCCCACAGCTCGATGGTGGGGAGAACGCCAAGAAAGCCCTCGCATAAGGATGCGAAGGCGGCCAGCAGCACCACCGTGTTTGGAGTGAGGTGGTGTGGCTGGAGCCCGTAGAAGTCCAGTAACGCGCGGAAGAAGCCGCTCGCCGGCAGCCCTAGCCCGCTAGTCAGCGGGCCCCAGAAGTCGGCAGAGAAGACGGCGACTAAAGAGACTGACGCCTGGGACCCGCTCCCACACGGATTACCATTGTACCCCCGGGGGGTAGGCCTATATAAACCCCCCGGGGCACCCATGCAAAGGGTTGGAACCTAGTTCGACACACACATAGAGGGAAGAGGAGAGCTAGCCTTGCCCTTCTCCTTCCTCACCCCGAACAGCTCAAGGAGCAACTTTGTACTCACTTTGCCATAGTGATCATGCGGAGACCCCGCAGAGCAGTAGTAGGGGTGTTATCTCCTCGGAGAGCCCTGAAGCTGGGTAAGATTCGCCGGCGTGCTTGCCTACGCCTCATCCCGTTTCCAGGCACCGGCGACGTTCTACTCTCCCCCTCCATGATAAGCCATCCTTTGGCATATGTCGCACCCAACCCCCGAGACATGCCCAATCAACGCCCTACGGCGATGCATGCAGTGGTCGTTCTGGTGCATCAAGGACGGCATGCAGATAGTTCCACACTTGAGAAGAGGAAAAATGGAAAGGTAGAACGCGGAAGCAGAGGAAGAGAATGCTGGCTAACGAGGCTGGGAGGGGATCGAGCAGGAAGTTAATGCTCCACGCCTAAAGGTTTTGGGAAAACCTGATTTTCATAAGGTGACTTATACTCACCTAAACGGAGGGAGTATTCCTTAACCAGAGAATGTTGTGTCTCCCACACACGCGCTCAAAAAAAGCTACGACACATTTTTTTATCTGTTTGCATAGGTCCCACCTATCAAGAAGGATGGGCACGTACACGAACAGGTACGACTCCTCAGTCTACCCGCATAGCCTTTTCGTTTAGTCTACCTAGGCGTCTAATCAACTGCCTGCATGCCACTTCTCCCATTTACTTCTCCATCGGGAACCGATTCGCCTCGGCTTCTTCACCTCCCCTTCGTCTTCATTTGCATCCAAACCCCACTGCGTTCACATTGTTTTAACCTCTTAAAATAATAATCTACTACTTTAGTTAGACTAGCCATCTAATCCTAATTCTCCAAACCATAGCCCTCCGTTCTAGCTGTTCCAAATGACGAGAGAGATCGAGATGGAGGTTTTTAGATTCCAACATGTCCTCGTCGAAGGCTCGATGCGCATAGTTGCCACCATCACCATCCACCCAAGGGTTGTTCGGCAGTGGATCAACAATGTATCCAACTCCCTCAAAAAGGTAGAGACGAGGGTCATCGGTCTCAATGCATAGTACACGGAGCGTGCCCCTGGGAAGATCCATCACGCCGCCGTCCTTCAGCTGTGCCTCGAAGATGATGTTTTGGTGTACCACATCATACACTCGCTCTCCATACCAGGTGAGCTTCACTATTTCTTGTCTCGGGAGGACGTATACTTCTGTGGGGAAGCCATCGAAGGGGACAAACAGAAGCTGGGGCCGTACAACCTTGATTTGAAAAGCATCGCTGACCTACAAACCAGAATCAAAATTCATGTAGAAGATTGTGCTAAACAGACACCATCCCTATTCGACGTAGCAAATTTTGTGCTCGGTACAAATCTTCCGAAGGGTGGTGAGACGGTGGCATTAAGGTCGTCTGGTTGGGAGAATTATCCCTTGACGTACGAGCGGATAAAATATGCTGCCCTCGATGCCCGTGTGAGTTTCGAGATAGCTGCATGGTCCAAAGAGCTTGTTGCGAAGCTGTCTCCCACAGAGAATGAGAACAAGAAGAAGAAGAAGAAGAAGAAGAAGCAGAAGAAGAAGAAGAAGAAGAAGAAGACGAAGAAGAAGAAGAAGAAGAAGAAGAAAGAGAAGAAGAAGAAGAAGAAGAAGAAGACGAAGAAGAAGAAGAAGAAGAAGAAGAAAGAGAAGAAGAAGAAGAAGAAGAAGAAGACGAAGAAGAAGAAGAAGAAGAAGAAGAAAGAGAAGAAGAAGAAGAAGAAGAAGAAGACGAAGAAGAAGAAGAAGAAGAAGAAGAAAGAGAAGAAGAAGAAGAAGAAGAAGAAGACGAAGAAGAAGAAGAAGAAGAAGAAGAAAGAGAAGAAGAAGAAGAAGAAGAAGAAGACGAAGAAGAAGAAGAAGAAGAAGAAGAAAGAGAAGAAGAAGAAGAAGAAGAAGAAGACGAAGAAGAAGAAGAAGAAGAAGAAGAAAGAGAAGAAGAAGAAGAAGAAGAAGAAGACGAAGAAGAAGAAGAAGAAGAAGAAGAAAGAGAAGAAGAAGAAGAAGAAGAAGAAGACGAAGAAGAAGAAGAAGAAGAAGAAGAAAGAGAAGAAGAAGAAGAAGAAGAAGAAGACGAAGAAGAAGAAGAAGAAGAAGAAGAAAGAGAAGAAGAAGAAGAAGAAGAAGAAGACGAAGAAGAAGAAGAAGAAGAAGAAGAAAGAGAAGAAGAAGAAGAAGAAGAAGAAGACGAAGAAGAAGAAGAAGAAGAAGAAGAAAGAGAAGAAGAAGAAGAAGAAGAAGAAGACGAAGAAGAAGAAGAAGAAGAAGAAGAAGAAGAAGAAGAAGAAGAAGAAGAAGAAGAAGAAGAAGAAGAAGAAGAAGAAGGAAATGCTGCACCAGCAGGAGGGCATTATGGATGGATGAACTATTTCCTCTCTTGTAAAAAAAATTATTCCCTCTCGGTGTATATAGATATAGATGGACTATTTCGATGGTGTGCATGTCTTTGGAAGAGAGTAGTAGCATGGGTCCGCTTGACTATATGGAACTATTTATCCGCATATATAGCTTTCTCTGCTACTCCTTCCAGTGATCGGTATGCAGTGGATGTGTCCGTAGACATGACATCTTGTCCATGCAAGTTCAACTACGGTGACCATCATGTTTCATCTCGCGATTCCCACGACGCCTCTCCAACCCATGGCACCACGCCCCCCGACGTCCGCCTCACCCCTCTCGGCCGCACCGCCCCTCTTCCTTTGTGTGCATGACATGTGGGCCACCTAAAATGCGGCGAGCACCAAGTTTCTACCACAGCCACCCGCGATTCCCACGACGCCGCTCGAACCCATGAAACCACACGTCCCCCGACCTGCGGCTCACCCCTCTTGGCCCCACTGCCCCTCTGCCTTTGGGAGCATTACATGTGGACCAGTCACCTATCGGGTCCACATATTATTGACTCAAAGGTAGGTGTAGTAAGGCGCTGAAGCTCAGTCCCGACGGCCTTGAGAGGGAAATGTAACTCCTGCGCCAAGGCTTGTGGTGCTCCCGCAACACGAACTCATGCCAAACGCGAGATTTGTTTCTTTACTATACATGCACGCAACGATTTAATGGACATTGTAATCTCAACATGTGATAGGGAGCTCTAAATTTGAATTTGAAACTTATAAAACGAAAAGATTCAAAACAAATAAACTGGGAGAGAGGGAGTATATCGTAGGATGTGTCCCATACAAAATAAGTCCTCTGGTCTGTCACCGCGAAGATGCGGTTAGAAAGGAGCACAACGTGTTCCTACTCGTACGGCAACAAATCGGCCGTAGACAGCATGGTCCGGCTTTGACCGCCATGTGCAAGGTCCGTGCTATCTTTTTTTCAATCTCACCGTGGTTCCATCGTACAAATTCATGTGGTGGCCCGTTGCATGGCTGATCCAATGTTGGACAAAGGTTCTACGGGAACGGTGTCACCGTTGTAAATGTTGTGAAAATTGATGTTGGTACCCTCCCGTACATATGCAAGCCAATCTCCACTAGCACCGAGCCTAGCCTGTGAAACAGTGGGCAGGGGGAGAATTAGGAAATGGGCACGGAAGTAGTCTTTAGAATGCATTTACTACGTGATCAAACTCATCTTACCTGCTCATTGGAGGAAATCCGAGTGCCCCTCAACGTCGGCATCTCAAGGGGCGTCAACTTGCAACAACGGCCACGCCGCGCTGGAGAGACCACCAAGGAAACATCCTCGTGCGTTCCTCGGAACATCAAGATGCATTTGTTGTATGAGTAGTTTATCTTGTGAGAGAAAAGGATGAATGAGGGAAGGCCTCTAGAGATAGAGATGGACACTACTACTACCAATGTACCGGCCCATGCGTTGCAATGGATCCAAAGTAGTACTAGAATAATAATTGTTCACGTGCTTGAAATATAAACACTCTAGTTTTGATATACATGTGTCAGCAGACACGACAGCTTGTCCATGGAAGTTGAAGCACGACGACCATCACGTTTCTTGTTTCTACCACTGCCACACCCACACGCGATTCCCACCACGCCGCTCCAACCCACGGCACGACGTCCCCCGACATGGACATGGATCCTCTGACGTGGCTATCATTGCCTTGCCCTGCCTTTCCTTCGCTGACAGGTGGGAACCACGCTTATGGGTCCCACATGTTAGTGACAGAATGGTAGGATTGTTCGTGCCCTTCATCCCTCTCGGCCCCACCGCTCCTCTGCCTTTGTGTGCATGACATGCGGGCCAGCTGAACTGCGGCGACCATCAACTTTCTACCACAGACACACCCGATTGGACGCGGTTTGCTTGCTCCGCTGCTGTGCTCCGATCCGTACTCCCGCACCATTGAATTTTCATCCAGCGGCTGTGACACATTTCATCCCGGGCATCAATCCTCAGCTGGAGTACTTATCTACTACAAGTAGTACCCGCCGGTGTGGCCATCTACGCCTCGTAATGCCCCGACGCCCAGCTGTGGTACCCTCGCCACGGCCACGCCACCACCGGCCGGTTCATCTCGAACGAGTGAGTCGCGAACCATGCCACCACCATGAGAATGACATGTGGGCCAGCTGCATTTAAGGCCCGCATGTCATTGACTCATAGGCCGGGCACTAAGCCACTGAAGTTCGGTCCCGTGGGCCCCGAGAGGGAAATGTAACTCCTGCGGCAGGCCTTGTGGTGCTCCCGCAGTATGAGCTCGTGGCAAAACTAGAATTTGTTTCTTACTACTACCAACTAGTACTAGTAAGGTCCACGTGCATTGCACGCATGAGATTCTGGTGGTTTGTGCATTATGCTCCTACATGTGGAGTTTTCTGGATTCTAACATGTGGCAAAATCTGGTGGAATGTAAGGTTAGGCAAGTTTGATTAACTCAGGTGAGTGTTTGATTCAAGCCACACCTTAGGCAAGCCACACTGGCCCCACATGACATACACACAAAAAATGTGGCAAGATTCCCTTAGGCTTGCCAACTTGTGGCTCTCATTTTGAACAACTTATTAATAACTTTGCCTGAGCTTAGTTGTGGCAAATTTAGTCATGAATTAAGTTCAACCATGGAGTCTTCTAGATTATACATGTGGCATAATCTGGTGGATGATATCCAATGGCCAGTAGTGCTCGGATTTGACATCTTTGTACCGTCGGATTGGCTTCCTCCAACGACCAACTTTCAAAGTTTTTCACACACTATATAGGGGGTATAGATATAGATGTGTCGGTCCGTTGCAATGGATCCAAAGTATATCTATTTAGTGGAGTGCACTCTAAACACATTATCTATTTATTTTTCTCTAACCTTACGTAGCCATGCAACCAAGCTACATAAGCTTCATGGGTGCCCCCCACATCATATTATTCATACTACGTTGATTGAAAAAAAGATAAATCACCCAAAACAAGATCTTCCCGTTTTTTGTTCCTACGATGTTGTGCCGTGCACGTATCTACTAGTTGTATAGTGCTTGTACTAGTAATATAGTATTAGGAGTACAAACTTGGTAAGTACTAGTAGGAGTAGTACTAGTACGGAATGCTCCTACTCTATCAACGAGCCCCGTGCTACAACTAGATCTTCCTCTTGTTTCTGTTTTCCAACCCGGCGGCGGGCGGGGTGTCGGTTTGCTCAACGGGCGGTCCAACATGAAAGTGAAAATGCTAGGCACAGGGGCGGAGGTACGTGAGGGCCAACATGTGCCCTGGCCCGCCCAACCTAGCAGGATGTTCGTAGTTGTACATCCAGTTTTGAGGCATGGAATGTCAACGCAAGGGTAATTTCTATAGCCTGGCTAGACTGGCACGCCCAACGTTTTGCTTCAAGCTCCGCCACTGCTAGGCAACACGCCTTCCCTAAGCTATGTGTCGTGTCGGACGGGCCGTGTTGTACTCCCGATTCCCGGGCGTGTGGGGGTGCGACGCGAACGTGGCAGGCCTATTCCTTTTACTAGCAATGTGCCCGTGCGTTGCGACAGATCCAAAGTAGTAGAATAGTAGTATTTGTTCACAAACTTGAAAGAAATCACTATTGTTTTGATATACTCCAAATATATTACTCCCTCCTTACCTAAATATTTGTATTTTCTGAGATTTCAAATGGACTATCGCATACAAATTATATAGACATATTCTAGTGTTGCTGGTGGCAACGATCATCTGGTCCAACTGAGAGTCATAGTTGGCGTCGACCGCGGCCATCCACCAGCCGGTCTCCAACACCGTCTGGAGACGATCCTCGGCGCCATGCCGCAGGCCTGCTTCGTGGACCATCTGGCGCAGCCGCTGGCCGCTCACGCGCATCGCCGCCATGAGTCTGGAGCGAGCTCTTTTGCGCTTAGTGTAGGTGCTTAGGCAAGTGCTTAGGTGTGTACGATGTGGTAGATGCATTGGAATGGAGGAGGGGCGCCTTTATATGAGGGCAATGAGGTCAATCTGCGTTGCATTCACATCGTGCAGCCTCTTTTCCTGGACCTCCTCCCATTACTTCCCTCATGCATTACTTGAAGGAGGATGCATTGGCCGTTCAACATATCGAGAACCACTACTCCCTCCCTCGTCTGCATTAAAGGCGTATCGGAAACTGCGCCGCCCGCTGTCAAATCGAATACTCCCTCCGTCTAGGTGAGTATTAAGTCATTTTACGAAAACCAAATACTAGTAAACACATAGGCGTGGTGCATTAACTCTCACGTTGTTTCTTATTTTTTGACATAAATAGAGGAATCAACCAAGAAGAGATGTGGGGCTTGTATGCATTTAATGTCTTGAGACTATCAAACATGACATGCAGTGGTTAGTTCGTTGCACAAGAACAAATACAACCCACGTCAGCACACACGCATCTTATAGCATCACATCCAATGGCTATAAAAGATGAATGAGACCAAATTATATCTCATCTAGATGAGTTCTAGCAAAACTGTATTAATAAAACTTAGTACTCCTGCGCCATGTATCATATAAGTATCATGTAGTACTTTATTTATTGCCATGCATGACACAAAGTTCATGAGCGCTCTCTATATGTACCACCTTTTTTTTAATTTCAAGTTTTGCTCCATGGCGCAATCCATCGATACTACTACTGTACAAGTGGAGTTGAAAGTGCATCTATCCCTAGGTGGTTTTGGTAATTCATAACAACATATAGCTCATTGAGCTAATGCTATTCCAAGATGAATATTTCAGGAAAGCTCAATGATTGGCATGGCATGGATGATGAAAGTGGATCCCTCAAAATATTAAGGACAAAGGATTGGCTCAAGCTCAAAAGCTCAAGACTCTACATTTTACATTTTAGTGATCCAAGATCACATTGAGTCTATAGGAAAAGCTAATACTATCAAGAAGGGATGAGGTGTTGCTTAATGAGCCTCTTGCTTCATGTGCTTAGTGATATGAAACAAAGCCCTCCACTACTTTCTCACATCCACATATGACCTAAACCTAAAGTCAAACTCGGCCCCACCGATTCTTTCTATCCGACGCCACCGAGTTCAAATGTCATAGCCACTGCCACAAACCCTAGGCAAATCGGTCTCGCCGATAGGGATCTCGGTCTCACCGAGATGGGATTGTAATCTCTCTGTTTCCCTTCGTAACGTTTCAGTCTAACAGAAGTGAGTGATCGGTCCCACCGAGATTACAATGTAAACTCTCTGTTTCCCTTTCGCAACTTTTCGGTCTCACGGAGGGAGTCCTGGACTAGGGGGTGTCCGGATAGACGAACTATCATCACGGCCGGACTCCAAGACTATGAAGATACAAGATTGAAGACTTCGTCCCGTGTCTGGATGGGACTTTCCTTGGCGTGGAAGGCAAGCTTGGCGATACGGAAATGTAGATCTCCTACCATTGTAACCGACTCTGTGTCACCCTAACCTCTCCGGTGTCTATATAAACCGAAGGGTTTTAGTCCGTAGGACAAACAACAACCATACCATAGGCTAGCTTCTAGGGTTTAGCCTCCTTGATCTCGTGGTAGCTCCACTCTTGTACTGCCCATATCATCAATATTAATCAAGCAGGAGTAGGGTATTACCTCCATCGAGAGGCCCGAACCTGGTTAAAAACATCGTGTCCCTTGTCTCATGTTACCATCCGCCTAGACGCACAGTTCGGGACCCCCTACCCGAGATCCGCCGGTTTTGACACCGAAATTGGTGCTTTCATTGAGAGTTCCTCTGTGTCGTCACCGATAGGCCCGATGGCTCCTTCGATCATCAACAACGACGCGGTCCAGGGTGAGACTTTTCTCCCCGGATAGATCTTCGTATTCGGTGGCTTCACACTGCGGGCCAATTCGCTTGGCCATCTGGAGCAGATCGAAAGCTACGCCCCTGGCCATCAGGTCAGATTTGGAAGTTTGAACTATACAAACGATGTCCGCGGAGACTTGATCTTCGACGGATTCGAGCCGCAGCCGAGCGCGCCGCACTGTCTTGATGGGCATGATCTAGCTCTGCAACTGAACAGTGCCCTGGAGGTCGCACCAGCATCCGCTCCGACCCTTAATCCGGAGCCGGATTCCCCGATCGAGGATGAGTGGTTGGACACCGCCTCGGGGGCTACGATCTCTACGGCGATTGATCCGAACTCTATCCCTGTCCTTTGCGAAGACCTTGACTCCAGGGTGCCGGACTCCTCTCCGGACTCCGAACCCTCCACGCCCCTGCCAATCGAATCCGATTGGGCGCCCGTTATGGAGTTCACTGCCACGGACATCTTTCAGCACTCGCCCTTCGGCGACATCCTGAATTCGCTAAAGTCTCTCTCTTTATCCGAAGAGCCCTGGCCGGACTGCGGACAGGAAGGTTGGGATACGGACGACAAAATTCAACGCCCACCCAACACCCAATTTGTAGCCACTGTCGATGATTTAACCGACATGCTCGACTTAGACTCCAAAGACATCGACGGTATGGACGACGATGCCGGAGACGACCAAGACCCAGCGCCTACAGGGCACTGGAAGGCCACCTCGTCATACGACATATACATGGTGGACATCCCAAAAGATGGGAACGACGATGGAACAACGGAGGATGACCCCTCCAAAAAGCAACCGAAGCGTCGACGTCAGCGGCGCCGCTCTAAATCTCGCCACAGCAAAAACGGTGATTCCGGCACGGGAGATAATAACACCCCGGACAGTGCCGAAGAAAAACCCCTCCAGCAGGACTCAGCGTAGGAGGAGGGAGAAGCAAGTCCGCACGACAGTGCGGCAGAAAGAGAGGTCGAGGATGATAATTATGCGCCTCCCTCCGAAGATGAGGCAAGCCCCGACGACGACGAATTTGTTGTGCCTAAGGATCCCGCCGAACAGGAGCGTCTCAAACGCAGGCTTATAGCCATGGCAAGTAGCCTCAAGAAAAAGCAGCAACAGCTTAGAGCTGATAAAGACCTGCTAGCTGACACATGGACTGAAGTCCTTGCAGCCGAAGAGTATGAACTCGAACGCCCCTCCAAAAGCTACACCAAACGAAGGCCGTTGCCTTGATCCGAGGAGGAAGCACCCAAGTCACCAGCGCATGACATGGCAGACCGGCCACCCCGTGGCCGCGACAGAGAAGCCTCTCGGCCCTCCGCTCAAGCCACACCCCGACGCCGCTCAAAATGTACCAAGGCACGGGAAAACGTGCCGGACTTGCGAGATATATTGGAGGATAAGGCAAAACATACAAGATTGATCTACGGATCGCGTGGGCGCCCAACAACGCGGGATGATTACCGTCGCGCCGGATACAGCAAACCCGGCCGGGCCGAACAGAGTAGACAAAGCTCATATGCGCTACGTTGTGATATAGCCCAATACAGAGGCGCCGCACACCCACTATGCTTCACAGATGAAGTAATGGATCATCAAATCCCCGAGGGCTTCAAACCCGTAAACATCGAATCATACGATGGTACCACAGATCCTGCGGTCTGGATCGAGGACTATCTCCTCCATATCCACATGGCCCGCGGTGATGATCTACATGCCATCAAATACCTCCCACTCAAGCTTAAAGGACCAGCTCGGCATTGGCTCAACAGCTTGCCAGTAGAATCAATTGGTTGTTGGGACGACCTGGAAGCCGAATTCCTTGACAACTTCGAGGGCACATATGTGTGACCACCAGACGCCGATGACCTTAGCCACATAATTCAGCAGCCAGAAGAATCGGCCAGACAATTCTGGACACGGTTCCTCACAAAGAAAAATCAAATCGTTGACTGTCCGGATGCCGAGGCCCTTGCAGCCTTCAAACATAACATCCGCGACGAGTGGCTTGCCCGGCACCTAGGACAGGAAAAGCCGAAATCCATGGCAGCGCTCACAACACTCATGACCCGCTTTGGTGCGGGAGAGTACAGCTGGCTAGCTCGAAGCAACAACTTGGCCAAACACCTTGATAGTTCGGATACCAAGGACAGCAATGGCAGGTCGCGTCGCAACAAGAACAAGCGCCGCATAAACGGCGATAATACTGAAGATACGACCGTCAATGCCGGATTCAGAGGCTCTAAACCTGGTCAGCGGAAGAAGCCATTCAAAATAAATACCCAGGGCCCGTCCAACTTGGACCGAATACTCGATCGCTTGTGCCAGATACATGGCACCCCCGAAAAACCAGCCAATCACACCAACAGGGATTGTTGGGTGTTCAAACAAGCAGGCAAGTTAAGTGCTGAACTTAATGACAAGGGGCTGCATAGCGATGACAAGGAAGAGCCCCGGCCGCCGAACAATTGGGGACAGAAGGGTTTTCCCACACAAGTGCGGACGGTGAACATGATATACGCAACCCACATACCCAAAAGGGAGCGGAAGCGTGCACTATGGGACGTATATGCGATGGAGCCAGTCGCCCCAAAGTTCAACCCATGGTCTTCCTGCCCGATCAACTTTGATCGAAGGGACCACCCCACTAGCATTCGTCACGGCGGTTTCGCCGCATTGGTTCTTGACCCAATTATTGACGGATTTCACCTAACCAGAGTCCTGATGGACGGCGGCAGCAGCCTGAACCTGCTTCATCAGGATACAGTGCGCAAAATGGGCATAGACCCCTTAAGGATTAACCCTACAAAGACGACCTTTAAAGGCGTCATACCGGGTGTAGAGGCCAGTTGTACGGGCTCAGTTACACTCGAAGTGGTCTTCAGATCCCCGGATAACTTCCAAAGCGAAGAGTTAATTTTCGACATCGTCCCATTCCGCAGCGGCTATCATGCACTGCTCGGACGAACCGCATTTGCAAAGTTCAATGCGGTGCCGCACTACGCATACCTCAAGCTCAAGATGCCAGGCCCTCGAGGAGTAATCACGGTCAATGGAAACACCGTACGCTCTCTCCAAACGGAGGAGCACACGGCGGCCCTCGCGGCGGAGGTGCAAAGCAGCCTCTCACGGCAAATCTCGAGTCCGGCCACTAAGCGTCCGGACACTTTCAAGCGCGCCCGAAGTAACCTACAACAAGACCGCCTAGCACGATTCAAGCACGCGTAGCAATCCGGCGCCAACCCCAGCCCTCGCGAAATTGCGAAGCTAGCATTATGCGTACATAATTACGCTCTGGAGATACCATGGGCATATGGGGAGGGGCACGACCACGACACGCCAAGAATTCGGCTCGACCGCATTAGGGGCTCCCGATTGTGTCATTCTTTTTTTTTCTTTTTTCTTACTCTCAGGACTCCGCCTTCCAGAAGTCCTGTCCGGCACTAGAATCGCCAAACTCACGATGCAACAGCCAGGGAAGCAGAAGGCCACGTCAAGTGTCCAGGTGGTCTCTATTACGAGCATTATACCTGTTTTACATATCATCCCGCAGCTTACCCCTGGAGGGGGACATATTAGATAGTCCCATTCCTTGCTTATTGCACTATTCGTATCGTCCTGCCTTCATTGCAGTACCTTTTTGAATAAACAATGCATAGCTTTTGCCTATTATTGCACTCTTTTCTTTATCTGTATATATGTTCATTTCATGACAAGCTGCAACCGTACACTTTGGTACGGCCAATACACCAGGGGCTTAAGTATCCCAAAATTATGGTACGATAAGTCCGAACACTTTCACAAGTGTGGCACCCCGAACTTATAACATTATATGAATCGGCTCCGAATCATGTCTTGGGTCAATAGTTGGGTTTGCCCGGCTCCCGTGTTTTGGTACCTTACGTTTCACTATATCAGCTAAGGTAGCACCGGGAGAACCACTGCGATTGTGCCCCAGTTGAGTTGGGTCGAGCACCTCAGTGGAGAAAGCTAAAACTGACCGTCATGATAGGGCGAGAGCCGGTCGCTGTTCGTGAGGTTTTTTCGGGTCCCTAAAGACTTATGCCGCTTAGAGCGAGGAACCGGAATTGTCCGGCCAAGGCGTGGATAGCGCCCCGAACTCGGTCTTCCGAATACTAGGGGCTTCGCCAAAACTTAAAATTATAGAATTCTATGGCTAAGTGAGAGTGTTCAAGCATTATAAGTCCGGTTGCCTTGTTCGTTGCGTTGAGCGCCTCCCTAGATGGACCCAAGAATGGGAACAAGAGTGCTCAAGTTTATCCCGAACACCCCAGCACTCGTGGCATGGGGGCTGAAGCCAACGACTTGCCATCTCTCAAATTTGATAAACGGCCGCACATAAGGTAATATTTTAAATTAACAAGCATTGCTTAGTGCATATGAACAAGTTTTCAGCGTACAGGATAACAAATGAGAGTCTATTCAAAAATTACATCTTTGGAGCACTCATCCGCTATTCGGCGGGCACCCTTCAGGAGGCCCTCATAGTACATTTCGGGCGTGCGATGCTCCTTGACCTTCGGTGGCCCGTCCGTCAGAAGCTTATCCGCATCCAGCTTGCCCCAGTGCACTTTAGCACGGGCAAGGGCCCGACGGACACCTTCAATGCAGACGGAGCGCTTGGTGACTTCGATTCACGGACAGGCGTCCACCAGCCGCCGCACTAAGCCGAAGTAGCTCCCAGGCATGGCTTCCAATGGCCACAACCGAACTATGAGGCCCTTCATGGCCTGTTCGGCGACCTTGTGGAGCTCGACCAGCTGCTTCAGCTGGTCGCTTAGGGGCACCGGATGTCCGGCCTCAGCATATTGAGACCAGAACACCTTCTCCATTGAGCTCCCCTCCTTGGCGCGGTAGAATGCGGCAGCATCGGACACACTGCGGGGCAGATCTGCGAATGCTCCTGGAGAGCTCTGAATCCGGGTAAGTAATAGGTAATTCACTTTCACATGCTTGCTTTTCATAAAGAATGCCTTACCCGCCGCTATCTTCTTCAGCGATTCAATTTCTTGGAGGGCTTTTTGGTCCTCGGCCTTAGCAGCTTTGGCACTCTCAAGGGCCGAGTCGAGCTCGGACTCTCGAGTCTTCGAGTCACGCTCCATACTCTCATGTTTCTCCACGAGAGCTTGGAGCTCTTGCCGTACCTTGGCCAGCTGCGCCTCCCCGTTCTCTCGCTCGGTGCGTTCCGCAGCCGCTTTGTTTTCGGCCACGGACACCGCTTCCTTCAGGGTCGCCACTTCGTTCGTAGCCCCTGTAGTACCCAAGTTATTCCTGTTATTTTTTGCAACCAAAATCTTTACTATAAGGTATTTCTTTAATAAGGTATTACTTACCTTCCTTGTCCTCGGGCTGCTTCGTGGCTTGTCCGAGCTCGTTCTCGGACCGCTCAAGGTTCTGCTTCAATGCATTGACCTCCGCAGTCAGTGCGGCAGAGGTCAGCAGCGCAGCCTGCATTCCCATATTGACATACTTATGTTGGACTCCTGCGTATATCTTTTTTAGATCATTAGTCCGGCTTTTCTTTCCGAACACCGAACTAAGCATCAGGGGATACTGTCTATGCGGTGCTATTTTTACATATTCTAAACTTACCTCAAAGCCTGTTTGAAGGCTGGTACAGGCTTCGGTCAGCCCGCTCTTGGCGGACTGAACCGTCCGGATCACCGCACTCATAACAGTGCGATGCTCCTCCTCGATGGAAGCGCTGTTAAGCGCCTCCAGTAAGCTATCCGGTGCCTCCGTTTGGACGGAGGACACCGGCGTCTGACCCATCTTGCGAAGGATCCGCTGGCCGGACTTCAGAAGCGCTGATGGTTCCGGCATGGAGTCCGGACGAGGGTCGGGCTTAGAGCCCCAAGGGGTCTTGCCCCCCACGCGCCTGGAGTCCGGGAGGTTGCCTTGTGGCTCCTCCTACGCCACCTCCTCTTGACCAAGCCCCCCTTGGGGCACCACCTCGGTGTCGTCCACAGTGTGGGGCGAGGAGGCGGTCGGAAGCGAAGTACTCTCCATTTCCGACGAGCCCAGGGACCCGCTCGATGAATAGGCGAACTCGCCCTTGGGCGGGCTGCATGATTGTTCGGCATTAGAGAACACTATGCAATGATAAAAAAGCCGTGGGTATCCGGACACTTACGATCTCGAAAGGGGCTTGGCCCTGGTTGGCCAATCCTCCTCCTCGTCGTCGACGTTGGTGGAGAAGTCCGGAGGAAGGGTTCTTCCCTTCTTGGACCCTCCAGCCTCCCCAGTTGGGGCGGCCTTCCTTTTCCTTTCCTCCCCCGCTGGGGGAGAAGCTTCTTTTTCCTCCCCCTCGTCCTCAGGAGAAGATTCTGCTTCAGAATCTGACAGCACCTGGCGTCGGTAACTCCTTCGAGTTCCCATGGCCTCCTTCTTGGCCTTCTTCTCCGGCACCACATGGGGTACCGGAGCCAGCAGCCCCGTCAATCGGGCATCTGCTGGGTCTTCCGGCAAAGGAGCCGGACAGTTAATCTGTCCGGACGTCTTCAGCCAGTCCTGTCAAAGGTTAGGGAGTTTTAGATCCCACATAGAGTCAATCTATGAAAAAAGAGTCCCGTAAAGGGTAAAATAACTTACCTCGCCGGCTTGATGCCGCGAGCTGTATCCACGATCTTTGTTAGTGGATGCGGGGGCTTCGGCGCCCTTGAACAGCACCTTCCAGGCATCTTCGTACGTAGTGTCGAAGAGCCGGCTCAAGGTTCGGTGCTGTGCCGGATCGAACTCCCACAAATTAAAGGCCCGTTGTTGGCATGGGAGAATCCGGCGGATGAGCATCACCTGGATTACGTCGACAAGCCTGAGATTCTTGTCCACCAGGTTGCGGACGCATGTTTGGAGTCCGGATAGCTCGTCCGAATTCCCCCATGTCAGGCCCGTCTCTTTCCATGACGAGAGCCAGGTGGGGAAACCAGATTTGAATTCGGGGGCCGCCACCCATTCGGGGTCGCGCGGCTCGGTGATGTAGAACCACCCCGATTGCCACCCGTTTATTGTCTCCACAAAGGCGCCCTCGAGCAATAGGACTTTGGCCATCTTGCCAACCATGGCGCCTCCGCACTTCGCTTGACGGCCGCCCACTACCTTCGGCTGGATGTTGAAGATCTTCAGCCATAAGCCGAAGTGGGGCTTGATGCAGAGGAAGGCCTCGCACACGACGGTAAACGCCGAGATGTTGAGGATGAAATTCGGGGCCAGGTCGTGGAAGTCCAGGCCGTAGTAGAACATGAGCCCCCGGACAAATGGGTGAAGTGGATAACCTAGTCCGCGGAGGAAGTGGGGGAGAAACACCACGCTCTCATGGGGCCCGGGGGTTGGAATAAGCTGCCCCGCATCGGGCAGCCTGTGCGCGATGTCGTCGGACAAGTATCCGGCCTCCCACAGTCTTGTGATGTGCCCCTCCATGACAGAGGAGGCCACCCACCTGCCTCCCGTTCCTGACATGGTTGGAGAAGGGTTGAGGTGGGATGTGCGGACTTGGGCGCTGGAGCTCGAGTGCGCGGAAATGGATAAGCAAAGGAGGAAGAAGGCGTAGGTGAAAAGGTGGATCCTTATCCCCTTATATGGACGGACAAAGCTATGCATCCCCCATCATCCTGATAAAACTCGCTTATCTCCCAAGTGCCATAATCAATGGCACGGATGGGTTACCCACGTCCGTATGGATGAGAATCCCGGAATAAGGGGGGCACGATCTATGCTTTGATAAGACGTGCCAAGGAAACCGCCTCACTAAACGCGCTGAGGTGGAACAGTAAAAAACGATTCATATAAAGGCCTGGCCGTGGTGTGTTGTCACGCCGCGGAGTACGTCAGCAGATCTGTTCAAAAATTATACTCTCTACGGTGGTATGTGGAACTTGTTTTGCAGAGCCGGACACTATCCTGGTGTTCAAAACCTTCTATGAAGTATTCGGAGGAGGAACCCGCCTTGCAATGCCGAAGACAATATGCGCGTCGGACTCGTCGTCATTGAAGCCTGGTTCAGGGGCTACCGAGGGAGTCCTGGACTAGGGGGTGTCCGGATAGCCGAACTATCATCACGGCCGGACTCCAAGACTATGAAGATACAAGATTGAAGACTTCGTCCCATGTCCGGATGGAACTTTCCTTGGCGTGGAAGGCAAGCTTGGCGATACGGATATGTAGATCTCCTACCATTGTAACCGACTCTGTGTAACCCTAACCTATCTGGTGTCTATATAAACGGAAGGGTTTTAGTCCGTAGGACAAACAACAATCTTACCATGGGCTAGCTTCTAGGGTTTAGCCTCCTTGATCTCGTGGTAGATCTACTCTTGTACTACCCATATCATCAATATTAATCAAGCATGAGTAGGGTATTACCTCCATCGAGAGGGCCCGAACCTGGGTGAAAACATTATGTCCCTTGTCTCCTGTTACCATCCGCCTAGACGCACAGTTTGGGACCCCCTACCCGAGATCCGCCGGTTTTGACACCGACACTCACCGAAAGAGCGAATCGGTCCCACTGAGTTTACCTGACCAACTCTCTAGTTAGCTAATTACCAAAATCGGTCTCACCGAGTTTGTGTAATCGGTCTCACCGAGATTATGTTATGCCCTAACCCTAACCATATCGGTCCTACCAAGATGCATGTCAGTCCCATCGAAAACCCGAGTGATCACAAGGTTTACTAAATCGGTTCGACCGAGTTTGTTGATTCGGTCCCACCGAGTTTGGTAAATTGTGTGTAACGGTTAGATTTTGTGTGTATGCTATATATACCCCTCCACCTCCTCTTCATTCGTGGAGAGAGCTATCAGAACAAACCTACACTTCCATCTTACCAATTCTGAGAGAGAACCACCTACTCATGTGTTCAGGCCAAGATATTCCATTCCAACCACATAAATCTTGATCTCTAGCCTTCCCCAAGTTGATTTCCACTTAAATCTTCTTTCCACCTAATCAAAATCCTGTGAGAGAGAGTTGAGTGTTGTGGAGACTATCATTTGAAGCACAAGAGCAAGGAGTTCATCATCAACACACCATTTGTTACTTCTTGGAGAGTGGTGTCTCCTAGATTGGCTAGGTGTCACTTGGGAGCCTCCGACAAGATTGTGGAGTTGAACCAAAGAGTTTGTAAGGGCAAGGAGATCGCCTACATCGTGAAGATCTACCACTAGTGAGGCAAGTCCTTCTTGGGCGACGGCCATGGTGGGATAGACAAGGTTGCTTCTTCGTGGACCCTTCGTGGGTGGAGCCCTCCATGGACTCGCGCAACCGTTACCCTACATGGGTTGAAGTCTCCATCAACGTGGATGTACGATAGCACCACCTATCGGAACCACGACAAAAACATCTGTGTCTCCAATTGCGTTTGAATCCTCCAAACCCTTCCCTTTACATTCTTGCAAGTTGCATGCTTTAATTTCCGCTGCCAATATACTCTTTGCATGCTTGCTTGAATTGTGTGAAGATTTCTTGACTTGTTCAAAGATAGCTAAAATGTGCCAAAGTCTAAAATTGGAAAAAGGTTAAGTTTTTAATTGGTCAAGTAGTTTAATCACCCCCCCTCTAGACATACTTCAAGGTCCTACAAGTGGTATCAGAGCTTTGGTCTCCATTTTCTTTGATTTCCATAGCTTTTGGTGGTCATAGACTTGGTTTCACAACCTAGGAGAATATGGCGTCTAGCGAGGGAAATTATCATCGTAGAGGTCCTTACTTTGATGGCACTAATTTTTCTAGTTGGAAGCATAAGATGAAAATGCATATTCTCGGACATAACCCCGCCGTTTGGGCTATTGTGTGTATTGGTTTGCAAGGTGAATTATTTGATGGGAGAGAACCGAACTGTGAAGCTAGCGCGGAAGAGTTGAAGATGCTGCAATACAACGCTCAAGCTTGTGATATCATCTTCAATGGCTTGTGCCCCGAAGAGTTAAACAAAATCAGACGTCTTGAGAATGCAAAGGAAATTTGGGATACTTTGATTGATATGCACGAAGGTACCGACTCCGTCAAGCAATCCAAGTTGGATGTGCTCCAAAGTCAGCTTGATAAGTTCAAAATGAAGGATGGTGAAGGTGTCGCTGAAATGTACTCGAGGCTAGCTCTTATCACAAATGAGATTGCCGGCTTAGGAAGTGAAGAGATGACCGACAAATTCATCATCAAGAAGATCCTAAGAGCATTGGATGGAAAATATGATATCATGTGCACATTGATCCAAATGATGCCAAATTACAAAGATCTCAGCCAACGGAAGTCATTGGAAGAATCTTTTCTCTTGAGATGTCACTCAAGGATAAGGAGGAACTTCACTACAAGTAAAGTGGTGCTTATAAAGCCTCATGTGAAGCCCCCACATCATCAAGTGAGAAACAAACCTTCAATGAAGAATTGAGCTTAATGGTGAAGAACTTCAACAAATTCTACAAGAGTAGAAGCAAAGCAAGAAGCTCTAACTCAAGGTCCTACAATGACAAAAGATCTTCTAGTCGAGAGCGCAACTGCTACAATTGTGGGAGACCCGGACAGTATTCCAATGAGTGTACGGCACCCTACAAAAGAAGAGAAGATTCTCCCAAGAGAAGAAGTAGAAGAGAAGAATCACCCCTAGAGAGAGAAGGAGTAGAGATGATCGTTATGAACGAAGGCCCTCACGGAGAAGCAAGGATTCAGAAAGGAAGGACAAGTCATCAAAGAGCTACACAAAATGAAGACATCAAGCTCATGTTGGTGAATGGGTATCCGGCTCCGACTCCGACAATCACTCCGAGAGAAGCTATCACTCCGACTTCGAATACACTCAAGATGAAGGTTTTGCCGGTCTAGCACTTGTGTCAACCAACTCCTACGACATATTTGAATCACCAAATGAAGGAATTGGTAGATGCTTCATGGCCAAAGGTCCTAAGGTAACACACCCCGAGTATGTTGATTTTAATAGTGATGAAGATGACTTGCTAGGTGATGATGATTTACTTGTTGACAACTCTAGTGATGAATACTATGATGAAACTTCAATTAATCATGCTAATCAAGATGAAACGAATGACAATGATAAGGAGAAGATTGAGCGTCTAACCAAAGAACTAAACACTCTTAAGTTAGCTCATGAAACTATCTTCGAAGATCATCGAGAACTTTTAAGGGCTCATGAGAAGTTACGCTTTGAAAAGCTCAATCTTGAGCAAGAGCATGAGTTCTTAAAGGCAATCAATGATGATATCCGTAAGAAAAGTTCTTCTTACATTGCCAAGCGTTTACTCTTATCTACTTACATGCCTCAAGTCAAGTCTAGTAACAAGAACAAGAAAGACTCTTCCACTAGTAGTAACAATAATAATGCTAAATCCAATATTTTTGCTTCTAGTAGTTCTCTTGATTCCACTAATGATCCTCTTAGCCAAGTTAAACTTGAGCAAGAAAACAGCTTATTGAAGGGAATTATAAAGAAAGGTGTATACAAGAGCCTTGCCGGGAGTAAGCAATTCGAGGAAATTGTACGCAAGCAAGGAAGACACCGGAAGAATCAAGGTGTTGGTTTTGAACGGAAGTTCAATGCCAATGGAGTTGAGTGGGAAGAAGATCAATACCCCAAGACGAAGTTTGTTCCTCAACAAGAGAAGTATGATCCTACTTCCTTCAAGCGAACACAAGCACAAGATGATCTTCCACCACAAGACCACAAGAACAAAGGCAAGGACAAGCTTCAAGAGGAGATTGATGCATTTGAAGAAGCTCCTAAGGCCTTGGTCAAGTTCTACTTCATCAAGTACAACTACTACACCAAGGATTCCCATCAAGATGATGTGGATCCCGAAGAAGAAGAACTAGAGAGTTCTTGGGGGTGACTCCGCCAACATTTTTCACTCATATCATTATGGCAAGGACAAGTGCAATCAACTTCCAAATCTTGCACTAGTTCAAGGAGTCACAAACCCTCATGTTGGTAAGGCAAGGAACAAGGTAAACTAATGTTTTCATGGACATCATTTTGTGTGTGCATCACTCTATGTCTATGGATATTCTTGTTTGTTCCTTGTGGGACTAACCCATGTAGGTATTGAAAGTGCAACTCACTCCAAAGGATTGCTCCAAAAGATCTACATCAACATTGAGCATCCACATCTTCAACACCTACATGAAGTCATCATCGACAAAACCCAAGGTTAGTTAATCCCTCTAAGGGGGGATCTCACATCTAGGGGGAGCTTAACTCTAAGAATTGAGTCAAAGAAACTCTAATGATGTGAACACATAAATGCTTTATGTAAAACTGGTAACCCCACTTGAGCTTAAACGATGAGTATGACCTATGATCAAATGTTCTCATTTGACTCCTAAGTCAATATACTCATATATAGATGACCTAGTCATCACCAATTGTTTGATAGATGCTAGAATTGGTTGTGCATGCTTTGTCACATATTTCATTTGTCATTTTATTGTGTGAGCATGTTGGTTGCATATGTTACTCATTCGAGGACATCCACTTGTTGTTTTCATTGATTGGCTTCTTTTTCTTTGGCCAAGTGGATGGACAAGAATGCCTAAGAACCTTATCTAGCTATCTATGCTTTTCTTGTCTCAAACTCTATTCATGCTAAATCACAAAATTTGATCAAGTCAGATTTGAATCACTCTATGTGAGGAGCACTCGGAGTCCCCAATTTTTCATAGACTTAAACTTCCAAAACTTCTTTGTGATTTTCGGTCTGACCGATTCCTCCATTTCGGTCATACCGAGATTACTGAGTGGATCTAGGTTTTCATCTCGGTGCAACCGATTTCTACTTTTCGGTCACACCGAGTTGCCGTAACTGTTAACAGTTATGCATCTCGGTGCCACCGAGTTGTACCACTCGGTCACACAGACAGTGTCGGGCTATATATTCACACGGGCAAATTTTGGAAATCTTTCTCCGAAACTCCTCGCTCGCGCATAGCTCGCTCTGCCTACTTGGTCTACGGATCGTCGACTTCGTCGCCAGCCGCCTCCTGTCGCTGGTCTCCGCCGCCGTCAACGGAATTCTTCTCCGCCGTTGCCGCCGTTGCGAGTTCCCGCCGAACTAGGGTATGAACTCGATCACAGTGCTTTCCTCGTCTGATTCTCAGCACATTGTGTTCGTTATGCATCTTGCCATGATTGAAACACTCCTATCCAGTCAAATCAATCCTTAGAATAGACGTGATTCAAAAATTTAGGGTTAGGTTTCCGCCGAAACCATCTCGGACCCACCGAGTTGAAAAACTCGGTCCCACCAATTTGGCTTACGCCATTGCACTAGTAATTCTTGGTCTGACCGATAATTGCTAATCGGTGTGACCGATTTTTTAAACTTTGTGAAACCCTAGCAGTCTCGGTACCACCGAACTGTGACTCGGTCTGACCGAGTTCACTAGTTTAGGTTCCAAAACTGCTTCGGTATCACCAAATTTGAAAATCGGTAGATCCGAAATGCTTTCAGTGGGAAACTAAAACTAAGTTTTTAAATCATTCTTTTGCAAAAATCTCTGCATTTTGTGATGCTTAAGGAAATATGCCCTAGAGGCAATAATAAAGTTATTATTTATTTCCTCATATCATGATAAATGTTTATTATTCATTCTAGAATTGTATTATCCGGAAACATGATACATGTGTGAATACATAGAAAAACATAACGTCACTAGTATGCCTCTAATTGACTAGCTCATTAATCAAAGATGGTTATGTTTCCTAACCATAGACATGTGTTGTCATTTGATTAATGGGATCACATCATTAGGAGAATGATGTGATTGACATGACCCATTTCGTTAGCCTAGCACTTGATCGTTTAGTATATTGCTATTGCTTTCTTCATGACTTATATATGTTCCTGTAACTATGAGATTATGCAACTCCCGTTTACCGGAGGAACACTTTGTGTGCTACCAAACGTCACAACGTAACTGGTGATTATAAAGGAGTTCTACAGGTGTCTCCGAAGGTACATGTTGGGTTGGCGTATTTTGAGATTAGGTTTTGTCACTCCGGTTGTCGGAGAGGTATCTTTGAGCCCTCTCAGTAATGCACATCACTTAAAGCCTTGCAAGCATTGCAACTAATGAGTTAGTTGCGGGATGATGTATTATGGAATGAGTAAAGAGACTTGCCGGTAACGAGATTGAACTAGGTATTGAGATACCGACGATCGAATCTCGGGCAAGTAACATACCGATCACAAATGGAACGACGTATGTTGTTATTAGGTTTGACCAATAAAGATCTTTGTAGAATATGTGGGAGCCAATATGGGCATCCAGGTCCCGCTATTGGTTATTGACCGGAAACGTGTTTCAGTCATGTCTACATAGTTCTCGAACCCGTAGGGTCCGCACGCTTAACGTTTCGTTGACGATATAGTATTATATGAGTTATGTATGTTGGTAACCGAATGTTGTT
>LR880972.1:302185514-302235850 GCA_904067115.1 Aegilops sharonensis
GCCCCGCCGAAGTCTCCACCTCCGGGCTCCGGCTTCCTCGTCACGACGGCGGAATGAGGTGCAGCTGCCGGTGGGGTGGGGTGGGGCGGCTGCGGCGAATGGGGTTGGGGCGCGCGACATAGCCTAACCTAGGTTAGAGCAGGGGAGGGTGCGGGGGGTCGTGGGCGGCGAGGGGGATCTGGCGGGGGGGATCGAGATGGAGGGGGATCTGGCGTGGGGGGCCGAGCGAGGGGAAAAGGGATAGAGGGGGAAGAATAGTAACTTCTGTGAGTTAGAAATTCAAAAATTATTAACAAATTCAATTCTTTTTGTGAGTTAGAAATTCAATACCAGAATAAACACATAAATAAATATTCATGAGGACTAGAATAGAAGAAATATCATTACTAGATTTGCAAAAAACAAACAAAAAATATAATTTCTAGTAGTGGCGCACATTGATTGTCGTGCGCCATTACTAGTTTGAACAAGTAATGGCGCACTGTACCCAGGTGCACTATTACTAGTTTTAGAAAAATAAAAAAATTGCTAGTAATGGCACACCGTGTGTGTGGTGCGCCATTACTAGTTAAAACTATTAATGGCGCACTGTGCCATGGTGCGCCATTAATAGTTTTGGAAAAGTAAAAAAAATATAAAATTTGCTAGTAATGGCTCACCGTGTGACTCGTGCGCCATTAGCAATGAGGACACTAATTGCGCACCACATACATGGTGCGCCATTAATGTCCATATCAGCTATAGCCCTTTTCCTAGTAGTGTGTGCCCCTAAAGCAGAAGAAGAAAACAAAATCTTCAAAGCCTGCTGCTGCTCCTAAAGCTTCTACTGTCAAGCCATTGAAAACTGCACCTCCTGAACCGAATGTCTAGTCTGAAGATCAATCTCGAGTCTCCAAGAGGACCAAGAAGATTTCTGGGCATGACCTTACTCCTGCTCCCATTCTACGCAATGAGGACAACACCATTGATCTGTCAAGTGATGAAGATCTCGCAGATGATGCTCTGGAAATGTTGATCAAGAGCAAGCAAGAGGCCGAGATCTTCCAAGATCTTCCTCTATTTGATGCTGATATACTAAACAACTTCATTGATGAATGGTTTGAAGATCAAATCATCAACATTGATGATCTACAGCTGCCCATGGACATCAGCGTCACCTTTCAAGGAGAAATTGCCAATGAACTCGCCGTAGCCCAGAAAATCATTGAGCTGAAGAATAAGATCGATTATGAGAAGGCTCAGTTCAAGAAGCACATGGCCAAGCTCAATGTTGCTGATGTGTAAAATTTCAAGCAAATGATGAATGAACTCAAGGCCCAGTTCAACAAGAAGCGTGAAGAAGCTAAAGGCTCTCGTGAGCGCATGAAGTATTATGAACAGACTGTGTGGAAGCGCACAATGAGGCAGAAAAGAGAAAGGCACTTGGGCGTCCTGGCATCGACCCCAAGATGGCTTCCAAGAAGAACAAGAAGTCTGCTGAAGCTGAAGCAGAAGCTTGAAGGCAGGGCCAACCAAGCATTGTCTTCCCTACCAGCATGACTTCCTCGAAGCCAAAGATCCCCTTAGCTGCTTCAGAGCAAAAGAAGACAAGGCAAGCTGAAGCTGAAGCCAGGAAGAGGAAGCATGATGACACCTCTGATGCTGCTCCCTCCAAGAAGAAGTTGAAGACAAAGGCTTCAAAGTCTTAAAGAAATGAGCCTGTTGCTGCCCAATAGCCCCTCAATGTTGAACCTATCTATGTTGCTCCACCTGCCAACCGCGAGCGCCACCTTGTCATTCATGAGCCTGCTTCCACAGAGGCTCCAGAAAGTGAAGAGATTCCGGCTGCTGACTCCAACATAGCTAAATACATTGGTCATGAGGACCGTGTTGAAGATGGTGATGTCCTTCCTCAGCTTGAACCCAATCCGGTATCATCGCCTACTCCCACGAGCAGTGAACGCATAAGAATTGGCCATCCTTTGACAACACCTGCTCAAGATGATTCATGGGTAGAGCAACAACCACACACCCCCCTGCAAGATGAGATCCCCGTACTCCAGCAGCTCAAGTCACCACTCCGGTGCTTGATGATGATTACATGGAACAAACCACTCCCTCTCCAATGGCGCCGCCCACATTTCGCAGGCTTCGCAAAGGCCTTAGGCCTCAGGTCTCCATGACAAGCATTCCAGAAGAAGATGTGCAACAAACCAGATCAGTAGCACGTCAAGTGTTCCCTGAAGCCATCCCTTCTGTGTCTGCTTCTGAGTCTGAAGCCAAACCTGCTGAAGACATTCCGGCTGCATGAGCCGATGAAGAAAAACAAGAAGAAAGAGAAGTTATTCCCCCTACTACTGATCCAGTCATCTAGGAAGAGAATGTGATCGTGCCCGACCCTCTAGTCATGGAAGCCATGGAGTTTGAAATCAATGAGGCTGCCACCACCATCACTACGGAAGCCAATGACTCCTTCATGGCTGAAGACAATGTGGAGCCCGAAGCCAATGTTGCCCCTGAAGACTATGTGCAGCCTACCACTTCTGATGTAGCCGTTCCTCCACCAAGGTCTCATACTATGGAACACGCTTACAATCATGGTGGTGAGCTTGTCACGGTGAGATGGCCTATCATGGTTCCACCCACTGCTCCTGGCCCTCAATATGATAATCATGTGGAGCAAAGGCCTCACACTCACAAGCCAAAGCCAAGACTGCTTAGGCTTCCCAGTGCTGCAACAACTCAAGGCTCGTTTAGTGTGCTCAGCTTCAGAGAGCACAACACATTCTTCGACAGCGCCAAGAACCCATACAAAAAGCCCAAGATCTCCTCTGACAGGTTTTGCAGCCATCAGCAATGAAGCTATTACTCATGCATTCTATACAACCAAGACCAGATTTTTCCTCATAAGCGTCTGGATTATGATGCTATTGCTGGGCTGCCTTGCCTTGAAGAGGCCCTTGACTGCTTCAGAGGCGTTGGGCTACTGCCATTCGTGACTGGCAATGGAACGGAGAGCTTCTGCTGTTGTTTTATGCCACATTGCACATTCGTGGCTACAACAGGGATCCGAAGACTTGGATCCTTGAGTGGATGATAGGTGACGTACATCATGAAGCCAAAGCTCAGGACATCATTGAGCTTACTTCCCTGCCCACTCCTAGTGAGTTGTTTGAACCAGGTTGTCAGCTTCATCAAAATGAACTGCAGAGCATCTTTCAGAAGCCAGAGCCCAATATGAGCCATATGCTGACTATGATGAAGCCTTTGCCTCATGATGCCGAATACCCCAAGGAGTTCTTTGTTCAGGACCTCAACTACTTGCCCCACACAGTATATCACATTCCGAGGCGTACTCTCTGGCCGATCAAAAGCAACTCTTCTGATGCCAAACTCGGGTGCGCCATGAAGACATTGGTATTCTATATCATCAATGGCATCAGATTCAATACGATGGATTTCTTCATCCGACAGTTTGAAGCTTCTGGCATTGACCTCTTTGGACTGAAGATTTATGCTCCATGGATGATGTGCTTGATAAAGTTTCATTCAACAAAAAACTATCAAGCTTCAGCGCGCAACCATGTTCTATTTTTTCCTGATGTTGATATGGAATACGAAGCCATCTATCCTGAACCTGCCAAGAAGCCACCTCACTTACAAAATGCAGAACATCAAAGCTTCACTCAGCCAATTGAAGGCATTCATGTGCCAAATTCAGCTACTCCTCACTACTAGGGAAAACCCCAGCAGTAGCGTTGGTTTTGTGCTCACTAGTAGCGCGGGTAGGCGCGCTACTAATAAGGCGCTACAGCTACTGCTTAGCAGTAACGCGTGCCCGCACGCGCTACTGCTAGGACGAATAGCTGTAGCGTTGTTTCACTCCCACGCTACTGCTAATGTAACTACTGGCAGCGTGTTTTCTCTCCATCGCTACTAGTATTCTTTTTTTATTTTTTTGGTTTTAGTTTATTTATTCGCCATCATACAAATAATGATACAATACCAGTTATGAGGTTTACATCATTATGTCCATAACAGTGTCAAATGAAGGTGGATTAGGTTCAAGTGGAGGCAATATGTGGTGCATGTCAAAAGTATACTACTAATCCAAACTTGATCTAGTTTGGACTAGTAGTACTTTCGATGTGCACCACATGTTGCCTCCACTTGAATCTAATCCGCCAACACAAGATATTTAATCATCATCATGGTGATTACCACCAACAGTATTTATTTAATCACCACTAATTCTAGCTAATAATAATCATCATAGTCATTGCCACCAACACTAGCTATTTTATCATCATAGTAATAGTGTAGCACATCATCATCATGAAACTCATTTCTAGCTAGCTATTTTATCATCATAGTAATAGTTTTTCTATTTCAGGTTCACTAGAAGCATGCAAAGTCCTATCATTTTTCTTCTTCTTTTTCTTTCTAGAAGGACTAGGTGCGTCAGTGTTAATTCTTTGTGAATCTTGTTCAATTCTTTTTGGGTGTCCCTCAGGATAAAGTGGTTCCTGAGTCATTTTACCTCCTCTAGTTGCTACTCTAACAGCAAAGTCATGTCTATTATTATTCATTTCATCAAGCAATTCTGTTTGAGATTTAACAACATGTTCTAGCTGAGAATGAACCATAGAATACTAGTAGAAAAATGACCTTATGTGAGATACATTAGTCCCGGTTCGATTTTGGCCCGGTACTAATGGTATCATTAGTACCGGTTTGAACGGCTATGCATTAGTGCTGGTTCGTGTTGAACCTTTAGTACCGGTTTGTGCCACGAACCGGTACTAAAGGGGTGGTGGCAGGCTGGCGTCAGGCCGGGGCCCCACGAGCCCCTTTAGTCCCGGTTTGTGGCACAAACCAGTACTAAAGGGCCAACCTTTAGTACCGGTTCGCGCCACGAACCGGCACTAAAGGGGTCTAACCTATAGTCCCGGTTGGAGACACAAACCGGGACTATAGGGCAATTTTCAAACTTGAAAAAATCATAACTAAATCATCCTAATTCAGAAAAATACATATAATATAACAAAATTTGCAGAACAAAACGATCCATCCACTGAAACAACAATTTTTCCATTTCGACAATTTTTTAAAATCAAAAAATTCCAAAGGGAAATTCCACAACTTCTTCAGTCGGCAGCACCGGCGGGTCCGCCGGCTGCCTGCCCGGGGCGCTCCCAGACGGCGGCGGTGGTGGTACGAGCACGTCCGACATGGAGGTATCGCCGTCGTCTCGCTCCTTGACTGGGTTCTCACCGCTGGCCTCCCCGGTCTGTGCCGAGAACTCTGGAGGTGGCAAGGCAGAGTTCAGAGGAACGACGAAGACCGCCGAGTGGTGGTGCGCGGCTTCTTCAGCCCGTTTCTTCACTACGTCGGTGGCTGTGACCTCCGCCAATTTCTTCTTGGCGGCGGCCTCCGACATTTCGGCCTCCGCCTTCTTCAGGCGGGCGGTCTCCTGCTCTTCGCGCACCTCCCGCGCGTTCCGCTCCCTCGCCTCCCGAAGGTCGCCGGACGGGTCAATCCGCCGAGCGGTGGCGGAAGCCTTTGCCGACCCCATGATGGAGGCGGCGGCCACCTTCTCAAGAGAGAGAGGAGAGCCCTGGACCCAAGAAAAACAAAGTAGAAGACTCAGAACAGATCGAAAAAGAGAAGACAAAGATGTAAGGGAGGAAAGCACTTACGCAGAAACCAGCTGCGGCGTCTTCACCTCCCTGCGAAAGCGGTTGACCTTCGCGGCCGCCTCGTCCCGCTTAGTTGCCGCGGCCTAGCCCTTGGGTTTCTTCGGCGGGCTGCCGAACAGGCTCGGCACGGCCCTACACTTCTTTGCGCCGCCTTGGGCGTCCGGCGCGGCAGAGGAGCTCGCACCTGGCTGGCCGATTCCCCGCCGGTGGTGCGAGGCAACTTCCCCCGCATCGTCATCAGGCCAGTTCTCGAGGCTGGCCCCGAGCCTCGAGCCACCTGCTCCGCAGCCTCCTCCCTCGGCATTGTCCTCCAAGGCCGCCGCCCCAAGTTGGGGTCGTCGACGTTGCTTTCCGCCCTGTCAAGGAGGAACTCGTGGGCCAGCCCCGTGGTGCCGGCTGCTGGCTGGAGGAGAGGGCTCTGGCCCAAGGCCGATCGGTCAGATCTGACAAGACGGACTCAGCAACAAAGAATCATAGGAACCAGAAAAAGAAACAACTCACCATGGGCGGAGGATTGGCGCGCGAGCACAGCTCCTTGCCGAACTGCCACTCTTCCCAGAGCTCGCAGTTTGCAAGGTAGTTCACCATGTAGGTTACCTCTTCGTGAGGCATCTCCTTGGTGCACATCCGGCTTGGATCCCGGTGGCCGCTCATCTGGCAGATCAAGTGAGGGCGGCCTTGGAGCGGGAGCACTCGGCGCGCCACAAAGGAGGCCAGCAAGTCAGGCCCGATCAGGCCCTCCGACTGTGTCATCACTCGGAGCCGCGCGACGACGGTGGCTCCAGCAGGCGTCAGCGTCCTGGTCCGGTATGACCAGTTGGGCTGCCTCCCAGCCGGCGCACAAGCTGCGTAAGCCGGCAGGTTGACACAGTCGCTCTCCGCGAAGACGCTCATCACGTAGAAGTACGACCGCTGCCACATCTTCACCGACTTTATCAGCGCAATGGGGGAAAACGGGTTGTCGGCCCCCGTCCTTCGCACCGCGATGAACGCGCCCGCACTGAGCCGGCACGCCTGCGATGTGAGTGCCGAGCTTGGTGTAGAAGAACTCCCCCCATAGCTCGAGGGTGGGGAGGACGCCGAGGAAGCCTTCGCATAGAGTGACGAAGGCGGACAGCAACACCACCGTGTTCGGGGTGAGGTGGTGCGGCTGGAGTCCGAAGAACTCGAGGAAGGAGCGGAAGAAGCCGCTTGCCGGCAGACCAAGGCCGCGCAGGCAGTGCAGGCGGAAGACGACCCGCTCGCCCTCCTCGGGCGCAGGCGAGATTTCTCTCTCCGGCGCGAGGCGGACCTTCACGAAATCCTTGCCGGGCAGCCGACGCGTCTTGCAGAGGAAGTCGATGTGGTCATCGTGAACCTCGGAGCCGTCCCACGCTCCGGAGCGCACAGCGGGGGGCGTGACGGTGGAAGAGGAGCTCATCGGGAATGGGTCGCCGTGACGCTCGACGTAGCTTGGGGGCGCGGCGGTGAGAGGAGGAAGAAAGTGGAGGCAAGAAAGAGGAGGCAATGAGAAGGGGGGACGCGCGAGCTCTGCCGCTCCCCCTCCCCCGCCTACTTATAGGCCTATGGGCTGCGAAGCCGAGGGGGCGAGCATGGGATTAACTGCGCCGTTACCCCATGCCCCCAATGTTCTTACCGCGCGGGTTACTGCGTGCAGTAACTCCGCGGGAATCTCAACCGCCCACCTCGGCCCCGGCGGATCCGCTCGTGTGCCGAGGCTGGTAGTGGCGGGCCCTGTCAGAAGACGTGTCCCATCACGCGCGTGGGCAGGAAGACTGGCCCGGCCGCGCGCCGCCACGTGACAGACACGAGGCGGGCGGTGGCACGAAAGCTTAGCTAGCACGCCACTTGACTCCCGCCAAGGCGTTCGAAAGTTTGGTCAAGTCCGGTTGGGGCGAGTCCGACTCCAACCAATCGGGTTGGCCAAAGATGGACGAAGCTCCACCTCGGACATCAAGAGAATGAAAATGCTGAGGCTCCTCGGCCGATCACCCACGGCGCCTCACCAGCTTCGGGGACTACTGTCGGAGTAATGGGCCACGGGTAGGCTAACCCAAGGCCCGGGACCTTTCAAGACATCGGGGCTGACTGCGCCCCTCAAGACAACGGGGCAAAGAGCTGCCTTCTAGAAGCCGACTGAAGGAGTAGCCGGCTTCCCACAAGCGGCTGAGTCCCAATGGCAAGGCCAAGTCAAGCCGACTCCTGCCGGGCGGCTTCCAGAGAAGCCGCCCCCGGGGAGTCGGCCCGTTGCACCTGCAAAGCCCGTGCCCTCGTCAGAGGGGACGGGAAGGGGAGTGGCTACAGTATAGCCCATCCCCTCCTCCAGATCAGGCAAGCATGGCTACAGTGCACCATACCGGCGGAGATCTCCGCACGGCGCGGCACTGTTGCCACGGCTTCCCTGACATCACCCCGCGCCAGCGGAGTCCTGTTCCCACGACGGGCTGTCTGTACGGCCCAAGGATGATGGGCCCGGGCAGTCAGTGAGAGTCCAGAAGACGGCAAGTGCCCTGCCAGTCGGACCCGAGGGAGGTCAGCCCCCAAGAGCCGGCCAACCCTTCCTCGGGACCCACACGCCATTAACCAGACGAGGCAGGGAGTGGCTACAGTAATCGCCCACCAGGCGGCGGGGGTTGTAGCCATGACCTCCTGACCAGGACTGCGTCATCAGAGACACGGCGACAGTAATCTGCCGTCGACAAGACCCTGGAGCGGCGGATACGGCCTGTCGGGCCCGTAACCAACCAGTCGGCCGGGCCCACCAGGCGGCAGGCCCCAGCAGTCGGCGGAGAAGCCGGCGACGTAAGAGACTGACAGCAGGGCCCTACGCCCGGCTGGATTATCGATGTACCCCTGGGGGTAGGCTTATATAAACCCCCCAGGGCACCCATACAAAGGGTTCCGAACCTGAGATAGTGTAACACCCCAAAATTCTTAGTCTTGTTTTATTAATTAAAATTTTGCCAGGAAATTTAACTTTCCTTTTCTTGGTTTTCTTGATTTCAGAACCATTCTTTTCTTGGATTTTTAAGGAATTTTTTTTCCTCAAGTGAAAAACTTCCTAATTTTACTAGACTCTTTTATCCTCTCAAATAAAACATTTCTTCTATCAGTAGGATTATTTATATAATTATTCTTTCCCTGAGCTTTAATTCTCCAAAAGGGTTTCTCATAAGTTTAGGATCCCATTTGCACTGCAACCCTTTTATAAATCCTTTCAAAAATCCCACCAGATTTTGGAGATGTCATATGATGTTTTTAAGCCTCCTTTATGCAGAAATACCTTCTGTCCTTTGGTAATTTTGAGCTCTACACCAGTTTTTCAAATCTGGTCCAGTGGACAGATTTGCACTACAGCCTATTTAAATATTTCTTTAAAGCTTCCACCAAAATTATGGGATGTTAGTAGCAGCATATGATTCAACTTTATGCAAAAACCCAGCTCTGTTCTTTGAAAATTTTGAGTGGATCAACCTCTTTTCCATTCTGGTCCAACTTGATGGTTTGTACAACAACCACATTTTTAGTTGCTCCTTTATCGTTGTTTTCTTTTCCTACTTGTAGTCCTCCCTGTTGAACCCCTAAGTCCAGGAGCAAGCACCCATTGGATCATTTTTGGATCATGAAGTAATGCCATTTACCTCCTGTCCAGAATGGAAGTTTTGCAAAACTTGCACTAGCAAGTTTGTGCTTTGGACAAACTAACCTCACCACCCTCTCTTTCATCTAAAGAGACCCCAACCTAGAAGATTTGGCCACTTTAAGAAATTCCTAGATGCCTGTGGCATTTTGTCAAACACCTTGAGAGCATGGACAGATTGGGCATGAGTTTTTGTTTTCATAGTGGACCTGATCCCCTGACCAGACCAGCATGTCCCATGGATTTGCCTTAACCTACAACCCCACCCTACTAACCCTCTTGTAATTTAAAGCCCCCTATCATACATTAGCATTTTGTCGAGCACGTTCCGTGCGTGCTCTGGGCGCGAGCAGAGCGCGCGTTTTGCACGTGCCGCGCCCGAGCCGCCGCATCGCTGTCGGGGAAGCTGATCGTGGCCCACGAACACCTATGGGACCTGGCGGACCGAGTCCCTTTTGGTTCGGAGGGGGGCGGAGATTTCACGAAGAGCAGATCGAGGCGATGCACACGAGCAGTTTACCCAGCTTCGGAGCTCTCCGGAGAGATAATACTCCTACTGCTGCTTGTCTGATTATCTTGTGTTCTTGCTAGGGAGCAGTGAGAGCTACAAAAACCTAGCTTGAGTGTCTCTAGTCTCGAATGAGTCGAATGATCTGAACCGAGCCGAACCGAACCGAACTGAACCGAACCAAACCCTTTCTACGTTGCGCATGGGCCTCCTTTTATAGGCTCAAGGGGTCACCACAGGTGGCAACGTAAACGAGGGCAAAATGGGAAAAATGAGCTGCGGTTGGTACAGCTACTTTGTACAGTGTATTCTACCTAACTCTGACAGCAAGGGACAAGAGTAATAAATGCCCGTCCATGTCGCCTAAACAATGCAGAAAGGGACCGTTAGGGGCGCCACCGCTCGCCACGATGGCACCCCTGTCAGTGCCGCTTACCGCTGCTCTCCGCTGGCTGCACATCCTCTTGACACGCACGCCTGGAATGGCCCCATGGCGACATGTTGGTGGATGAGCTGGAGCGGAGATGAAGAGAGGTTGCTTGCCGCGGCAAGCACCTTGCCGCGGCTGAATCCTTGTCGCGCTCGGGAGCTTGTCGCTCACCAAGCCTTCCCGGCAAGCTCCTCTTGCCGGGGTCTTGTCCTCTGCGTGCCTTGAGTGGCCTTCCCGGCAAGCTCCTCTTGCCGGGGCCTTGTCTTCTTGGTTAAATACTTTGTTCTTGAATGGCTCCAAAGGAGCCGCGGAGGATCTTGGCGGTCACTAGGCAAACCCTGCCGCGGGGTGCTGCAACTGCCCGTGCACGAGTTCGGGATACTAGGGTACCCCTACTCTAGTACACCGACAGGTGCCCCCGGGCCTGGGCCACACACGGTGCCGAGCGCTGTTGGGCCAGGCCCAAAACAGTGCACGGGCACGCACGGCCTAGATTACGCCGTTACTCGCTCCGGACCCACCACGTCCCCCACGAACAGCACGCGCCGATCGTGGCATCGTGGGAGAGATCGTGGGGGCTTACTTTAATTGGAAAAGCGGAGCGTCCGCCCCATCTCCCTCCTTATAAACAGGGGAAACAGGGGAAGGTCGCCCACCTCGCCATTGCTGTCACATCTCAAAAACCACCGTCGCTCCCTCCCTCCTTCTCGAGTCTGAAGAGAGCGACGCCCCGCCCCCCATCGCCACCAACGCCATCAATGTCGTCGGCCTCCTCCACCACCTCCACCATGGCTCCGAAAGCCGACAAGGGGAAGGGCGTGAAGTCGGCCGAGGCGCAGCAGCTCGCGGCGCTGCGAAAGGAGCGGGCCACCTTCGACCCCCTGCTCGACGCAAAGGAGTTGCGGGAGGGGTACTACCTCTTCTGGTCGACGGAGACGCGGGCGCACCCGCGCACGAGGGTGATCTCCGCCGCCGCATCCGAGAAGGTTTCTATCAGGTATCCCTTCTTCGCGCTCTTCTTCTACTGCGGGCTCTGCCCGCCCTTTTCCGAATTCTTTTGCGACATCATGAACACCTACGGTCTCCGCCTCCTTGATTTCACCCCCAACGCTGTCCTGACCATGGCAGTTTTCGCACACCTTTGCGAAAACTTTGTCGGAGTCCACCCAAACGTAGCCCTCTTCCGCCACTTCTTCATGCCCCGCGTTGAGAGAGGAGAGCCACTTGCCGGAGGGATTGCTTGGATCTCCAGGATCGGCAAGAAAGAAGCATATCTGGAAGGAGAGCTCCGCAGTAAGTGGGAGGAGTGGAGAGCCGATTGGTGTTGGATCATCGAGGAGAACCCGCAGCCCTTCACTGCCTAGCGCCAAACTCCCATAGTGCGCGGCAATGATTGGAGCAACGTGGCGCCGGAGGATGCTAGGTTGAAGATTGCCATGACCCGGATCTTGCGCCTCAGGCATGCCGGACTCACTGTAGGCGCTGTTGGCGCGGATTTCCTTCGTCGCCACATCGCTCCCTTGCAGGAGAGGAGGAGACCTGCTTGGGAGTTCCAAAATGCGGCGGACATCATGAGGCTGCGCCCAGGCCTCAACTGGAATTGCACCGTCTTGGAGCTGGATGCGATGCTGCTGGAGCTGTTCAAGCACGACCCAGATCACCCTGAGTGGTTCATGTTGCCGAGGGGGGTCGTCCCTTTGTGCAACAACTCTTCGCTTGACCGCATCCGCGCGATGATGTCGTTGTGCGATTCCCATGGGATCGTTCCAACTTGGCAAGAACCCGTCGACGACATCGTGCAGCAGTTCTTCGACAGCTTGGAAGAAGTGCCGATCCACGCTGACGAGCAGAAGTGGCTCACCCGCGACACCACCGGCCGAGCTGCAGCGCATCGCCACCAAGCTGGAGGATGCGGCGGAAGCTGCTGCCGCTGGTGAATTCGGGTTCACCGTGGAGGAGGCGGAGGCAGCCGAGGCGGCAAGCCTTGCCGACCGAGAGGAGCTTGCCGACGCGGAGGAGCAGGCCGAGCCTGATGCTGAGCCGAACGATCCTGCCGGGGGCGCCTCCCCCCCACCTTCAGATAGCTTGTCGCGGGAGGAGCCCGCAGCTCCACCAAGAAGGCGCCTCCGCAAGACCGGGGAAGTGGCGGGGCGGCAGACGGGCCAACAGCCGTCGCGCCGCGCGAAGCGCTCCACCGCGGCAAGCTCTGTTGCCGCGGGAGCGCCTCACGCCGCCACAACAACTGGAGCGGGGCCTTCTGGGACCATGGCTCCCGCACCCGCCAAGCGTCCGAGGGAGCCTACTCTTCCAGCTCGTCGCACCGGAGGCGGAGCGGAATTCGACTTCTCTGCTCTCAGCTCCAAGGAAGAAGAAGAAGAGTAAGATCTTGTCGCTGTACTTGTAATCCTTCAATTTGCTGCTTTGTCTTGTATCTGATTTGCTTCATTCTGAACTCTTTCCTTTTTCAGGACGCTGGCTCAGAGAGCGTCGAAGAGAGCCAAGACCCCGGTGGTTGTCATCGAAGACTATCCCCGCGTGGCGACAGGAGGCGCGTCTGAGACACCCTTGCCGGATCGGGCAACCCTTCCTCAGAGCAGCCCCCAGCACAGCCCCCAGCGTAAGTATTTGGTTTATTTCTTACGGTTAGGTGTGCATGGGTGCTCCTTCTTTACTAATATCTGACTTGTTGATTTGTGTAGGAGCAGAGCAGCCTCATCAGGAGGGCCCGGAAGTCGCTCCTGAAATTCCGTCTGCTTCAACTACGCCGCCAAGGGAGAAATCTCCGGCAAGGGATGCTTCTCCGACAAGGGATGCTTCTCCGCCAAGGGACATCACCAGTGATCCTCCGGTGGTCAAGACCATGGCTGCAGACCCCGTCGCAGGTAATCTTCTTGCGTGACAATTTCCCTTGGGTTCTTTTTCTTCTGTTCTTCTTTTCGAATATTTGCTTGACTGTTCTTCTTTTTTTTTCTGATCGTCAGATCCATCTGCCGCAGAGCCGATGGAGACTGAGGTTGCCGGCGAGGAGGACGCGCGCGACAATACTGATGACGCCTCCACCATGGAGGAAGAGGCTGGCGCCGATGGGTCCGCCGGCGAGGAGGCCGCCAAGGCTGCAGCCGCAAAGGCTGGCGAGGGGTCGGACGATTGCACTGACGACCCTGAGGCTACAGGAGCGCCAGGCGCTACGCCGACCGCCGATCCCTCTGCCACCGGTGCAGCGTCAGGCTCCGAAGAGCCCCAGCCCGGCGCCTATCTGAAGGCTGGCGACGGCGTCTTCATCAAGCTCCCATGGGCGTCGAGCTCCAGGGCGCCGGTCGAGGGAGAGACCTTCGACGAAGAGTTGCTCGCCTCTGCTGGGCTGTCGCTGGTTGACGCGCCAAGCAGTAGCAGTGGCGAGTCTGAGGAGGAGCAGCTGCTGAAGAAACTGCTATCGCTCTACCGCGCCCGACAAGCCAAACTGGAGTCCCGGGAAGCACTTGTCGCGAGGGCGGGAGCTGACATGGAGAAACGCGCAGAAGAGCATCGGCGCGCCAACCAAGAAGCCCTCCGGGACGTAGCAGAAGCGCGGGAGCAACTCTCCGAAGAGCGCATATCCTTCATCCTTGAGAAGGCTGAGGTCGAGGAGCAGCAAAGGCTTGCCGGCGAGAAGCTTTCTGCGCAAGAAGGTGAGCTGGCGCAGCGGAAGATCAACCTTGACAGCTATGAGGAAGAGCTTGCCGCGCGCGAGCAATCACTTGGCGGAGCTCTCCAGGAATCAAAGGACGCTGCCGCAACTGCCGAGGCCGCCAAGAAGGAGTTGGAAACAAAAGTGACGCAGCTGGAGGCCAGTCTGCAGAAGAGCGGCGAAGAGCTTGCCACGCTGAAGCACGAGCGCGAGAAGGACGCCTACACTCTTGGCGAGTTGCAGGGCCGTCTTGCTGAGAAGATCAAAGAGCTCGACGCCGCCAAGGACTCCAAGGCAGATCTTGAGCTGAAGCTGACGACCTTGATGGAGACGCTGGACGGCGCCAAGGAGCGGGAAGCGGGCCTGTTGGAGAAGATCAAGGCCAACGAGGAGCTGCTGGCGACTGCCACGACTGCCCATAACACCTTCAAAGAGAACGTGATGCACTGGACGGAGGGTCTTGTGGATACTGCCGCCGCCATTGACAAGGAGCTGATGGAGATGGGGATGGTGGATCTCGGGTACTCCACCGACGAGCATCTCCAACCCAGCGCCAAGCTCAACCTGTTCCTCAAGGGCGTGGTGTCGGCTCTCCAGCGGCTACGGGAAGAGATCCCAAAGCAGCTGGCCGACGAGTCGGGCCAAATCTGTGCAGGGGCCCTTCAGAAGGTGCTAATGAAGGTGGCCTTTCCCAATCCAGGCGTTAGCTTCGCCAACGTCCTCAAGTCCTTGCCGCCGACTGCTGATGTTGAAGCGCTCAAGGCCCTTGTCGCACCCATTGTGGAAAGGGTGAGCGGGGTCAAGCGGGTTGATGGCGACCGCGTAGACTAGGCCGCCAAATTTATCTTTCCCTTATCGCTGCTGATCATGTTTAGGAGAACAATTTATTAGATCAGCGACAAGTTATTTTGTGATATACTCTATCTTAGGCAACGATTGCAATGTTATTTCCTTTACTTGAGTCCTTCCTTTGTATGTTTGTGCCCTACGCTTTTAGGGAACTTGTCGGCGCGGGCACCTTTGCCGCGAGCGCTGAGTGCGGAACGTCAGCAGCCTGCTGGCGATGCCGCCTCCGACAAGCAACCTTGTCGCAACTGGTTGCAGCTCACTTCAGTTGTTGAGCGGACTCAAAACAAAGTAAGGGTGCAAACCAGCCACGAGTTGGTTCCTCCGCGCACAGGTTTTCCATACAAAGTACTATCGTTCGAGGAAGATAACTTAAAATTTTAAAACGGACTGCTCAAACTTTGGCAACTTAGCTTTTCTGTCGTTTGCTTCCCGGCAAGGCGATACTTCCTCGAGCGACACTTGGTGGCCCACACCATTATCTTCTCCTCCCCCCCCCCCCCGGCTAACTTGTGGGTGGATGAACCTTCCTTTCTTTGAGAAAGGGAAAGAAGAGAAAATAAAGTCATGGAGCCTAGTGGCTCGTTATTGCTTACCGGGTGTGTATGCTGCACAAAATGTTAGATAACACATGCAAAAAAGGATTATGAAAGCATGTATTTGACAAGTTGTGCGCAACACATAAGCTTTACTGATGCACGGGGTCTGCGCCCGGCTTTGTACAAAGGATTACATGCAACATCGGCAAGACTTGTACAAAAGGTGGTTGCCGGAACAGGTTCCGGCAACCGCGCCCTATGGGTAAAACTTACGAAGATGCTCAATGTTCCAAGAGTTGCTCACCGGAATGCCATCTTCGGTCTCAAGGCGGACAACGCCAGGCCTAGTGACTCGTTTGACCCGATAGGGGCCTTCCCACTTCGGCGTCAACTTGTTGGAATTCTTGGCGGATTGAACACACCGAAGAACAAGGTCGCCTTCCTCGAAACTTCTGGCATTAACTTTGCGGCTATGGTAGCGGCGCAAAGCTTGCTGGTAACGAGCAGCTCGTACAGCAGCCTGAAGACGGTCCTCCTCGAGGAGCAGCGCGTCATCTTGTCGCAGCTGCTCTTGCTCAAGCTCATCATAAGCGAGTACTCGAGGTGACCCGTATACGAGTTCCGTGGGGAGAACTGCCTCTGCTCCATAGACTAGAGCGAAAGGTGTCTGGCCAGTGGCTCGATTTGGCGTCGTTCTGATCGACCAAAGAACCACCGGCAGCTCCTCAATCCAGTTTCTTCCGCACTTGCGTAGCCTGTCGAAAGTTCTGGTCTTGAGTCCTCGCAGCACTTCAGCGTTTGCCCCCTCTGCTTGACCGTTGCTTCTTAGATGAGCAACAGAAGCAAAGCAGACCTTGGCGCCAAGATCTTGGACGTATTGCATGAAGGTGCGACTCATGAATTGTGTGCCGTTGTCGGTGATGATCTGGTTAGGGATCCCAAAACGGCAAACAATTGACCTGAAGAACTTGACTGCTGACTGTGCTGTCACCTTCCTCACTACTTCCACTTCCGGCCACTTTGTGAACTTGTCGATTGCAACGTACAAGTACTCAAAGCCCCCGACAGCTCAGGGAAAGGGGCCGAGGATGTCGAGCCCCCAGACCGAAAATGGCCAGGATAAAGGGATCGTCTGGAGAGCTTGAGCTGGCTGGTGTATCTGCTTGGAATGGAACTCGCACGCTTCACACTTTGTTACTTGTGCAGTTGCATCCTGGAGGGCTGTCGGCCAGAAGAAACCTTGCCGGAAAGCTTTGCCGGCAAGTGCTCTTGCGCCAATGTGGTGACCACATATGCCTCCATGTATCTCTGCCAACAGCTTCTGTCCATCTTCTCGGTGAATACACTTCAATTTCACACCGTTGAGTCTTCTTCTGTACAGCGTGCTATCGACAAATTGGTACATACTTGACTGCCGGGCTACTCTCTCCGCTTCTTCTTGCTCTTCGGGAAGTTCTCCTGTCTGGAGGAAATGGACAATCTGCTGCGCCCATGCTGGAGCTTGCGGCTCGACAACAAGGACTAAAGGCACATCTGCTGCTGCGGGAACATCCGCTTCTACGGCAAGAACCTGCGGCTCAGCCGGAGCTTGATGTTCCCCGGCAAGCTTGCCGGAGCAAAACTTGTCGGGAGCGTCTGCTTCAACGAAACAAACCCTGGCGCTTGTCGGAGCAGACTGCTCCTCAGCACTCTTGGCGTTGATCTTGGGGACCTTCGCGTCGGCGATTTCGGGTAGCTCCGCCGGAAAATAGTCACCAAAAATCAACTTCCTCTTCTTATTCTGTCCAGTTGATGGTGTTACAGTTGGTTGAGTCAGCTTGAGCACAAAAATCCCTGGTTCCACAGGTAACTTGAGTGCGGCGCACTTTGACAGGCCATCAGCAATATCATTCTGAGCTCTTGGAACATGTTCCATTTGCAGGCCTTCAAAGTGTTCTTCTAGCTTTCTCACTTCATCGACGTAGGCTTCCATCAACGGACTTTGATAATCTTTGTTCACTTGGCGGACGACAAGCTGCGAGTCACCCCTGACAATGAGCTTCTTGATCCCAAGGTCTACTGCAATTCTGAGACCGGCAAGCAAACCTTCATACTCTGCAGTATTATTTGTTGCTTGCTCCTCGGGAAAGTGCATCTGGACTATGTACTTGAGGTGCTCTCCGGTGGGTGCGATAAGCAGCACGCCGGCACCGGCGCCTTGCAGCGAGAAGGCACCATCACAGTACATCAGCCACTCTTTACTTGCTTCTTTGACGGGGATACTCGTCGCTGGAATTTCTTCATCTTGCGTCGGCGTCCATTCTGCTATAAACTCTGCCAATGCTGTGCTTTGGATAGTTGAAGTGCTTTCAAACTTGAGGCCAAAGCTTGACAGTTCCAGTGCCCACTCGACAATCCTGCCTGTTGCTTCTGGGTTTTGCAATATCCTCTTCAGCGGAAAGCGAGTGACGAATGTGATCTCATGTGCTTGGAAGTAATGGCGCAGCTTTCTCGAGGCCATGAGGAGGCCGAAAAGCAGTTTCTGCACACCAGAGTATCTTAACCTAGCTCCCTGTAGAAGGGAACTGACGAAGTACACTGGGCGCTGCACCATCCTTTTCTGAATCTTCTCGTTCGTCTGCGCAAATCCGTCCTTGTCGGGACCAGAGCTTGACAGAGAAGCCCCCTGCTTGTCGCTGGATGTATCTGCCATGGTTGCCGGCTCGTCATCCGCCTCCCTCTCCGCTACTAACGCAACACTAACCACTTGATTGGTTGCCGCTACATATAGCAGCAACTTCTCTTGTGGCCTAGGTGCGACAAGTATTGGAGTGGAGGACATGTACCTCTTTAAGTCCTGCAGCGCAGCCTCCGCTTCGGGAGTCCATCTCATTGGACCTGCCTTTTTCAAAATCATGAAAAATGGCAGGGCGCGCTCAGCAGACCTAGAGATAAACCTGCTCAGAGCAGCCACGCAACCGGCAAGTCTTCGTACATCCTTGACGCGCTTTGGTGCTTCAATCTGCTCAATGGCCTTAATCTTGTCGGGATTGGCTTCAATTCCCCGCTGAGACACGAAGAACCCGAGAAGCTTGCCGGAAGGAACTCCAAACACGCACTTCTCGGGGTTGAGCTTGAGGTTGATCTTGCGCAGATTTGCAAAGGTCTCATCTAAATCTTGAACAAGAGTTGCTTTGTCCTTGCTCTTGACCACTATGTCATCCATGTAGGCTTCTACATTTCTGTGCATTTGCGGCTCAAAAGCGTCATGTACCACTCTTGCAAACGTTGAACCAGCATTCTTCAAACCGAAAGGCATCCGTATAAAGCAGTATGTGCCACATGGGGTGATGAATGCGGTTTTCTCCTCATCCTCTTCTGCCATGAAGATCTGATGATATCCTGAATATGCATCAAGAAATGAAAGCAAATCACATCCAGCCGTGGAGTCAACAATCTGGTCGATACGCGGCAAGGGAAATGGGTCTTTGGGACAAGCTTTATTAACATCTGTGAAGTCGATACAGAGTCTCCATTTCCCATTTGCCGTTCGTACAACTACCGGATTGGCCAACCACGTGGGATGGAGCACTCCTGTGACAAGGCCTGCTGCTTCCAACTTCTTGATCTCTTCTGCAATGAATTCTTGGCGCTCCACTGCCTGCTTCCTGACTTTCTGCTTGACGGGCCACGCATGAGGACAGTCAGCTAGGTGGTGCTCAATTACTTTCCTGGGAAAACCGGGGATGTCAGACGGTTGCCATGCAAACACATCGACATTCGCCCACAGGAAAGCAACGAGCGCGCCTTCCTATTTAGGGTCAAGCGTGGCACTGATGGTGAAGGTACCACCAGTGTCGTCCTCCTTGGCGGACACCTTCTTGGTCTTCGGCGAAGCTGCCATCGTCTTGTTGCACTTGCCGGTGGAGCTCGATGGTGCGTCCTCGATGGTAGCGCAGCACTCCGAAGAGGTGTGTTTGCCGGAGTGGGCATCAGAGCTCTTGCCGGACAAATTGGTCTTCTTCGTCCTCCCGGGAGCTTCAGCGGCAAGTGATTTGCTATCTGTCGCAGCTGCTGCTTCCCGGTAAATCTTGTCGGCGCAGATAAGAGCATCTTTCTTGTCGCCAGGGACAGAGATGACGCTTATCGGGCCTGGCATCTTGAGCAAGTTGTATGCATAATGAGAGGCTGCCATGAACTTGGCGAGTGCTGGACGACCAAGTATCCCATTATAAGGCAATGGAAAACCAGCAACGTCGAACGTGACCCTCTCAGTTCTGAAGTTTAGCTCACTGCCAAATGTTACCGGCAACGTGATCTTCCCCTTCGGCTTGCTCCTTCCTGGATTGATTCCTTGGAATGTGCCAGTCTCCTCGAGCTCGCTGTCAGGGATCTGAAGCTTCTGGAGCACTGTGGAGGAGATCAGGTTTAAGCCGGCCCCGCCGTCAACTAGCATCTTGGTGACCTTGAGGTTGCGGGTAGTTGGTGAGACCAACATCGGCAAACACCCGATCGCAGTTATGCGATCAGGGTGGTCCTCAATATCAAAGATGATAGGCGTGATGGACCACTTCAGAGGCCTGCGTGACTCCACGGATGGTTCTGCTGCATTAACCTCCCGCATCCATTGCTTGAGTTGGCGGTGTGAGGTATGTAGAGAAGCACTGCCATCAACACAGAGGACCTCTGTTGCTTTCTGAAACTCCTGCTCATCAGTTTCGTCGTCCTCCATATCTTCATCGTCATCATCTTCTTCATCCTTTTCACGGCCGCGGGGAGGTCTATCTCCTTGCCGTTGCTTGGCCTTGCCGCGACGTCCTCCCCGGCCGGGTCGCTTCTTGCTAGCTTCTCCATCACCTTCCTGGGCCTTCTCCTTGTCGCGCCGCTCGTACTCAGCCCTCTGCTGTTCAACAAGCTGCTCGACCTTCTTGCAGCTCTGGAGGTCGTGGCCCTTGGTGCGGTGAATCTTGCAGTACTGTTTGTTGGAGATGTCCTGCTTGTCGGCGGCCGCCACAGCTTGGCGGTCGGTGTCAGCGGCAACCTCCTTGCCGGAGCCACCAACCTTGGCCTTCTTGGCGCCACCTCCGTTGCCGGACTGCTCGACAACTAGTACTTCTTTGCTTTTCTTCCTTCGGTTGTTCCGCCGCCGACTCTTCTTCGTCGGGGCGGTCTCCTCACTATCAGATCCTGCTTCCGCATTCTCTCCTGGGAGTCTTCTTCGTTCCTCAGCACGTGCACACTTGTCGGCCAGGGCATACAGTTCACTGACGTCCTTAACTTTGCACATCGCCATCTCCTCCCTCATCCTGCGGTTCCGCACGTTCTGATGAAACGCGCTGATCACCGCGGCAGGGTGGACATCTAGGATGTTGTAGTGCACACGACTGAATCTCTGGATGAACTTGGGCAGGGACTCTCCTTCCTTCTGGGCGAGCAGATGAAGGTCACTCTCTTGGCCATGAGGTTTGTGGCCGCCTGTGAAGGCGCCGACAAACTGATGGCATAGATCTGCCCAAGAAGATATGGATCCGTCCGGCAAGTGCATGAGCCAAGATCTGACATTTGGCTTGAGTACCAGCGGGAAGTAGTTGGCGAGGATCTTGTTGTCTCGTCCCCCCGCAGCCTGCACCGCGATGGTGTAGATGCTGAGGAACTCCAATGGATGCGTCCTGCCATCATACTTCTCTGGCACATCTGGCTTGAAATTTTTCTTGTTGGGCCACCTGGTTCCCCTGGCGCTTGCATGTCGACAGCGGGCCCAGCGCGCTGGTCGGATTGACGTTGGGCTTCTCTTCGGCGCTCGATGCGAGTTCGAGCCTCTTCTTGTTGCCGTTCTTGAAGAAATTGGCGCTGATCACGGCGAGCTCGTGGATCGGACGACACGGTGGAGTCGCTGTCGAGATGGATCCGACGAGTCGGCGATCTTGGCCTTCGGGATGGGGAGTGCATGGTGGTTGCACCCCCGCAGGTTTCGTCTCCACCGGCTCGTGCCTTGTCTTCTCGCCGCGGCAAGGATGCGGTTGGTTGCCGCGGAGTATCGCCGTTGGCAAAGCCGATGAGACTCTGAATGGTGGCCCTCCATTCGTCGACCTTGTCGGCCGTTGGAGGGTAGTCTAGAAGCAGTTGAGCTCTCGCCAAGGCTTCCGCAGGAGTGGTGGGTGGCAAAGGCGTACGGTGCGAGGAGCGGGATATGCTCGTAGTTCTAACCAAGTTAGAAGGAGCAGCATCCCGTCCAGGCGATCGTACCCCGCTCGTGCCAGCATGCTGGCGTGCACGCTGGTCTCGAGGGCTTCGGGATCCTCCAACTTGGCCTTGATCCAACGAACGTATGGCGCTGCGAGCACCATGTCGCTATCGGTCTCGCGCCTCCTGAGATGGACGCGGTACGTATCCAGACGCCGAGGTCTGCGCCGCCTTGTCCTTGGACTTGGCAGCGTCGTGGGCTCCCTCGACGACGCCCGTTCCTCCGCCAGCGTCTTCATCACCACTCGTCGGCTCTGGTGGTGGTGGGTTTGACGCGGACGGCTCTGCTGCCGCCGAAGCCTTCTTCTTCGGTGGCATGTTGATGAAGATGATGAAGATGTTGCTCGTGTTAACGCCGGGACAGGTTCACACAGCCTCGACGCCCCCTACCTAGCGCGCCAAAGATGTCGGGGAAGCTGATCGTGGCCCACGAACACCTATGGGACCTGGCGGACCGAGTCCCTTTTGGTTCGGAGGGGGGCGGAGATTGCACGAAGAGCAGATCGAGGCGATGCACACGAGCAGTTTACGCAGCTTCGGAGCTCTCCAGAGAGATAATACTCCTACTGCTGCTTGTCTGATTATCTTGTGTTCTTGCTAGGGAGCAATGAGAGCTACAAAAACCTAGCTTGAGTGTCTCTAATCTCGAATGAGTCGAATGATCCGAACCGAGCCGAACCGAACCGAACCGAACCGAACCAAACCCTTTCTACGTTGCGCATGGGCCTCCTTTTATAGGCTCAAGGGGTCACCACAGGTGGCAACGTAAACGAGGGAAAAATGGGAAAAATGAGCTGCGGTTGGTACAGCTACTTTGTACAGTGTATTCTACCTAACTCTGACGGCAAGGGACAAGAGTAATAAATGCCCGTCCATGTCGCCTAAACAGTGCAGAAAGGGACCGTTAGGGGCGCCACCACTCGCCACGATGGCACCCATGTCAGTGCCGCTTACCGCTGCTCTCCGATGGCTGCACAGCCTCTTGACACGCACGCCTGGAATGGCCCCATGGCGACACGTTGGTGGATGAGCTGGAGCGGAGATGAAGAGAGGTTGGTTGCCGCGGCAAGCACCTTGCCGCGGCTGAATCCTTGTCGCGCTCGGGAGCTTGTCGCTCACCAAGCCTTCCCGGCAAGCTCCTGTTGCCGGGGTCTTGTCCTCTGGGTGCCTTGAGTGGCCTTCCCGGCAAGCTCCTCTTGTCGGGGCCTTGTCTTCTTGGTTAAATACTTTGTTCTTGAATGGCTCCAAAGGAGCCGCGGAGGATCTTGGAGGTCACTAGGCAAACCCTGCCGCGGGGTGCTGCAACTGCCCGTGCACGAGTTCGGGATACCAGGGTACCCCTACTCTAGTACACCGACAATCGCGCCCCTGGCTTGGCCCACTCTGCATAGCCGCGCCACACACTCCCCCTCTCACCAGAACGCGCCAAGCAGCCCTGGTGCCCTGCAGCACCACCGACAGAGCTCCTTGGCGGCATGCCGGCGTCCGCAGCGCGTGTCTGCCAGGTCGGTGCCGCCCAGGCCTCTCCCGCTCGCCACCTGCCCCTGGAACAGCTCAGCCTCATCCTCTCGCGTGTCCTCTAGCTCTCTTCGTCGCCACGACGCCCTGCTGCTACAGGGAGGCGGTTCACCGGCGAACTTATCCACGGCCGCCGCAAACCGACCTTGATGTGCTATAAAGAGAGGCCCTCGAGCACGTTCCGTTCACTAGGCAGCCTCAGCATGCTCCCCTAGTTCTTCCGTGGCAGCCAATCAACCCGGGGAGGTCTTCTTCCCCACCTCCGGTAGCTGCAACCGCCGCCACCACCCCGGCCATTTCGGCGCCACCAGAGCCTCCCCCTCTCCACTCTCTTCACCAGGAACTCCCTCTCCCCCTAGTGAATCCATCCCACTACTCAATCTTGACCGGGACTCGCCGCGGGCAAAAACCAACTTTGCCCGACGACCGCCGTCCGCTGCGAAGCTCGCCGCCGGCAGCTCCGTCCACTCCAGAGACCGTAGCAACCACCGGAGTGACCGTCTCGATCCCCTGAGCCCGCGGATGGCCTCCGTTTCCCGAACGGTGTCGCCGTTCGCCGGCGAGCATCGCCGGAGTCCCGCCTCCGCTCGGGGCAGAGGAAGAGGAGGGAGGCCGACTATTCAAACCTGACCAGTGGGTCCCCCGGGCCCACTGTCAGTGACTCCCCGCACGGTCCATGCTGGTTAAGTGGAAACGTATTTCCAGAATACGCCTTCGACGTGTACGTATAATCGAACCGTTTTCTTTTTCTGTTTTATTTTAAATAACAGATTTTGACCAAAACTTTGACCGCCTATAACGTTTTAATTATAACTCCAAATGAATTGATTATTTTTCCTACCTCTCTCAAATTTGATCTAGTTTATTTTAAGATTTATTTCAAAAAAATTCAAGACAACTTTTTGTGCTGTTTTAAATTTGTGTGTTAATTCAAATTTATTTAAAATAGGACTTTGGTGAGAGAGAAGCAAACTATCAAAAGTTTTGGAGTGTACCCTGCCTTTCCACATATTAAAGGCAAGCATTCTGAACCCTGGCATGATATTTTGCATACATTGTTTGACAAGATTATGGCTCCACCTCAATACGTGGAACTCGTTATTTTATGTGGTGATGTGATCGTTTGCATAAATGCTTATTTGAATTTTCCTTGCTGTTGGAAATGGACAAGCTTGTGATAATGATCATCCTCGTATGCCTTTCGTGCCTACCGAAAGGAAAACAAGAAAGTCTCTGTCTTGGGTAGACCCGAGCTTGTGCCTTGTTCCTCGTCGAGACGAGTGTGTCTGGCATGGCATGAGGGGTATGATGAGTGATGATTCTATTTGTTGGATGAAATATATTCGTTATGCTAATCATGCAGGGAATACTTAAACCTCCTGAGTCGACCATAGATCGAGTCTTGTTCCAGTAACCCCCATACTGGTTTCGTACTACCACTTGGCTCTACAACAAGTAGGGTACAGTTCAGTAAGTCGTCAACCCCTTTCCAGCACACACCATATAGAGAGGCCATGGTGGAAGATACCGGTTGTAGCTGGTAGGCAGGCCACCTGGTCCGGGGGCATGGGTGTTTTCGGTTGAGACCGAGAGGGGAGGCCACCCCTTAGAGCGTGCGATATAAATTTGATCCCATGCTATGCGAGGCTGTAGTCTCCCCACTTAGAGTTTTGCTTAACAAGTGTCGTGGGTGATTCCAGACACCGGTGAGTTAAGCTGGTGTGTGCAAGTTAGGTGTGTTTTCAACTAAAAGGCCATAGACGGAATTAGTCCCGATGGACTAAAGGAATCCGTTACTCGTGGGTAAAGAGTACACCCTCTACAGAGATTAAACCTATTCGAATAGCCGTGTCCTTGGTTAAGGATTACAGTCTGGGATGGGTCATGTGTCGGTCTTAGTGTCGGTCTTCGGAGGAGAAACTGTTAAACGAGAACTGGGATCGCAACTTGAGACTTGTAATGATTATGATTATTATTTTGTTATGGACTAACCTGTTATATTATTTGAATTATCGAGTATCCGTGGGATGGTTCTACCTCCTGGATATTCACTGTGATTATTTATAAGCCCTTTATGTGGTGTCGCTAAGACGCCCGACTGGGGCATTGCTTGTTATTTATTTTCTTTATAAGCCCTTTATGTGGTGTCGCTAAGACGCCCGACTGTGGCATTACTTGTTATTTATTTTATCTATAAGCCCTTTATGTGGTGTTGCTAAGACGCCCGACTGTGGCATTACTTGTTATTTATTTTATTTATAAGCCCTTTATGTGGTGTCACTAAGACGCCCGACTGTGGCATTACTTGCTATTATTTCCTTTATAAGCCCTTTATGTGGTGTCGCTGAGACGCCCGACTGTCGCATGCTTGACATTTATTTTACCTTGTAAGCCCTTTATGTGGTGTTGCTAAGACGCCCGACTGTGGCATTACTTGCTATTATTTCCTTTATAAGCCCTTTATGTGGTGTCACTAAGACGCCCGACTGTGGCATTACTTGCTATTATTTCCTTTATAAGCCCTTTATGTGGTGTCACTAAGACGCCCGACTGTGGCATTACTTGCTATTATTTCCTTTATAAGCCCTTTATGTGGTGTCACTAAGACGCCCGACTGTGGCATTACTTGCTATTATTTCCTTTATAAGCCCTTTATGTGGTGTCACTAAGACGCCCGACTGTGGCATTACTTGCTATTATTTCCTTTATAAGCCCTTTATGTGGTGTCACTAAGACGCCCGACTGTGGCATTACTTGCTATTATTTCCTTTATAAGCCCTTTATGTGGTGTCACTAAGACGCCCGACTGTGGCATTACTTGCTATTATTTCCTTTATAAGCCCTTTATGTGGTGTCGCTAAGACGTCCGACTGGGGCATTTCTTGTTATTTATTTTATCTATAAGCCCTTTATGTGGTGTTGCTAAGACGCCCGACTGTGGCATTACTTGTTATTTATTTTATTTATAAGCCCTTTATGTGGTGTCACTAAGACGCCCGACTGTGGCATTACTTGCTATTATTTCCTTTATAAGCCCTTTATGTGGTGTCGCTGAGACGCCCGACTGTCGCATGCTTGACATTTATTTTACCTTGTAAGCCCTTTATGTGGTGTTGCTCAGAAACCCGACTGAGGCATGCTTGTTATTTACCATCATTTCGAAACATCGCATCAGACATCCGAATGGTGCATTTTGTTTCCTACTCTGTCATTTCATATTCATTGTTACATATTAATAACCTGCTTGCATGTATCAAGGATTTCAGCTTATGACTGACGTTGTGATCATAGAATATTTTCAAAGCGTGATTATCGATTGTTATATTATACCTGTGTTCATAATGTTTGCGAGTACATTCAAAGTACTCACTGGCTTGTCCCTGGCAATTGTCTTGGCCAGATTTCTTGCGTGAAGAGGAGCTTTGCGATGACAGCCCCGGAACCTAAGCAATGGGGATAGCAGCCTTGCGAAGATAGGAGTTATCCTGGTCAGCTGTTCCTGTGGATATTGGAGTCCCATAGACGTTGATGATCCGCAAACCGCTTCCGCCGTCAACCATTAGAAACCATTTGTTGTACTCACAGACCAGATGGGTCTTGTACCACATATTTTGTATTTTGCTTGGAATTTCTGTATCAAGTTGGTTCCTCATCAGCTAACAGTAATCCTGGGGCTGGTGAGTACAACGACCATTTTCTGGAATTTATTACCCGGAAAACCAGTCGCCACAGATAGTTAGACCAGATCATAAAGGAAAGGGGAGAGCTAGCCTTGCCCTCTCCTACCTTCGGCATACAACTCGAGGAGCACTCATGCATTCACTTGAGCCTTAGTGATCATGCGGAGACCCCGCAGAGCAGGACTAGGGGTGTTATCTCCTAGGAGAGCCCCGAACCTGGGTAAAGTCCGCCAGCGTTCGTGTCTATGCCTCATCCCGCTTCCGGGCACCGGCGACGTTCTACTCGCACCCAACCCCCGACACCTACTAATCATCATCATACAACTTCTACTCATTATTAATAACAAGTCATACGATCATCATCTTGATAGTCATCGAACCAACCCTACTTAATTATTCTTAGCACATGATCATCAGTATTAGGCAGGACCTAAATACCCTATTTAAGGTAAAATAGCATAAAACAATATAGATCCTGACTCTCCATTATGGAGAATGGAGATCATCCTGTCTCCAATTCTTGTGTGGCGCTTCCTTTTGCTTCCAAGAACCTCCTTACGACTGTCCATACATTTTTCCATTCTCTGATTAGCATGTCTCCACTTCTTTTAGAAATCCATTATGGACAGTTGAGATTCGTAGGATGACCTGGTTGTATGTTCAAAACATGAAGTCTACCATACTCATACATCAAATGAGGCACACAATCCGTCGGGATTATCTGTTGAAAAACATAGTAATAACTTCATAGTTAGCAATGATGTACTAGTTTTAGAAGTATGCAAAAGATGCACGAATGTCGTAATAGTAGAAAATCTTACCAGGGTATCTCCATAGTAGTTACCGTAGTTCAACACGTGCACTAGTGGCACATGTTGACCATAATGTTGAGGAGTCTTACAATAGATATTGTAATTCTCAAGATCAGTACAAAATCGGACCAGATGATTTTTCTCCTGATAAGTTAACTCGGAGCCATCGGTGTAGTGGGTTTTGTCTACCATGTTCCGCACATTGTTTGAACAGTCACAATAAGCTATCAATGGAAATAAGATGTCAACTATTTTGAAATGAACAATATAAATTGGTTAATAATTAACTATGTTTGAGAAACTCACATAGCGGTAGAACTGGAGTCCTTAGGTGAATTTTCTTTGTTTCATAATTTTCATGGTCTTCAAAATCCATCCTCTCCAAGACATAGCGTCTTGCATGGCATGGGATAAGCTATACTCGAATTCTAAAAGATGAAAATTACACATTGAAATAGTTGAAGTCATGCTTAATTATGTAAAAAAACACTTGTCGTCGTTGCGTACCGTTTCAACTTCGAAGGTCTCCTCGAGCTTAATGCTGAAGCGCCGATCATCATCCAGGTGAGGCCTGTCGCACAGACCTCCATCGTCGTGGCACCAGCCGCACTCCCCCGGGAGACTTTCGTCGTCCGATGACGACATTTCCTACGTTCATAATTCAAAACTACATAATCTCTGTTGGGTCCAATAAGATAATCCACAGTGTGGTGAAAACACGCCCTTCGAACTGGTTTGAGCAATTGGTGAATGGAGATGGTCTAAGATTTTTAGTAGTAAGAAGTGAAGTGGTAATTTTGAGAGCAGATGTTTAGGATGAGTGGTTCCTCTTTCCTATTTAACTTTACAGTAGAATATTGTTAGTCATGCACACTTGTGCATTTTCAGCCAGGCCAAGTGCAGTTGGCCTAAAAACATTTCTTTCTTTAAGCCTGCTACATCCATCTCAAGTATTTATGGTCAAGGGTTAGCAGGGCCATCCAAATAGAATATATGGTATGGGCTTTTTTAGTAGGTCATCCTACCAGATTAGGGTTTATTGATGACGAGCAACTGACATTAGTAATAAGTATGAGTTGATATCACACTTCTATATGTATAACACAAGAGGCAGTTGATCCTACTTAATTAAGTACTAAGATAACCCGATGCATGCATTAGTCGCAAGTACCCCATATGTCCTATTTTTAGCAAAGTCATGCTAAAATTCACAGAAAATTTCAGCATGACCTTTGCTGAAAATAGGACATATGGCGTACCCGAATTTGCCGAAACAGAAGTTAATCAACATTCCGGCAAATTCAAGGGCCTCTCGGGGTACCTGCAAAATCATCACAACACGATGGTCGGAGACAAAACCCAACAAACTCCTTCCCTTCACTTGGCGTACAACAATATATCTTCTAGCCATGAAACCGTACCCTGATTCTCCTTTCTTCCTCTTGCCAAAGAGAAGTTGGCTGCAGAGGATGGTCCAACTCAGATCAGCCTGCAGAAGTTCATTGTATAATTCTGTTTAGTTCCAAGCATATACGAATAATCTTTAGAGTGGGCACAAAGATGGAAGCAAACTAATAGCACAAAGTGAATAGAAAATCGGCTACTGTAATTATACTCAAACCATGTTGAAACTTTACTGAATCTACTCCATGGAAGCAAGTTGTCTTGGAAGGAGTATTATGTGCACAAATCTACTCCAGCTAGTTGCTTTCACTTAGAGATTGTTAGGTAGCCGATAGCACAAACAGCATGAGTCATTCTTCAGACCGTTACAAATAGAAACAATAGCAACCAAGGTTAAAAACCAACAATCCTATATATTATTCTGACACTTCATATATTGAAATCACTTAGCACTCCCTTTCTGTGTTCATTCAAAACTTAAAATTGGATTCCAGGAATGCAAGAACAAGACAAACAGAGGATATCTTTGCTTTCTTGGATAAAAGTTACGTTGGGTCATTAGGAGTGCAATGAAGGACAAAAGGAGACTTGTTTCTTTATTTAACTGACTGATGTAGGTTTGACTTCTGAAGTCTATTTGGCCAGGAATAATTTTTTTGAATTATATTACGCCTTTTATTAATTATAGAGTATCTGTCTTCTGTTTTTCAAAATTCTTTCTTCCATTCAGAAATTTTGGAGATAATATTGTGGACTTTGGTAGTTTTCTTAAATCATTTCATTTATATATTAAATAACAGTAGGAATTATTTCATAATAGAATTTACCCCAAAAACAAATTCCTTTAATGCCATTTTCAAACTCTGAGTTGCCTCTGTTGCACTAAAACTAATTCAAATAATTTTTATAAAATTGCCACAAATTTTTTGGGAGACCCTATAATTCCTATAAATCATTTTTGAATAAAGACCCATCCTACCCTTTCGAAAGTTTTGAGAGAAACCCCCACTTTTCCATTCTGATCCATTTTCAGTTTACAACTACAACCCTATTTCCCCTAGCTCCTAAATATCTACAAAATTATCCCAACACAAGAACGGTACGTACACTCCTTTTTCCCAAACATCTCCTGATCACAAGTTTTAAATTTTCAACATTTGCGGCTTGTGAAGAAAATTCATTTCCTACAATTCCAAAAATTCTGAAACTTTGCTAGCACCTCTGTTTTGATCGAAACCATCACCACAAGATAATTGTAGGATAGCAGCTGCAGCAGCAAGATAATTGCATGAAGAGAGAGCAACTTACTTTGAGTCAGCGTCTTGTCTCCGCTCGATCTGCTCCTTCTGGGGCTTCTGGAGGAGGCGGGCCTGTGCTCGGTGAAGCCTGCTCGGGGAGGAAACGTATGATTCGGGGCGGCGACAGCAGTGGCTTGCGGTCCAGTGGAGGGTGGTGGATGGTTGGGAGGAGGGGGAGGGGGCGGCGCCGGTGGATGGTTGGTTGGGGGCGGCGGCGGTGGTGGTGGATGCTTGGGGGCGGCGGCAGCTTGCGGTGATGAGGGGTGTAAGAGCTGTGGTGGTGAGGGGTGGAAGAGCTGCGGTGGAGGAGCGCTACAGGTGGGGGCGGGGCGTGCTAGAAAGGGGTCGTTGGCGGCGAGGGGGGAAGGGATCTGGCGTGCGCGCGGGGGGCGAGGGGGCTAGGGATTTTATCTGGCGCGGGGGGCGAGGGGGAAAGGGATAGCAATGGCGAACCTCCCAGGTGTGCGCCATAAGTACATCCATAGCAATGGCGCACCACCGTGGGATGCGCCATAAGTAACTTTTTTTATTGATAACAATGGCGCACCCCCTCCTGGTGCACCATTAGTAACTTTATTATTATTATTTTTATTGATAAAAATTATTACACTATATAGAGGAGAGGAGTAGAGGAGGGAGGGAGGGAGGGAGCATTTACATTCGTTGACGAGGCGGTGGTTGGCATCACATCGGAGATGCAGACCGTAGAAGGAGGAGGACGCCGGTCGTGGTCGTGGTCGTGGGCTGGCCTCGTCGCGTCGCGTTGGTGTTCGTTGTCAGCCGTCGATGGACTGCGAGTTGCCCCGCCGAAGTCTCCACCTCCGGGCTCCGGCTTCCTCGTCACGACGGCGGAATGAGGTGCAGCTGCCGGTGGGGTGGGGTGGGGCGGCTGCGGCGAATGGGGTTGGGGCGCGCGACATAGCCTAACCTAGGTTAGAGCAGGGGAGGGTGCGGGGGGTCGTGGGCGGCGAGGGGGATCTGGCGAGGGGGATCGAGATGGAGGGGGATCTGGCGTGGGGGGCTGGGCAAGGGGAAAAGGGATAGAGGGGGAAGAATAGTAACTTTTGTGAGTTAGAAATTCAAAAAAGTATTAACAAATTCAATTCCTTTTGTGAGTTAGAAATTCAATACCAGAATAAACACATAAATAAATATTCATGAGGACTAGAATAGAAGAAATATCATTACTAGTTTTGCAAAAAAAATATATAATTTCTAGTAGTGGCGCACATTGATTGTCGTGCGCCATTACTAGTTTGAACAAGTAATGGCACACTGTACCTAGGTGCACTATTACTAGTTTTGGAAAAATAAAAAAATTGTTAGTAATGGCACACCGTGTGTGTGGTGCGCCATTACTAGTTAAAACTATTAATGGCGCACTGTGCCACGGTGCGCCATTAATAGTTTTGGAAAAGTAAAAAAATATAAAATTTGCTAGTAATGGCTCACCGTGTGACTCGTGCGCCATTTGTAATGAGGACACTAATGGCGCACCACATACATGGTGCGCCATTAATGTCCATATCAACTATAGCCATTTTCCTAGTAGTGTGTGCCCCTAATGCAGAAGAAGAAAACAAAATCTTCAAAGCCCGCTGCTGCTCCTAAAGCTTCTACTGTCAAGCCTTTGAAAACTGCACCTCCTGAACCCAGTGTCCAGTCTGAAGATCAATCTCGGGTCTCCAAGAGGACCAAGAAGATTTATGGGCATGACCTTACTCCTGTTGCCATTCTGCGCAATGAGGACAACACCATTGATCTGTCAAGTGATGAAGATCTCACAGATGATGCTCTGGAAATGTTGATCAAGAGCAAGCAAGAGGCCGAGATATTCCAAGATCTTCCTCTATTTGATGCTGATATACTAAACAACTTCATTGATGAATGGTTTGAAGATCAAATCATCAACATTGATGATCTACAGCTGCCCATGGACATCAGCGTCACCTTTCAAGGAGCCATTGCCAATGAACTCGCCGTAGCCCAGAAAATCGTTGAGCTAAAGAATAAGATCGATTATGAGAAGGCTCAGTTCAAGAAGCACATGGCCAAGCTCAATGTTGCTGATGTATACAATTTCAAGCAAATGATGAATGAACTCAAGGCCCAGTTCAACAAGAAGCGTGTAGAAGCGAAAGGCTCTCGTGAGCGCATGAAGTATTATGAACAGACTGTGTGGAAGCGCACAATGAGGCAGAAAAGAGAAAGGCACTTGGGCGTCCTGGCATCGACCCCGAGATGGCTTCCAAGAAGAACAAGAAGTCTGCTGAAGCTGAAGCAGAAGCTTGAAGGCAGGGCCAACCAAGCATTGTCTTCCCTACCAACATGACTTGCTCGAAACCAAAGGTCCCCTTAGCTGCTTCAGAGCAAAAGAAGACAAGGCAAGCTGAAGCTGAAGACAGGAAGAGGAAGCATGATGACACCTCTGATGCTGCTCCCTCCAACAAGAAGTTGAAGACAAAGGCTTCAAAGTCTTCAAGAAAAGAGCGTGTTGCTGCCCAACAGCCCCTCAATGTTGAACCTATCTATGTTGCTCCAACTGCCAACCGCGAGCGCCACCTTGTGATTCATGAGCCTGCTTCCACAGAGGCTCCAGAAAGAGAAGAGATTCCAGCTGCTGACTCCAACATAGCTAAAGACATTGGTCATGAGGACCGTGTTGAAGATGGAGAAGTCCTTCCTCAGCTTGAACCCAATCCGGTATCATCGCCTGCTCCCACGAGCAGTGAACACATAAGAATTGGCCGTCCTTTGACACCACCTTCTCAAGATGATTCATGGGTAGAGAAACAACCACACACCCCCTGCAAGATGAGATCCCCATACTCCAGCAGCTCAACTCACCACTCCGGTGCTTGATGATGATTACAAGGAACAAACCACTCCCTCTCCAAAGGCGCCGCCCACATTTCGCAGGCTTCGCAAAGGCCTTAGGCCTCAGGTCTCCATGACAAGCATTCTAGAAGAAGAAGATGTGGTACAAACCAGATCAGTAGCATGTCAAGTGTTCCCTGAAGCCATCCGTTCTGTGTCTGCTTCTGAGTCTGAAGCCAAACCTGCTGAACACATTCTGGCTGCATGAGCCAATGAAGAAAAACAAGAAGAAAGAGAAGTTATTCCCCCTACTAGTGATCCAGTCATCTAGGAAGAGAATGTGATCGTGCCCGACCCTCCAGTCATTGAAGCCACGTAGGTTGAAATCAATGAGGCTGCCACCACCATCACCACGGAAGCCAATGACTCATTCATGGCTGAAGACAATGTGGAGCCCGAAGCCAATGTTGCCCCTGAAGACTATGTGCAGCCTACCACTTCTGATGTAGCCGTTCCTCCACCAAGGTCTCATACAATGGAACGCGCTTACAATCATGGTGGTGAGCTTGTCACGGTGAGATGGCCTATCATGGTTCCATCCACTGCTCCTGGCCCTCAATATGATAATCATCTGGAGCAAAGGCCTCACACTCACAAGCCAAAGCCAAGAATGCTTAGGCTTCCCAATGCTGCAACAACTCAAGGCTCGTTTAGTGTGCTCAGCTTCAGAGAGCACAACACATTCTTCGACAGCGCCAAGAACCCATACAAAAAGCCCAAGATCTCCTCTGACAGGTTTTGGAGCCATCAGCAACGAAGCTATTACTCATGCATTCTATACAACCAAGACCAGATTTTTCCTCATAAGCATCTGGATTATGATGCTACTGCTGGGCTGCCTTGCCTTGAAGAGGCCCTTGACTGCTTCAGAGGCTTTGGGCTACTGCCATTCGTGACTGGCAATGGAACGAAGAGCTTCTGCTTCTATTTTACGCCACATTTCTCATTCGTGGCTACAACAGGGATCCGAAGACTTGGATCCTTGAGTGGATGATAGGTGACGTACATCATGAAGCCAAAGCTCAGGACATCATTGAGCTTACTTCCCTGCCCACTCCTAGTGAGTTGTTTGAACCAGGTTGTCAGCTTCATCAAAATGAACTGCAGAGCATCTTTCAGAAGCCAGAGCCCAATATGAGCCAGATGCTGAGTATGATGAAGCCTTTGCCTCATGATGCCGAATACCCCAAGGAGTTCTTTGTTCAGGACCTCAACTACTTGCCCCACACAGTATATCACATTCCGAGGCGTACTCTCTGGCCGATCAAAGGCAACTCTTCTAATGCCAAACTCGGGTGCGCCATGAAGACATTGGTATTCTATATCATCAATGGCATCAGATTCAATACGCAGGATTTCTTCATCCGCCAGTTTGCAGCTTCTGGCATTGATCTCTTTGGACTGAAGTTTTATGCTCCATGGATGATGTGCTTGATCAAGTTTCATTCAACAATCAACTATCAAGTTTGAGCGCGCAACCATGTTGTATTTTTTCCTGATGTCGATATGGACTATGAAGCCATCTATCCTGAACCTGCCAAGAAGCCACCTCACTTACAAAATGAAGAACATCAAAGCTTCACTCACCCAATTGAAGGCATTCATGTGCCAAATTCAGCTACTCCTCACTACTAGGGAAAACCCCAGCAGTAGCGCTGGTTTTGTGCTCACTAGTAACGCGGGTAGGCGCGCTACTAATAAGGCGCTACAACTACTACTTAGCAGTAACGCGTGCCCGCACGCGCTACTGCTAGGACGAATAGCTGTAGCGTTGTTTCACTCACACGCTACTGCTAATGTAACTACTGGCAGCGTGTTTTCTCTCCATCGCTACTAGAATTGTTTTTTTATTTTTTCGTTTTTAGTTTATTTATTCGCCATCGTACAAATATTGATACAATACCAGTTATGAGGTTTACATCATTATGTCCATAACAGTGTCAAATGAAGGTGGATTAGGTTCAAGTGGAGGCAATATGTGGTGCATGTCAAAAGTATACTACTAATCCAAACTCGATCTAGTTTGGACTAGTAGTACTTTCGATGTGCAACACATGTTGCCTCCACTTGAATCTAATCCGCCAGCACAAGATATTTAATCATCATCATGGTCATTACCACCAAAAGTATTTATTTAATCACCACTAACACTAGCTAATAATAATCATCATAGTCATTACCACCGACACTAGCTATTTTATCATCATAGTAATAGTGTAGCACATCATCATCCTGAAACTCATTTCTAGCAAGCTATTTTATCATCATAGTAATAGTTTTTCTATTTCAGGTTCACTAGAAGCATGCAAAGTCCTATCATTTTTCTTCTTCTTTTTCTTTCTAGAAGGACTAGGTGCGTCAGTGTTAATTCTTTGTGAATCTTGTTCAATTCTTTTTGGGTGTCCCTCAGGATAAAGTGGTTCCTGAGTCATTTTACCTCCTCTAGTTGCTACTCTAACAGCAAAGTCATGTATATTATTATTCATTTCATCAAGCAATTCTGCTTGAGATTTAACAACTTGTTCTAGCTGAGAATGAACCATAGAACACCAGTAGAAAAAGGACCTTATGTGAGATACATTAGTCCCGGTTCGATTTTGGCCCGGTACTAATGGTATCATTAGTACCGGTTTGAACGGCTATGCATTAGTGCCGGTTCGTGTTGAACCTTTAGTACCGGCTCGCGCCACGAACCGGTACTAAAGGGGTGGTGGCAGGCTGGCGTCAGGCCGGGGCCCCACGAGCCCCTTTAGTCCCGGTTTGTGGCACAAACCGGTACTAAAGGACCAACCTTTAGTACCGGTTCGCGCCACGAACCGGCACTAAAGGGGTCTAACCTATAGTCCCGGTTGGAGACACAAACTGGGACTCTAGGGCAATTTTCAAACTTGAAAAAATCATAACTAAATCATCCTAATTCAGAAAAATACATATAATATATCAAAACTTGCAGAACAAAAAGATCGATCCGCTGAAACAACAAGTTTTCCGTTTCGACAATTTTTTAAAATCACAAAATTCCAAAGGGAAATTCCACAACTTCTTCAGTCGGCGGCACCGGCGGGTCCGCCGGCTGCCTGCCCGGGGCGCTCCCAGACGGCGGCGATGGTGGTACGAGCACGTCCGGCATGGAGGTATCGTCTTCGTCTCGCTCCTTGACCGGGTTCTCACCGCAGGCCTCCCCGGTCTGTGCCGAGAACTCTGGAGGTGGCAAGGCAGACTTCAGAGGAACGACAAAGACCGCCGAGTGTTGGTGCGCGGCTTCTTCAGCCCGTTTCTTCGCTACGTCGGTGGCTGTGACCTCCGACAAGTTTTCCGTTTCGACAATTTTTAAAAATCACAAAATTCCAAAGGAAAATAGAGTTTTTGGGCGTTTTAGACATTTTTAGACGTTTTTAGCGTTTAGTGCTAGGGTTTAGATTTCAGAGTTTAGGGTTAGGTTTTATGGTTTAAGCCCTTAGTTTTTACTGTTTAGCATAGAGTTTCCGACGTTTTAAGTCCCGGGTTTAGATTTTAGGACTATTTTTGAAATGACAAAATTGCAAAAGGAAAAAAAGATATGCTCTAATTTCTGTTTTTTTTTGAATTTTGGATAAATCTTGTCAAACCGGTCAAACAACTGATTCAAGAAGTATTAATGTTACTACATAATTATTCAAGAATATTAGTGTTACTAAAGAATTATTTCAATTTTTTGAATTTTGGTCAAATCTGGTCAAACTATGGTCAAACTGTGGTCAAACTATGGTCAAACTTATTCGAGAAATATTAGCGTTACTAAATAATTACTGTTTTTTTAGAATAATACTTTCAAACTCAAACGGCGACTTCATGCTCAAGCTAAACTCCTGAGGGTTAATAGGATTAACATCTTACTATTGTCACGAAAACAACAAGTGCAGACTCGGAAACGAAGGAGAATAGAACCCGAAAGTTAAGCGTGCTCGGGCTGGAGTAGTGAGAGGGATGGGTGACCGGTCGGAAGTTAGATGATTTGGAATGAGTGATCCACACTTGAGCAGTTAAGAGAGGTGATTAGAGACTAAATCATCAAATAATTCAGAAAAATTAAAAATCGAAAAAAAATCAAATTTTTTTCCAAAATTATCAAAAAAAATTCAAAAAAAACCTTAAGTACCGGTTGGTAAAACCAACCGGTACTAAAGGTCCCCCATACTAGAGCGCGAGCTCACGCCACGTGGTGGCACTTTAGCGCCGGTTCGTGCCGAACCGGTACTAAAGGGGGTGGGGCCTTTAGTGCCCACACTTTAGTGCCGGTTCCATAACCGGCACTAAAGGCCCTTACAAACCGGTTTTAAAGCTCCGTTTTCTACTAGTGGAAGCATGCTCTCCCACACCTATAACATCATTTGAGATTATAAATAACAAGTCACTCAAGCGAGCAATCATATCAGAATTGTATTTCAATTGTTACATAACATTTGCATTGAAGTGATCTTGTTTTCTAATGTAATTTTCAAACTCATAGAGGCATTGGCTAGGGTGCATATTATTAGGATTGTCATTATTACTGAACTTCATTAGAGAATTTACCTCTACCACCTTAGGCAGTGGTGGTATATTAAGCCCATGTACTTCTTCAATAGGAGGTAAAATTTTGACATCCTCAGCTTTAATACGTTTTTCCTTCATAGATTTCTTTGCCTCTTGCATATCTTCAGGACTGAGATATAATATATCCCTCTTCTTCAGAGTGGGTTTAGCCGGTGTTTCAGGAAGAGTCCAATCATCATAGTTTTTCAATATATTATTCAAAAATTCTTCAGCTTGCCCAACAGTTCGTTCCCTGAAAACACAACCAGCACAACTATCTAGGAAATCCGTAGAAGCATCGGTTAGTCCATTATAGAAGATATCAAGTATTTCATTTTTATTAAGAGGATGATCAGGCAAAGCATTAAGTAATTGGCAAAGCATCCCCCAAGCTTGTGGGAGACTCTCTTCTTTAATTTGCACAAAGTTAAATATTTCCTGTAAGGAAGCTTTTTTCTTATGAGTAGGAAAATATTTTTCAGAGAAGTAATAAATCACATCCTAGGGACTATGCACACAACCAGGAGTAAGAGTATTGTACCAAGCTTTAGCATCACCCTTTAATGAGAACAGAATAGTTTGAGAATAAAGTAATAGCGAGACTTCTCACATGAGTAAAAAGGGTGGCTATGTCATTCAACTTAGTAAGATGTGCCACAACAGTTTCAGTTTCATAATCATGGAAAGGATCAGATTCAACCAAAATAATTAACTCTGGCTCGACAGAGAATTCATAATCCGTATCATTAATAAAGATCAGTGAAGTAGCAAACTTAGGATCATATTTAATTCTAGCATTCAGAGATTTTTCTTTATACTTGCATAATAATTTCTCTAGATCATCTCTATCCTTGCAAGCAAGAATATCTCTAGTTGTCTCCTCATTCATAACATAACCTTCTAGTCCTTTGGCAATTCATATCTAGGAAGGCTAGTTCTAGCAGGTGTTTCAAGATTTTCAGTTTCAAGCGCATCATCAGATTCAACAACATCATGTTGTCTTAATCTAGCAATTTGTTTATCAAGAAAGTCACCAAGTGGCACATCATCATCATTAAGCAAGGTACTAGCATCATCATAAGCATTATCCATAGCGGAAGTAGCATCATCAATAACTTGCGAGATGTCAGAATTGATAGCATGTGGTGGTGTTGCAAGTTTACTTACAACAGAAGGTGAATCTAAAGCAGAACTGGATGGCAGTTCCTTACCTCCCCTCGTCTTACAGGAAAAAATAGTAGTCTTAGCATCCTTCAAATTCGTCATAGTGATAATATGATAATAATCCCAAGTGACTCAACAAATATAGCTATGCTCCCTAGCAACGGCACCAGAAAAAGGTCTTGATAACCCACAATTATAGGGGATCGCAACAGTTTTCGAGGGTAGAGTATTCAACCCAAATTTATTGATTCGACACAAGGGTAGCCAAAGAATATTTGCAAGTACTAGCAGCTGAGTTGTCAATTCAGCCACACCTTGAGATTAATTATATGCAGCAAAGTGATCAGTAGCAAAGAAGTATGATAGTTTTGATAGTAGTGACAACAGCTACGGTAACGGTAACAATGATAGCAGTAATTTTGTAGCAAGTGCTACAGTAACAACAACAGTAGCTTAGCAAGAACAATATAAGATAAATTTTTAGGCATTGGATCGGTGACTTGTTGGATGTTCATCATGAGACTGTTATAACCTAGGGCGATACGGTAATAGCTCTAGTTCATCAATATAATGTAGGCATGCATTCCGTAAATAGTCATACGTGCTTATGGAAAGAACTTGCATGACATCTTTTGTCCTACTCTCCCGTGGCAGCGGGGTCCTATTGGAAACTAAGGGATATTAAGGCCTCCTTTTAATAGAGAACCAGAACAAAGCATTAACACACGATGAATACATGAACTCCTCAAACTACGGTCATCACCGGGAGTAGTCCCGACTATTGTCACTCCGGGGTTGCTGGATCATAACACGTAGTAGGTGACTATAACTTGCAAGATTGGATCCAGAACATGGATATAGTGGTGATAACATAAACGGTTCAGATCTGAAATCATGGCACCCGGGCCCAAAGTGACAAGCATTAAGAATGGGAAAGTCATAGCAACATCAATCTTAGAACATAGTGGATACTAGGGATCAAGACCTAACAAAACTAACTCAATTACATGATGAATCTCATCCAACTCCTCACCGACCAGCGAGCCTAAAAAGGAATTACTTACTCCCGGTGGGGAGCATCATGGAATTGGCGATGGAGAAGGGTTGTTGATGACGAAGAACGAAGATCCCCCTCTCCGGAGCCCCAAACAGACTCCAGATCTGGCTTCCCGATGAAGAACAAGAGGTGACGGCGGCTTTGTCTCATGGAACACGATAACTCTTACTCCCTGATTTTTCCTGGAAAAATAGGATTTTATAGCGTCGGTCTCAGGGTCTGCGGGGCCACCAGGTGGGGTCAACCCACCTGGGCGCGCCAGGAGGGGGGGCGCCCTGGTAGGTTGTGCCCACCCAGGTGCCCCCTTCTGGTGGATCTTGGCTCCAGAAATTCTTATTTATTGTATAAAAAATCCTCGCAAAGTTTTGTTCCATTCCGAGAACTTTTATTTCTGCACAAAAACGACACCATGGTAGTTCTGCTGAAAACAGCGTCAGTCCGGGGTTAGTTTCATTCAAATCATGCAAATTAGAATCCAAAACAAGAGGGAAATCGTTAGGAAAAGTAGATACGTTGGAGACGTATGAAGATCTTAAAGTGATTGGTGTTTCTTTTTGTTGATTCTTTGTTTAGTGATATTAAAATTGATGATAATGGACTGAAGAAGAGTCAACTTTAGCTAGAAGGTGTGCCGATAATTCAGAGTGTGAAAATCTTGTTGAGAAAATTGATAAAAGTGGGTTTGGAGAGGTCAAAACTTTAACTAGTGATGTGCCCATTCTTTTGGATTACAAAGACTGAAATTACGATAATTTCTCTTTGATTGATTGTATTTCTTTGTTGCAATCCATGATAAGTTTACCTCATGCTTATGAACAAAGTAAGGATTTTATTAAACATATCGTATATGCCATGATGAAAGCTTTAGAAGAAAAGTTGGAATTAGAGATTTCAAGTCCAAAAAAATTACATGATGAATGGGAACCTACTATCAAAGTCAAGATTAAAAATTATGAGTGTTTTTCCTTGTGTGAATTGGGTTCTAGTGTTTCCTCAATTTCGAAATCTTTATGAGATGTGCTTCGTCTTACTGATATTGAAGAATGTTCTCTTAATTTGCATTTGGCGGATTCTACTATTAAAAAGCCTATGGGAAGACTTAATGATGTTCTTATTCTTGCAAATAGGAAATATGTGCTCATAGATTTTATTGTGCTTGATATTGATTGCAATCCATCTTGTCCAATTATACTTGGTAGACCGTTTTTACGCACTATACGTGCCGTGATTGATACGAAAAAGGAAATATTAAATTTCAATTTCCACTAAGGAAGGGTACGGAAAACTTCCCTAGAACAATAATTATGCCACCATATGAATCAATCATGAGGGCATCTTATGGACCTAGAACTAAAGATGACAACACTTGAATCTATGCATTCTGTCTAGCTAGGGGCATAAAATGATAGCGCTTGTTGGGAGGCAACCCCATAAATAAATTTTATTTTTGCCTTTTCCTTTCTGTTATTGAGTGTTTACACAATCATGCTTCTGTTATGATTGTGTTTTTATGTTTAAATTAGTATTTGTGCCTAGTAAAGCCTTTGGGATTATGTTTGGTGATAGTTGATTTGATCTTGTTGAAAAACAGAAACTTCTGTGTCTAGTAAAATAATTTTCAAAAATCACAGAAGTGACTAAAGCTTCTAAATATTTTACACAATATTTATATACAAATTGCCTACATCGTCCTAATTTTTCCAAAATTTTGGAGTTACATTACTATACGAAGTTTTCAGATTGCTACAGACAGTTATATTTTTGACAGATTCTGTTTTCTTTGCGTTCTGTGCTTATTTTGATGAATCCATTTCTTGTATTGGGGGTTTATGAACCATGGTAAAGTTGGGATTTAGTAGATACAATGCAAAAATAAAATGTGAATGGGTTTGCAACATTAATTAAGGTGGTGATTTGCTTTCTTATACTAACGGATCTCACGAAGGTTTTGTTGAGTTTTGTGTGATTGAAGTTTTCAAGTTTTGAGTGGGATCACGATGGATGAAGGAAAAAGGAGTAAGAGGAGCCTAAGCTTGGGGATGCCCCATGGCACCCCAAGTTATTATCCAAAGAGAAACAAACGACTAAGCTTTGGGATGCCCCCGAAGGCATCCCTTTTTTCTTCTAACGACCATCGGTATTTTACTTGGAGCTATATTTTTATTCATCACATATCATGAGTTTTGCTTGGAGCGTCTTGTATTATATGAGTCTTTTCTTGTTTTTCTTATTAGTTTGTGTAATCTATCCTTGCTGGACACACCTATTTGAGAGAGCCAAAATTATGCTATGATTTGTTAGAATTGCTCTTTATGCTTCACTTTAATTCTTTATGCTTCAGTTATATCTTTTTGAGCACGGTGTGCTTTAATATTTTCAAATAAAATGCTCTGATGCTTCACTTAGATTTATTTGAGAGTTAGTAAATTTTTGAAGAAATTCTCTCATGCTTCACTTATATTATTTTGAGAGATGAAAATGCTCATGTTCTTCACTTAAATTTGTTTGAGCTTATCAAAAGCAACATATGAAATTAGTCCCAAAGTGATAGATATTAAAGAGGGATATAATAAAAACTTTCATGAAGATCATTGGACAAAATACACTTGATTCCTTGTAATGGTTTTGCGATATGATGATAGTGATATATGGGTCATATTGATGAGTAATTATGCTTTAGTAAGAATATTGGTGTTAAGGTTTGTGATTCCCTATGCAACCACGAAAGTCATAGTTATGCAATGAAATTAAATCCTACTTATGGTGCATTATTCGGTGCTAGTTATGCTTAATGCTCGCTTATGTGAGTTTTCATTTCTTGGTTGGATGCTTCTCAATCTATTTGCTAGCCTTCACTTGTATTAAGTAGAGATACTACTTGTGCATCCAAAATACCTAAACCCAGTTTTGTCACATGAGTCCTCCATACCTATCTATATGCAGTATTCACGTGCCGTTCTAAGCAAATTTGTATGTGCCATGTCTAATTTTCAAAATAGTTTCCTTTTTGTGTTCTTGTAGACCTCATGAAGAGGCAGGGGGTGGCCAATATTTTCCATGCAAGATGTGTTATTCTCAAGATGTGTGTTTATTCACTTGTCATTGAACGAGAGTACGACAGTAATAGGATGCCCAGTCCCAAAATGAAAAAGAAATTTACTTTATGTTGTCAAATAATAAATTCCTTGGAAAGTGTTGGTATGGACGGTACCCGTGGATATGGCTAGCCATGGAATGCGAAAGAATGGTGGAAAAAGGAATAAACTTTATTTTCTGTTTGGGAACCGCCTATGATATATCTAGCATGGAAAGTGTTGGGAATTACTCGGTCGTTTTCGTTGACGGGAAAAGTATGCCTCTCAAAAAAATTTATCTCTCAATTTAAGCTTTGAGCACTTGTACCTCTACAAGTACCTACTTCCCTCTTCGAAGGGCCTTTCAATTTCCTTATGCAATTTTTAGTTTTATTTGAGTCTCCATCTTCTCTTATAAAGCACCAACTAAGGGGCACTATGATCATACTTGAGCATTGGGTGTAGCTAATATGCGAGTGTGTTTCATGGATGGATTAATGATTGAGCATGATGGGCTAGAGATAACTTGCTTTAGTGTTGATCTTTTGAAAGGCATGGTTGCTTGTTGATATGCTTGAGTATTTAAATCTTCATGTCAAAACGAGACTATTGCTTTGAATCATATAAAAGTCCATATGTCCATGCTACAAAAGAAAAGAATATGTGATGAACATGATAGGCAACAATCGACATCAAAAATTCTATTTTTATCATTTACCTACTCGAGGACGAGTAGGAATTAAGCTTGGGGATGCTGATACGTCTCCAACATATCTATAATTTTTGCTTGTTCCATGCTGTTATATTATCATTCTTGGATGTTTTACAATCATTTTCTAGCAACTTTATATCATTTTTTGGGACTAACCTATTCACATAGTGCCCAGTGCCAGTTGTTGTTTTTTGCTTGTTTTTTACTTCACAGAAAATCAATACCAAACAGAGTCCGAACACAGCAAAACTTTTTGGAGAATTCTTATGGACCAGAAGAAAAAACTTGGGCCAAAGAAGTACCAGAGGGGTGCCCCGAAGGGGGCACAACCCACCTGGGCACGCCTGGGGCCCAGGTGCGCCCTGGTGGGTTGTGCCCACCTTGGTGGCCTCCCGCACCGCCTCTTCGCCCTGTAAATCCCCAAATATTCCAAAAACCCTAGGGGAGTCGACGAAACACAATTCCAACCGCCGCAAGTTCCATAACCATGAGATGCAATCTAAACACCATCACAGAGGGGTTCATCATCCTCATTGATGCCTCTCCGATGATGCGTGAGTAGTTCATCATAGACCTACGGGTTCGTAGGCAGGAGCTAGATGGCTTCCTCTCTCTCTCTATTTTGATTCTCAATACAATGGTCTCTTGGAGATATATTTGATGTAACTCTTTTTGCGGTGTGTTTGTTGGGATCCGTTGAACTGTAAGTCTATGATAAGATCTATTATATCCATGCATGTTATTTGAGTTTTGATATCTTATATGCATGATTATTTGTAGCCTCGTATTTCTGCTTCGAATCTTTGGTTTAGTTAATTAGGCCAGCTAGATCGATTTTTCTTGCCATGGGAAGAGGTGCACTACTAGGGAAAAGGCTAGCAGCAGCGCGGGTTTTAGATGTATCAGTAGCGCGGGTATAGGCGCTACTAATAAGGCGCTCCAGCTATTGCTTAGCAGCAGCGCGTGCCAGCCCGCGCTACTGCTAGGACAAATAGTTGCAGCGTTTGTTCGTTACCACGCTGCTGCTAAGGTAACTACTTGCAGCATGTTTTCTGCCCATCACTACTAGTACTTTTTTTTATTTTTTTATTTTTAGTGTATTTATGCGCCATCATACAAATATTTGTACAATACTAGTTATGAGGTTTACATCATTATGTCCATAACAGTGTGTCAAATGAAGGTGGATTAGGTTCAAGTGGAGGCAATATGTGGTGCATGTCAAAAGTATACTACTAATCCAAACTTGATCTAGTTTGGACTAGTAGTACTTTCGATGTGCACCACATGTGGCCTCTACTTGAATCTAATCCGCCAGCACAAGATATTTAATCATCATCATGGTCATTACCACCAACAGTATTTATTTAATCACCACTAACACTAGCTAATAATAATCATCATAGTCATTACCACCAACACTAGCTATTTTATCATCATAGTAATAGTGTAGCACATTATCATCCTGAAACTCATTTCTAGCTAGCTAATCACTCCTGCTGCTCTCTCTTAGGTAAAACAACATATAGCATGTGTAGCTCTCCTCCTTGATCAAGTTGGAGCATGCAGATGAACCTGTCTCCTAATCGTGGAAAGCGCCTCTATTTGCTGCCCCCTAGTACTTCTCTGCGCTCCCCCAACACATATTTGGTCCAGTCTTGCACTATTAAGCATCCGTCGCTAATCTTGAATGCACTAAAGTAATCTGTAGGATATCTTGGCCGTAAGCTGATAATACTCATGGTACCTTTAGTCTCGATCCCATAAGGCACAACATTCATCGGGAGTCCCTGTTGAAGAACATCGTATGGTAACATACTTAGCAATGAAGTTTAGCTTCAAAAATAATGTATGGAAAAGGTGCAATGAGGACAAATAGTAAAAATCTTACCATCCTTCCTAAATGGATGTGACCGTAGTTCATTACGAACACTATTGGTCGCACGTTTTCAGTACTAACATTTCTAAATCCAGGAAGAAAATTTATCTTGACAGTATCAAGATCCTCAAGCCATGAAACATAATGACTTAGCTCCTCGTAGTTTAGTTTAGCCTCGGGACAGTAGTAGGTCCTGTCTACCAAGCGCTGGACATGTTTGCTTGCACCGAAATAAGCTGACAATACAAATTAGTTGTCAACTATTTTTGAATAAACAATATCAAAGACATAAATATGCACTACTAGGGAAAAGCCTATACACAGAATCTTAGCAGCAGCGCGGGTCAAAAAGGAGCGCTGCTGCTAATTAGTAGTAGCGAGTGTGCAAGAAAACTCGTTGCTGATAAGTTTTTAGCAGTAGCGTGCTTTGTGTAAACCGCGCTGCTACAAATATCCACCGGCGGTGTTCACCGAGCTCCATTTTGCAGTAGCGCCATTGCCCGAACCGCGCTACTGCTACGGATATAGTAGCAGCGCGCTTTTACTGGGATCGCTGCTGCTACATTTCAAATTGGCAAATATTTTTGTCACTATTAGCAGTAGCACCGTTGCCCAAAGCGCGCTGCTGCTAATTCTTTAGCAGCAGCGCGCTTCTTCCCACACGCTACTGCTAACCCGCACCAACCCACCACCTTTCCCCACCCGTGCCTCCCCTCACCCTCCTCTCTTCCCTTCCCCCTACCTCCCCCACATGCTCCCACTCTCACTCTTCTTCTTCCTCAATACTTCTCCCCCATTACTCTTTCTCTTCTATCCACCTTTCTCTCTCTTCATTACTCCAACCTAACTACACCACCTCCATTAATGCATCTCCTTTCTCTTGTTCCTTTCCCCTCCACTAGTTGAAGTTGTCTCCTCCCAAATTAGCTAGCTAGGTAGATGTAGCATTTATTTGAGTGACCTATTTGCCCCCTAACTAGATCTATCTTTGTCAACAAGAGCTTTGTGCACTTTTGATCTACCTACAACATCATCTCCACCGTCTGCTTGATCTCGATCGAGGTGATGAAAATTTCATGCTTTTGCAAAATGAAAATATGTTTATGTGTGTGTGATATGTTTGTGGAAATTGTGTGTGTGGCACACCAAATTCTGCTTTTGAGTTGCCTATGTTTTGCCGAAATGTCGATTTATTTCCGTTTCGGCGAATTCCGGGCAAACTCTAGATCCATATATGTCCTATTTTTAGGGAAGGTCATGCCAAATTTTTATATGACTTTGATGCATGCATGCATTTTTACAATCAATTTGTTTATTATTACCGTGCAGAGTTGACGATGGTCAGTGGAACGATGGTGGACAGGTGGTTGATGTCGGCGCAGGACATGAAAGAAAATAACCGGACAGAGGTTTTATGTCCGTGTCGAAAGTGAAAAGGAATAGTTTGGCTCGACCCCCATGACGATGGTCGTGTCGAAGCGCACCTGCTCATGAGTGGTTTCATAGATGGCTATATGCGGTGGATAATTGAAGATGAGGATGACGATGTTGAGGATGCCGACGGGGCAGGCAATGATGACATGGGGCAAGACGAAGAGATGATCGATAATGGCGGCGGGGAAGAGGCCGGACATGACGGCGGAGAAAGGGCCGGACATGGCGGAGGAGAAGGGGCCAGACATGGCGGCGGAGAGAACGACATGGACTCCACACAGCAGAGTTCGTCGGTACTAAGTTCAATCGTGCGGGACCCTCATGTTCAAGCATTGCTTCGCAAGGAGACGAGTACTGAGAGAGCTGCTTCTAGAGAGGAGGCTAAGCTGGAGCAACTGGTGGTAGACTAGAACACTCCATTGGATGATGGTTGCAATCCTGAGGTGACCCGCTTGAGTTTCACGCTCCAACTCCTGAAGACGAAGGCTAAAAACAAATGGACCGACACTAGCCTCGATGAGCATCTCAAGTACCTAAAGGATGTTCTTCCCGCGGGTAATCTATGTCCTACTAGTGTTGATGAGGCCAAGAAGATCGTGTGCCCTCTTGATCTGCCACACGTTAGATACCATGCATGCATCAACGATTGCATAATTTATCGGAAGGAGCACGCAGAAAAAACAAGCTGTCCGGTGTGCAATGCTTCTCGATACAAGAAGTCCGGGAAGAAATGTCCCCAAAAAGTTGTATGGTACTTACCGATCACTCCCCGTCTCCAGAGGTATTTTGTAGATCCCAAGGAAGCAAAGCTAATGCGCTGGCACGCGGAGAGGAAGAAGCCCGACGATGGAGATGATCCGAAGCTGAGACACGTGAAGGATGGAAGCCAGTGGAGAGCGTTGAACAGCTTCTATCGGTATTTTGAATGTGATGCAAGGAACATCGTGCTCGGCGCGTGTACCGATGGCATGAATCCGTTTGGCAACCAGAACACCAACCATAGCACATGGCCCGTGTTTGTATGGATCTACAACCTCCCCCTGGTTGTGCATGAAATCGAAGTACATTCACATGAGCATGCTTATTCAATGGCCGAAACAACCAGGAAATAATATTAATTTGTATCTGGGGCTACTTCAAGAGGAGTTAGACACGTTATGGAAAACACCGGCCAAGACATGGTACGCCAGCAAAGGTGAGTATTTCAACATGAGAGCCGCGCTGATCACGACAGTGCAGGACTATCTCGGTTACGGATATGTGGCAGGCCAGGTGTGCCATGGATATTGCGGATGCACGCGGTGCATGGATGATACGACGTCTCAGCAGCTAACGTCAAGGAAAGATGGCGGATCTGGGAAAATCGTGTACATGGGGCATCGAAGATGGCTTGAACAGGACGACCCGTGGAGAAACCGTGGAGATCTATTCAATGGTCACGCTGAGCATCGAGGACCTCAACGTAAGCGGAGCGGTGCCGAAATCGATGAGTTGTTGAAAAACTGGAAGGAGTGCCCCGCGCCGGGAAAGACGATGAGAAAGGCGCCGGAGCCGCTGCTGAAGGTATGGAAGACGAGGTCTGTGTTCTGGGACATGGAGTACTGGCACAAACTCGATACACCTCATTGCCTTGATCAAATGCATATATGTAAGAATGTCCTTGAGAGCTTGCTCGCAACACTGATGAACATGCCGGATAAGACCAAGGATGGGCCGAAGGCTAGAAAAGACTTGCAAGATTTGAAAATTAGGGAAGATCTGCACATGCCGCCCCGTAAAATGTCAGACGAGACAGAGACGGAGACAGAGGCACGGGAGAAGAAGGGCAAGAAAATAAAGAAAGAGGATTATTGCCCCCCTTCTTGCTTCACCTTAAGTCAGGCTGAGATCAATGCCTTCTTTAAGTGCCTTACCGGAGTCAAAGTTAGTTCCGGTTACTGTGGCAAGACAAGCAGATATCTAGACACGGACAAGAAAAGGTTCAGCGGGATGAAGTCTCTGCAACTTTTTGCCCGTAGAGGGATAATGGACAAGCACGTCCGTGACACGCTTATTGGTCTCTGCAAATTTTTCGATGTCATCTCTCAAAAGTCGATCAGTGTGAAGCAGCTCCAAAGGCTACAGGAAGAGATCGTTGTGATACTGAATGACCATGAGATGTACTTCCCGCCCGCGTTCTTTGACGTGATGGTGCATCTGTGTGTCCATATTGTGGATGACATAATAGACCTGGGGCCGTCATTCCTGCACAACATGATGCCATTTGAGAGGATGAATGGGATCATCAAAGGATTCATTCGTAACATGTCCCGTCCGGATGGAAGCATCGTCCAGGGCTATTTGGCACAAGAGTGCATCTCTTTCTGTGAGAATTTTCTATATGGCGCAGACCAGCTGCCTGGTGTTAGTGTTGGTTTGCCCGTTAACAAGCATGATGGGAGGCTCGAAGGAGATGGTCACTCCAACGTCGCAAGGAACTGCACGTGGCATACTCAGATCGATGCAGCGACTTTGACAGAGCAAACTTGGTAGTGCTACAACACCTAGACGAGGTAGATCCTTTCGTGGCACTGCACAAAGAAATTATCGCAAAGAAGTATCGTGACCGGGGGGTATGCAGGACGGACGCAAAAGTTACTAGAGAGCACAACTCCACTTTCCTGCATTGGTTCAAAGAGCATATTATTGCTAATACTCCGGAGGAGGGCTCTAAGGACGGATTGCTCATATACGCCTTAGCACATGGCCCCTCGCCCAACCTCGTAACCTATTAGGCATATGATATCAACGGATACACGTTCTACACGGAGGCCAAAGATATGGACAGTGATGATCAGAACTCAGGGGTCACGATGGAATGCATGATCGGCAGCGACAACGGTGCAACTGAATGATTTTATGAAAGGGTCGAGGAGATCTGGGAGCTTCACTACTCTGGAATGCACAACACGACGATGTTCCGTGTCAGATGGGCTAAGAATGTCGAAAGAGAATGCTGGATTTTCACTACCATGACTATACCCGACGCCAAGAGCGCTACCGTGAACGCTATCACCAAAAACGAGCCATGGGTACACGCTAAGCACATGACACAATGCTTCTTCATAACTGACCCGTGCAATCCCAGATGTGTTGTCCTGAGGAGAGGCAAAAGGAACATCATTGGAATGGATGGAGTCGCCAACGAGGAAGACTATGATCAGTATGGCAACCCAATGAGGGAAGATGATGATGATGATGAACTATACGTCAAAAGAAGAATCAATACTACATTACCTAAGAAAACTCGTACTCGATGGAAAAGGCAAAGTCACAATGAGGGGCTCAATTATTCTTCAACGAA
>LR880972.1:302236809-302281134 GCA_904067115.1 Aegilops sharonensis
GACCCCGGCGCTCGCCCTCGACCCGGCCCTCGCCCCCGACCCCGGCGCGCTCGCCCCCGACCGTCGGCCCTCGCCTCCCTCCTCTCCCCTCCCGGCCGTCGTCGGGCCTGCCTCCTCGCCCCTGCACCCTCTGTAAACCCCCCCTCTCTCTCTGCTAGGGTTTTTCGGTTAATTTACTTAGGTTTTAGTTAGGGCAGTATGTTAATTAGGTTATCTATTTAGTTATAAATTTAGCTAGGTTTCAAAATTTGAACTGGACATGTGATATGTGCAAATTTGAACTGGACATGTGATATGTGCATATGTCATGTTTTGGACATGTCATGTTTGGAAAATGATCCGAGTGGCCTATGTTACGCCGGAATGTTGATTCATTTCCGTTCCGGTGAATTTCAGGCGCTCGATATGTCCATTTTTTAGCAAAGGTCATGCCGAAATTTCCCGTGAATAAAGGCATGATTTTGTGCTACATAGTTGGCATATCCAGTGCTGGCACATAGATTTCTTTTTATGTCATTTATCATTTATTCATACTTTTAGAAATAAATGAGGACACTTAATCATAGGAAACATGTCGAACAACAAAGAAACTGGGCCTTCTGACCAAGATGCAGACGAGATGGATTATGAGGGTGAACAAGAGTAACTCGACTATTTGACTGCTAAGAAAGGTTTGCAGGTCGGCCTCGATGATGGTACTGACGCTGACATCGACACCGGCAGCGCTGGCACCGATGGCGGCACCGAGACCGGTGGGGAAGGTACCGGCACCGATGGCGGCACCGAGACCGGTGGGGAAGGTACCGGCCCCGATGCCGCTACCGAAAAGAGGAAGCATAAGAAGCAGAGGATACGAAAACCTAACAAAGATGGCACTTGGCAAGTTTGAGCCGTTAGAGCCGGAAGAACCTTGCAAGTGCTATGGGAACCAAGTAGGATGCATCCTACGGGAATGCGTGAGCATCAACGACGATGACTTAAGGAGTAAAGAACATTTGACGCAGTTGCTCCTAACACAGTTGCACAAGAGATTCAAGTTCCCCGACCGGGATGATAACATAGAACAACCGTGGGATGATCCGAAGATGAAAAGGATTAACAATCACGCCATGGGCATGTTTAGCAATGATTTGGCCTCCTGGAAAACGAGGGTGAAACGAGCTATTGAGGCTGATGAACCCCTGTCCAAGATTCTGGAGGAAAATCCGACACTTACGGAAGAGGAGTTCGAAAAGTTCAAGGACACTTGCGCTACCGAGGCAGCCAAGGCTAAGGCTGAGAAATTCAAGAGCCTTCAGCAAAGGAACACGGGGAAGCATCGCCTCGGATGCCGTGGCTACCTCGGTAAAAGGCCCATATGGGATAAGGAGGACGTGGAACGTGAAGCCGCGGGTCTCCCAGACCCCTTCGCGAAGTTCACCAACCCCTTGGAGCATGACTTCATCAGGGCCCGCTAAAAGTGGGACAGGGAGAAAAAGGTTTTTTACACGGACAAGATCACGAGGAAATTGATTAGACTACTGGAGAAGCAACACCAGCTTGCAGCCGAAAGCCCTACTTCTCCGATGAGGCCCAAGTGGGACACCCCTCTCAACCGGGCCTTGAACGAAGTTAAGGGACTCCCTTTGGATCAGCGGCCGCAATATGGTCGTGTGCACGGCGCTGGAGACGGCGCCACATGGAAGGTGTTTTACAACGAGGGCCTGGAGGCCAAGAAGCTGAAAACGAAGTTTAGTCAGGCGGACATCGACGCGAAGGTGAAGCTTGCGGTCGAGATAAAAGCAGCTGAGGACGCGAAAAACGCAGCCGAGGACAAATATGAGTTGCTACAGCAGGCAGTCAATGCAGCTGTAACTGCCTGCAGAAATGATTTCGCTACTAACTTGGTTCCAGTTATCATCAACTGGGCGAAGGAAAATCCAGACAAGACGGTACATGATTTCCCGATGCCCAGTTTCGTCGGGAGCAACTCCATGAACAGCAACACCATCGCACCATCACTTGCTCACGCAACCGGGCCTCCTCTCGCAGCCGCTCCCGCTCATAGCAGCCCTTCCTTTGTCTCAGGCGCGCTAGGTGGGCCTTCGTCTTTGCCTGAGCTCGACGCCGTCACGGTAATTACATGTCGCACCAACATATATATATATATATATATATATATATATATATATAATATTCCATTTTTGTTGCCTTTTGGTTGTTTTACGCCACAGACATATGTGTTTGGAGGCGAAAGAAAGCCCGTGCACCATACTCTACTTGATCAAAGGCCAGAAGGTGGACGTGGGAAAGGGGATGAAAATAGACCCCTCTCAACGCACGTTCCACAACCAGCCGATCCCCGCTGGGCACTTCAGGGTTAGCTTGACCAGTGTGAAATCGGGGCACGAGGATTTGCCTCCTCTAGTACAGCATGTGGGAGCGGACGACGAGACCCCGCCGCGGATTGGAAGCTGCAAGAATTGGGTGCTTCTATGGCCGAAGAATCTTATTCGTCTGGAGCCGGCCGAGAGCTCACCAATAACTATCACACATCAACAAGCATGTGCGAAGACCACCACCCCGCCTACGCAATTACCAGCTCCTGTAGTGCCGGATGAGAGCGGCGGACGACATGATGAAGGGGGTGAAATAGTACTGGCTGATGTAATTTCTCCTGTAGAACAGAGAATGGATGATGAGACGGAGGTCGACCCTATGGATTACCTCAATACAAACGCGTATGACTGTGACATAGATATGATGAGTCAACCATATGAAGAATCGGGCTATCAGCTTGCTAACGAGGATATGGATGATATGCCCGGGCAGGGTCGTACCATGGATTGCAAAAAGTCTCTCTTCATGAAATCCTCACAGGACACGCCTGAAGATGCCGCCTCAACACAGGCTCAACTAGCCGGGCGCGAGGGTCATACAGTACTTAGCCCGGGAACACTGGGGCAGGGGTTAAGGAAGGGTCTGGAAGGTGTGCCTAAGAAAAAGGAGAGGAAGAGATCGGGGAAGGTAACTGCCTCCAAACAAGCCAGAGCACATATCAGCCAGACGATGCATTCTGAAGAGCGTGTACCCTTGAAAAGTGCGGTCATGTTCCATCTCACGGGCGAGCCAATGCTACCGCCGAAACCGCTGGAGGCACTATCAGGGGATCTCAGGAGACTGCATGACCATGTGCTGTCGACTGAGAAAAGCCTACTAGCCTCAAAGGATACAGGATATCCGACGTACGCGGCTCGTGTGCCTGAGGGGAAGTGCTACGTCGACACACAGCCCGCGGAGGTGTTCTTCCTGTGGTTTGACCATATCTTTGAGATGTTTATAACAAGGCGGCTTGATTTTACTATCGTCCGCCTTTTTGCGCTACATATGAGCTCCATCATGAAGAGTGAAGAAGTCTCTCAAATCTGTGTGGCGGATCCGTACTACATGCACGAGTCTTCCTTGAGTCTCGGTGACTTTGAGCTTGAAACTGCTAGGGAGTACCTCCAAAACTTCATGGTACAGAATAAGGACCGGGAAATTGTCCTCGTGCCTTATCATCCAAAGTAAGTGAGTTCCGGACAACCCTTTCGTACATTTCAATCATTCCTTCTCTCTCATATGGGGAATAATTTGAGGTGTCTTTTCCCTGCAGCAACGGGCGCGCCGTCCTTATCGTTCTTTACCCGCAAGTCTCCCACGCCATGTATTTTGACCCTTCCAGAGACTACGAGAAAAAAGATTACACCCACATAATGAATATTCTAGATGATGCTCTCCAAGGCTTCAGCTTTAGAGGTGGCCACTTGCAGATCAAGAAACAAAGGAACAAGAAGATGGGTTACGCGCATAAAACTAACTTCTCCTGCATCCATGTCCCAAAACCAAGCAAGAAGGATGGATTCTACATCGTCCATCTCATGATTCAGTTCAACACGGATCACCAAAAGCTTCGCATTAATAGCAGAAATGATGATCGTATCCACAAGTGGCTAGATTCGCATGGAGAAGCGGATTATAAACTTAGAGATGACTTCTTTTGCATCCAAAGCGACATTGCGACGATCATCATGAAAGAAGTCGTCGATGAGAAGGGGATGTTCCACCACGGCCCTATATCGCGAGCTGACATCCGAACTCGCATAGGCATGCAACGTCTAGACCTCACGTCGTTCAAGAAGCTAGGGTTCGTCCTCGATGATATGGAAGGATGGAACTTCTAGTGATTTATGATGCCGATGATGATGATATGTGTCGGTTGAACTTGTATACTTCTTGTAGCGATGAAACTTTGTGATGTCCATGGTCCATGTGCCGAACTTGCATAACGCTACTTTGTTAGTTTGCGTACGATGACCTGCGTACCTCTAGTTAATTAATTTGTGTACTGGATGTTGCATCTAGTTGCTAACCCTTTCTTTTTCGGTGTTGCTCTAGTATATTTTGTTGCATATATATGATTGTACATCCTCTTCATGAACATGCATCTCTAACATGTACCTAGTTTCTTGATGGCGTGATGGAATTGCTATGTCGTGTACAAAGGGAAGGTTCTGGGGGTGTACAACGAGTGGCATGAGTGTCAGGCGCAAGTGAATGGGTTCACAGGCGCCAGCCATAAAGGCTTCAAAAGCAGAAAAGAAGGCGAAGCTAGTTACTTGAGGTTCACGCTAGCGCGAGAGAGGACTCGTAACCGCCACCTCATGTACTGCATAGTTCGGCTCTCACTCATAGTGATAGCACTTCTTGCGTATACCTTTGTTTAGATGGATTACGTTGTTGTAGTTGCAAGTATTCGAGACATGGATGTATCGCTATTTTCGAGATGATGACAAGAGATCACTTTGTGTTGGATGATGATTATGATGCGACTATTTGTATGTACATGCTATGATTACATTTGTGGTCTCGCTGACATTTGTATGTGTATCATGATGACATTTCTATGTGCTAAAGATTCTTTTATAAAGCTTGTTCAAATACAAAACAAATATGCCAAAAAAATAAAAATAAAACCTACTTAATGTCACAGCCCTAGCCTTGGCCTTGCTTGTCATTGCATCATCATCTTGCATCATGTTTAATTTTCTCAGAAACTTGAAATAGGGACTGACCAAACCCTAGCACCAAATGAATTCAAATAGGCTCAAATAAAATCACTTCCAATAAACCCAAAGTGACTTCAGGAAAAGTCCATCATTTTTGAAACTGGTGAAAACCTCTGACAAAAATTGGTGCATAGTTTTCCCTAGGTCATTTCAGGTTTTTGGATTAAATCATAAGTATTTGAATTGGAGCATTTAATTCCTATAAATATTTTAAATGCTAAAATACTTCTGAAAACAATTGGGGGCTATTGGAAATAATTCAAATAGTGCCCACAATTTTTGTCAGGATTTTACAAAATGAGTTAGTATTTTTACTAATTCAAAACAGATCAAAATAAATAGAAAACAGAAACAGAATTAGAAAAGAGAGAGGGAGAAAGCACTTACCTGGCGCTCACCTGGCGGCCCAGCTAGACAGCCCAGCCCACCAGGGGCAAGGGCGTCTTCCACCTCCTGCCAGGAGGACATGCAGGTGCGTGGCGCCAGCACGCGCACCAGCCTCCACCTCCTGCTTGCCCCGACACACGTCGACGCCGCGGATGATCACCCCATTGCCGTCGGGATCCGCCCGACCTCTCACTCGCCCCCACCCCGCTCTCTGCTTTGCTTCCCCCTCGGACCCGAGCGCTGCCGTCGCCGCCGTTCGTCGTAGCCGTAGCCACCGCATCCCCCTCGACCTGTCTCTACGCCCTACAGCTCCGCCTCGTCGCCTACATCGTCCTCGACGAGTCAAGCAACCAGAGGCGCGCCGTAACGCCGCGATCAACGTCGTCTTCACCTCCGGCCACCGGAGATCGCCTTCGCTGCCCCGAACCCTCCAGCCCTTCCCCGAGCCCTCTGCGCTTCCCCACGTGGCCGCTGTGAGCTCCCGCCCCGAACCCCTTTCTTCCCTGCCTCATTTGCGCCGCGTAGCCCTAGTTTCACCGGAGCCGATAGCTCCTCCCCGCCGGCCATGCCGCCACCGTGGCTACGGCTGCGCAAGCTCGCCTCCGAGCACGTCAACGCACTCAGGGAGTCTCCAGGAGCTCGAATCACCCGCCCGTTAGGCCTACCCTGCACCATAGCCGCAACCCCGTGCACACCAGAAATCCGTGTGCCGCCGCGAGCTTGATTCCGGCAAGCTTGTGTCGTCCCAGCCCCTCCCACCTGCCCTAGCAGATGCGTGTGAACGCCAGCTCGCCGTAGAGCCAAACCCCGCCGCAAACCGCCGCCTGTAGTGCGAGCCCGAGCAATTCCGGCGTGCCTCCGCCGTGTCCCATGGTCGCCGCCGGCCAAACTCCGGTGGGCCGACGTGGCCACTTAGTTAGGGGCTAATCACCCCATGAGCCACTGCCATGTGGGCCCCTGCGCTTAATTAGGATTAGTATATTTTTTTCTGTTAAATTAGTGTTAATGCCGTGGACCCACGTGCCAGTTTGACTTTGGCCAAGTCAGCTTTGACTGGTCCCACATGTCATCCACCTAAACCAGCCTGAGACGCTGACGTATGGGTCCCACTGGTCAGGTTTGACCCGGCCAACCCAGTTGACTGCTGACATCACAGTGACGTCATGCTGACGCATTAATTCGATTTCTGGATTTATTCTTATTCTGGAAATTCCAGAAAATAGTGTAAACTTCTAAAATTCATAGAAATTAATCCATAATTCCAAACGCAAAGATTTATATATGAAAAATGATCAGAAAAATCCAACCTTTCCATCTATACTAGTTTCATGCAGGTCAGAACACTTTAACCTTGCTGTTTAGGTGAAACAAGCTAATGCACTTCTATCACTTATTATTTTGGGTGATCATTTGAATCCTTGGTTCGAATGGACTCAAACCTTTCTGTCCCAAGTTGCATTAGACCTATCACACATCATATTGCCATGTCATAGCATGCATCATATTGTCACATTGCATTGATTGTGTCCTTCTGTGTCTGCCGGTAATCGTCCCCTCTCAGTAGACGATGTTCCAACGACGAGATCGATGACACTGATAAAGACTCAATGTTATCTTCAGAAGTGCCAGGCAAGCAAAAACCCCTTGTTCATTCCGATACAATCCCACTCTCTCGCTTCTGCTCTCTTTTACTGCATTAAGACAACCACGATACATGTGTTACATGCTGCGGTAGTTGAACCTCTTTCCTCTGCATGACCTGTCATTGCCACAGTAAATAGATGAAACCCACTAGCATGAGTAGGAGTTGTTTGAGCCCTGATGTGCCTACTCATTCATGCTTGTTTGTCATGCCGGCTATTGCTTAGAGTTGTGTCAGGTCTGATTCATCGGGGATGAATTGGAGGTGTGTGAACATGTCCTACTGTTGAGAGCTAAGTGTGTGAACACGATTTGGTAAATGTAGCGGTGAGAGGCCATGTAGGAGTACATGGTGGGTTGTCTCATTTCAGCCGTCCTCAGGAACTGAGTTCTGTGTTTCTGATCCATGAACAGCTACTACCACACATTGGAATGCTTAAGTGCCCCTCTCGACTTATTAATCAACTTGATCTCTGTCCAGGAGTTGCAACTAGTTTCTGGTGTTTGTGGGTAGTGTTAGTAGTCTACCGAGTGGCACCCGGTACAGGTGGGCTTGGGACAGACTAGGCACCGTGGCACGGTGTACCAAGCGTAGATCCATCCGTCGAGATGGGCTTGGGAACCCTGCACACATCGTTTGGGGCCGTGAGCGACACCCCGGCCGGATCTCCTTGTGGATGGAACCCGAATAGGCGATAAACCTGGACTAGAGACTTGTGTGGTTAGTCAGGTCGTGGCCGACTCCCTCGCCCGGCTTCCTCTTGAAGGTTGCGGAGGTACATGACGTGTACAGGGCGATAAGTGGTGAGAGCGTGTGTGAAGAAGTACACCCCTGCAGGGTTATCATTATCTATTCGAATAGCCGGATTCCTTGGATATGGAAACTTGGACCCCTTGCATAGTTCATAGACAAGTGAAAGTGGATACTCTAAAACTCGCAAGATAAGCATGAGTGCTATGGATGGCGTTCTCGTAGTTAGACGGGAGCGGATCCATAGTGGTGTATTTATATGGTGAATATGTGGACTCGTGTGCGCCACCTCAAAAGAGTTACTTGCAGTCGTAGTTCAGGATAGCCACCGAGTCAAAGCTGGCTTGCTGCAGTCAAACTCCACCACCCCCTTTGTTGATACTGATGCATATGTAGTTAGTTCTGATGTAAGTCTTGCTGAGTACATTTGTACTCACGTTTGCTTATTTTATGTTTTGCAGAGAGATGTCAGTCTCGCTAGTATTTCCGCGTGGACTTCGACGTTTAGCTTGTTACCTCAGCTACGATCTTGTGCCCTTGGAAGGATCTAGTAGATAGTCAGGCTTCTAAGTCTTTTTCATTTGTAGATGTCTGTACTCAGACATGTTAAGCTTCCCCTTGTGCTTGTTGCTTGAATGCTCTGAATGTTGGGTCATTAGACCCATGTTTGTAATATCTCGCTCCTCGGAGCCTAATGAATAAATATTTGAGTCTTAGAGTTATGTTGTGATGCCATGTTGTATTTACACATATTGAGCATATTGTGTGTATGTTTGAAATGCTTGGTATGTGTGGGATCCGACAATCTAGTTGTTTATCCTTGGCAGCCTCTCATATGGGGAAATGTAGTCTAGTGCTTCCTGAGAGATAGTAGTCCGCTACAGCCCGGTTCACCGAAGTCCTGCTAGCCCAGCACTACTGCTCTGGACACTTGACTGGCCGGCATGTGTTTCGCTTCGTTCCTGTGTCTGTCTCTTCGGGGAAATGTCACGTAGTGACATCCGGAGTCCTGCCTAGCCTGCTACAGCCCGGGATACCAGAGTCCTGTTAGCCCAGTGCTACAGCCCGGATTCACACGTTGATGACCGACATGCTCGATGTGATGCATGTATGCCTGTCCCCATGGGTTAGTGCCTCTTTGGGTTCACGACTAGCCATATCGGCCCAGGTTCTCTATCATATGGATGCTAGCGACACTATCATATACGTGAGCCAAAAGGCGCAAACGGTCCCGGGCCATGGTAAGGCGACACCCGTGGGAATACCGTGCGTGAGGCCCCAAAGTGATATGAGGTGTTACCAGCTAGGTCGATGTGACTTGGAATCGGGGTCCTGACAGCATTAGTATCAGAGCCTGACTGCCTGTAGGATTACCAAGCCAAACCGGTCGAAGTTGTGTCTAGAAATGCTTTAGTTATGTAAGGGAATTGATTGTGGAAGGGAACGTAAGGCTCTTTTTACTCCTTATACCTCATGGCCTTCTGATCTGAGTCACCCTCTTCTCTTCTACGGGATTTAAGAACTAGGCTCCTCATCTATCTATCAGGATGACGTGTTACTAATCCATAGACTTTTAAGATTGTTGGTTTCAAGCCTCAGTTGAGTTCCTACTATTTCTTTATGTTAACTGTTGATCTCAGAACCTTGATATGATGTTGGTGAGTGGCTATGCCACCATTTTGCATGATGTCTCAAATCTTTTTGAGCATTTACAGCGGTTATGCTGTCCGAGTCATCCCAGGTTTCTAAACTATCTGATGCATTTGCAAATCCCTTCCTCCCGTTCCTGATGTCCTTTTGGGCCAGATTAAGCACACTAATCGGTGAGTTGAGGTACCCTATTGCCTCGACATATATGTTGGAACTATTATTATGACCCTAGGTGTTTTAGGAAGTCACCTAGTAACTTAGCAATGCTTTTGTATCTCCAGTGTGATGATTTTGGCCATTATTCTTGAAAGCATCCCGTGATGTTATTAGTTAGTAGGCAATCTATTCCTGGGTTCTTGAACCCGAGATTCACCCTACCTCATGTTGTTAGTATTTGCTAGTTCCTTTAGGATATTAGTAACCTTTGCATTAGTCCTCGAGGTCCGTGGTATTTCCTTCTTCCAAATGCTATGAACCGCTTATGGCAGAAGTTCCTCGCTGAACTAAAGGATCACAATCAGAGTACTCTTGAGGAGTTCTCCATTCATAATTGTGAATCTGCCAGTTCTACTTTCCTGCATGGGTTATCTGGAAGAAAGCTGTTGAACTTGATTCGACATACTAACCTATGCATCCACAGCTTAGAAAGTTATATGCTCCTCGAGTTGTTCCTCCTTAGTTGTATTCCGACCCCCGTCTGTCAATTGATAGTCAGGAGTAATTGTGCATTCGTGTTCATGGATGCCTATTACTCATGTGGTCCGTCAAGCCATTCTATTCCGGAATGACTAGGAGAAACAAACTCCAGTACCTTGTCCATTTCTAGGATTGGGTCAAAGCGGTTGTATTCCGCAGATCAAATGCCAATCCAGCTTTTGATTCTTTTCTACTCTGAAGTATTACCGTCTTATGTCAAGAATGTCATGAGAATTGCACCAACTCTTATGAATTCTTGTTGCAGTGATACCTCTCGCCATCATTGCTCATTCCCTGGTTCCGTGTTGTCATAACCGGAATGCTGGTAAGTGAGTCGTGATGTGTGAAATCAATACTCCTAGCAACCCCGTTGCTTGGTAGTTAATGGACAATATTATCATTCTTAGCGTGTTGGTTATTAAATCATCATCCTAAGATTGATCGTGCTACCTAGTCCTTATTTCTGGTGCACCCTTCGATCAATGAGTTAGGATTATTCAATCCCTTGCTTATTTGATCATATTGTCTTGCCCTGAAAAGCAAGATTGTTCTCGAGCTTAATAACATATCGGTGGTTCGTGACTTTCCAAATATCTTCTTGGAAGTGTTACCAGGTTGTCACCTGACTGCTATGTTGAGTTCGTGATCATATTGGTTTTCCTCTAAACCACCCATTCTCCAAGACTCTGTGTTGGATATCCCTGAACTAGTTGGTTGAGTTAGACAACAACACTACTACAAAAAGGGCTATAGATGGAATGTCTACTAATGGCGCACCTGTGATGTGGTGCGCCATTAGTATATTCTAATGGCGCACCATGTCTCGGTGCGCCATTAGTAATATATTACTAATGGCGCACCTGGTGTGTGGTGCGCCATTAGTAGTTTGGGAAAAAAACATAAGAAAATTTTTTGTTACTAATGGCGCACCTTGGAGTGGTGCGCCATTACTAGTTTTAACTAGTAATGGCGCACTTTCCACTGGTGCGCCATTACTAAGTTTTTTAAAAAAAAATCAAAAAAAATATCATTTTTTTTATTATTTTTTTCAAAACTACTAATGGCGCACCGCGGGAGTGGTGCGCCATTAGTAGTTGAACAACTACTAATGGCGCACCACCCCACGGTGCGCCATTAGTAACTTGGCCACCTTCCACCTTCCACGGTACGTCGTCGGTGGAAGGTGGCCAAGTTACTAATGTCGCACCGTGGGAGTGGTGCGCCATTAGTAGTTGGCGCACCACTCCCACGGTGCGACATTAGTAACTTGGCCACCTTCCACCTTCCACGGTACGTCGTCGGTGGAAGGTGGCCAAGTTACTAATGTCGCACCGTGGGAGTGGTGCGCCATTAGTAGTTGAACAACTACTAATGGCGCACCACCCCACGGTGCGCCATTAGTAACTTGGCCACCTTCCACCTTCCACGGTACGTCGTCGGTGGAAGGTGGCCAAGTTACTAATGTCGCACCGTGGGAGTGGTGCGCCATTAGTAGTTGAACAACTACTAATGGCGCACCACCCCACGGTGCGCCATTAGTAACTTGGCCACCTTCCACCTTCCACGGTACGTCGTCGGTGGAAGGTGGCCAAGTTACTAATGTCGCACCGTGGGAGTGGTGCGCCATTAGTAGTTGAACAACTACTAATGGCGCACCACCCCACGGTGCGCCATTAGTAACTTGGCCACCTTCCACCGAATGCCCCCCCCCCCCCCCCGTGGATCGCCTTTTCAGTTTAAAAAAAATAAAAGAAAATGATGAAAATGTCAAAAAAATAAAAGAAAATAAGTTTCCCATGTGATATGTGGTCTAGTTGTTGGGAAAATTTGCAAATATGAATTTCGACTTCATTTGCAAATTCTCTCGAGAATTTGTAAAAATGGGCATAACTTTTGCATACTAACTCGGATGAAAAAGTTTTTTATATGAAAAATCATCTACTCAAAAAGTTACATCCAAATTTAACCGAGGGAACCCCGTTAAACATTTTCTAAATCCCCAAAAACCTAACAGAAAAAAAGTTACGGGGCTTTCAAGATCTAGCGGCAAAAAAATTCAAAAAATTTCAAAAAAAATTGGATTTGAATTTTTTTTTTGATTTTTTTTTCAAAAAATGATACGTAATATGATCGAGAAGTTTGAAATATTTTTCAAAATTTCATCATAGTCATGAACATGAACAAAGTCCTAGAAATCAATAAGGTATAACAGGATTGATATGCTAGATATATCAACAAGTGCCTGTGAAGTGAGCTGTTGCTGGGGTTGGATAGAACTCTGAAGTTAAGCGTGCTTGGGCTGGAGTAGTGTGAGGATGGGTGACCTTTCGGGAAGTTTGACCACGGAGTGCGATTTGACCTGAGATTAAGCATATTGACCCGAGATTAAGCCATAGTGAACTGGGATTAAGAAAAAATTGAAAAAAAAAATTAAAAAAATTAAAAAAATTAAAAAAAATTAAAAAAATTAAAAAAAAATTGAAAAAAAATTTTTAAAAAAGAATTTACTAATGGCGCATCCAGAGGTGGCGCGCCATTAGTATGCCCCGCAGTGCGCCATTAGTATACCAGATACTAATGGCGCACCAGGTGGTGCGCCATTAGTAAAAATTACTAATGGCGTGCTATTAATGGCGCACCACAGATGCGCCATTAATAGCCATATTAGGTGCGCCATTAGTAGGGGTTTTTCTAGTAGTGCAACTTGGAGAGTTGGAAGATAAAGCTTTGCTTAACTTAGTTCATCTCTAAGGGATATCATCTGTGCGTGTGTGTGTTGAACAAAGATGATATCTCCATTGATTGGTCGTCGTGATCAGTTGTTGGATCTATTGCCTTGTCAGACCTTTGACTTGAGTATGGGCTATTGTCAAGTCAAATCAGAACCAACGATGTTCGTAATGTGGTCTTACTCGTGGTTGATCCCTTGAGCATACACCATTACATCTTTTGGTCTGATTAATGCTATCACCGTGTTCACATGATGGTGGAAGTCCAGTGAGATGGAAATTCCGATGAGTTGTCGTTGAGCCCATCAGCAGCATTTTGTCTCCCACATGATTCATGTTGAACATCAAACTAGTGTTGAAAACTTTGTAAGCAATGCCTTCATGATCCGTTCATGAAGCATATGCTTGGATGGAAGAAGTGACTTCCTCGAATTCATGTGCTTTAGGTGTAAGTTGCCGCCATGAATTTAAGAAAGGTTTGTTTTGTTTCCTCTGGAATCATCCCAAGTCAGTCATACCTGTGCAAAGTATTCTATGGTCTGATAGACTGGTCATCTTCATTCCATATGCAATTCCTAGCACCCCAAGCCACTGATTGATTTGTTCAAGGAGAAGGAGTTCCTTCATAAGAGCTAATCATGACTTATGTTAGGACCTCGATATCCTCGATGATGGTTCCCCACCTGAACTTGGTAGTATTTTTATTATAAGACTACTACGTGGTCATTTTTGTCTTGGACAATGTGCTGACATGTATGTAGCAGAACCAGCTCATGTCTTGGAGCTTGCTATCGTAGCTCATCCCCTGAGAGTCTCGCAACGTTATCTCGTCGGTTTGTGTTGCAAACTTTATTCTCCAGGCATGCTGTCTGAAATATCCCGTTACCAACCAGATCTGAATCTCAGGCAGTTATGATGGTTGGGTCATTCCCAACAGTTGCATTTTGTCCCCAGCTTGCACCCGTCATTGTGTCAGTCTGCCATGAGTCCCATCCATTTCCGATGATAAGAAGAAATCATCCATTTTGTTGTCTTCGACAAGGTAGTCCATATCATCCATTCTAGCCCGAGTGTGTCGTTCTTCCGAACTCCTTCAAACGACCATTTGTGAATTTGCTTTAGGTTGGTATAAGAGTTTCAATGATCTCTGAATCAAAAGTAATTCTTTTTGCCACTTCAGGGAATAATCCTACGAGTCACCTTTTTCAAGGTGCCCCATTATGGGATCATGGGAATTATTTCTTCGCCACCTTGACACCATCCACCATCTTTCTAAGCGTGGAATTGTGCCCACCAAATCAAACCCCGTCGCTTGTTCTTCCATCCCTCTCGATGTGTTTCATGTCTCAGCCCGGGAGATGTTTCAATGTCTCACCCGATGAGTGATCCTGAGTTGTTCGATCTTCGAGAAGATCGATCCTTCTGGAGTTTTCCCTTCCCTCTCATTGTCATGTTAGTTGGAGTTCTCACAGCAAGACATCGAGACAAAGATGATGACCGTGTCAACGTTCTTATGAAGTGCAACCTGGATCGTGAAGACTGTGTTAGCCCTGTGTCCCCTCTGTCCTCCTACCTCACGTCTTGAATCTCAGGACGAGATTCTTGTTTAGTGGGGGTGAGTTGTCACAGCCCTAGCCTTGGCCTTGCTTGTCATTGCATCATCATCTTGCATCATGTTTCATTTTCTCAGAAACTTGAAATGGGGACTGACCAAACCCCAGCACCAAATGAATTCAAATAGGCTCAAATAAAATCACTTCCAATAAACCCAAAGTGACTTCAGGAAAAGTCCATCATTTTTGAAACTGGTGAAAACCTCTGACAAAAATTGGTGCATATTTTTCCCTAGGTCATTTCAGGTTTTTGGATTAAATCATAAGTATTTGAATTGGAGCATTTAATGCCTATAAATATTTTAAATGCTTCAATACTTCTGAAAACAATTGGGGGCTGTTGGAAATAATTCAAATAGTGCCCACAATTTTTGTCAGGATTTTACAAAATGAGTTAGTATTTTTACTAATTCAAAACAGATCAAAACAAATAGAAAACAGAAACAGAATTAGAAAAGAGAGAGGGAGAAAGCACTTACCTGGCGCTCACCTGGCGGCCTAGCTAGACAGCCCAGCCCACCAGGGGCAAGGGTGTCTTCCACCTCCTGCCAGGAGGACAGGCAGGTGCGTGGCGCCAGCACGCGCACCAGCCTCCACCTCCTGCTTGCCCCGACACACGTCGACGCCGCGGATGATCACCCCGTTGCCGTCGGGATCCGCCCGACCTCTCACTCGCCCCACCCCCGCTCTCTGCTTCGCTTCCCCGTCGGACCGGAGCGCTGCCGTCGCCGCCGTTCGCCGTAACCGTAGCCACCGCATCCCCCTCGACCTGTATCCACGCCCTAGAGCTCCGCCTCGTCGCCTACATCGTCCTCGACGAGTATAGCAACCAGGGTCGCGCCGTAACACCGCCATCAACGTCGTCTTCACCTCCGGCCAACGGAGATCGCCTTCGCTGCCCCGACCCCTCCAGCCCTTCCCCGAGCCCTCTGCGCTTCCCCACGTGACCGCTGTGAGCTCCCGCCCCGAACCCCTTTCTTCCCCGCCTCATTTGCGCCGCGTAGCCCTAGTTTCACCGGAGCCGATAGCTCCTCCCCGCCGGCCATGCCGCCACCGCGGCTACGGCCGCGCAAGCTCGCCTCCAAGCACGTCAACGCACTCAGGGAGTCTCCAGGAGCTCGAATCACCCGCCCGTTAGGCCTACCCTGCACCGTAGCCGCAACCCCGTGCACACCCGAAATCCGTCCGCCGCCGCGAGCTTGATTCCGGCAAGCTTGTGTCGTCCCAGCCCCTCCCACCTGCCCTAGCAGATGCGCGCGAATGTCAGCTCGCCGTAGAGCCAAACCCCGCCGCAAACCGCCGCCTGTAGTGTGAGCCCGAGCAATTCCGGCGTGCCTCCGCCGTGTCCCATGGTCGCCACCGTCCAAACTCCGGCGGGCCGACGTGGCCACTTAGTTAGGGGCTAATCACCCCATGAGCCACTGCCATGTGGGCCCTTGCGCTTAATTAGGATTAGTATATTTTTTCTGTTAAATTAGTGTTAATGCCATGGACCCCACGTGCCAGTTTGACTTTGGCCAAGTCAGCTTTGACTGGTCCCACATGTCATCCACCTAAACCAGCCTGAGACGCTGACGTATGGGTCCCACTGGTCAGGTTTGACCTGGCCGACCCAGTTGACTGCTGACATCACAGTGACGTCATGCTGATGCATTAATTCGATTTCTGGATTTATTCTTATTCAGGAAATTCCAGAAAATAGTGTAAACTTCTAAAATTCATAGAAATTAATCCATAACTCCAAATGCAAAGATTTATATATGAAAAATGATCAGAAAAATCCAACCTTTCCATCTGTACTATTTTCATGCATGTCAGAACACATTAACCTTGCTGTTTAGGTGTAACAAGCTAATGCACTTATATCACTTATTATTTTGGGTGATCATTTGAATCCTTGGTTCAAATGGACTCAAACCTTTCTGTCCCAAGTTGCATTAGACCTATCACACATCATATTGCCATGTCATAGCATGAATCATATTGTCGCATTGCATTGATTGTGTCCTTCTGTGTTTGCCGGTAATCGTCCCCTCTCAGTAGACGATGTTCCGATGACGAGATCGATGACACTGATGAAGACTCAATGTTATCTTCAGAAGTGCCAGGCAAGCAAAAACCCCTTGTTCATTCCGATACAATCCCACTCTCTCGCTTCTGCTCTCTTTTACTGCATTAAGACAACCACGATACATGTGTTACATGCTGCGGTAGTTGAACCTCTTTCCTCTGCATGACGTGTCATTGCCACAGTAAATAGATGAAACCCACTAGCATGAGTAGGAGTTGTTTGAGCCCTGATGTGCCTACTCATTCGTGCTTGTTTGTCATGCCTGCTATTGCTTAGAGTTGTGTCAGGTCTGATTCATCGGGGATGAATTGGAGGTGTGTGAACATGTCCTACTGTTGAGAGCTAAGTGTGTGAACACGGTTTGGTAAAGGTAGCGGTGAGAGGCCATGTAGGAGCACATGGTGGGTTGTGTCATTTCAGCCGTCCTCAGGAACTGAGTTCTGTGTTTGTGATCCATGAATAGCTACTATACCACATTGGAATGCTTAAGTGCCCCTCTCGACTTATTAATCAACTTGATCTCTGTCCAGGAGTTGCAACTAGTTTCTGGTGTTTGTAGGTAGTGTTAGTAGTCTACCGAGTGGCACCCGGTACAGGTGGGCTTGGGACAGACTAGGCACCGTGGCACGGTGTACCAAGCGTAGATCCATCCGTCGAGATGGGCTTGGGAACCTTGCACACATCGTTTGGGGCCGTGAGCGACACCTCGGCCGGATCTCCTTGCGGATGGAACCCGAATAGGCGATAAACCTGGACTAGAGACTTGTGTGGTTAGTCAGGTCGTGGCCGACTCCCTCGCCCGGCTTCCGCTTCTAGGTTGCCGAGGTACATGACGTGTACAGGGCGATAAGTGGCGAGAGCGTGTGTGAATAAGTACACCCCTGCAGGGTTATCATTATCTATTCGAATAGCCGGATTCCTCGGATATGGAAACTTGGACCCCTTGCATAGTTCATAGACAAGTGAAAGTGGATACTCTAAAACTCGCAAGATAAGCGTGAGTGCTATGGATGGCGTTCTCGTAGTTAGACGGGAGCGGATCCATAGTGGTGTATTTATATGGTGAATATGTGGACTCGTGTGCGCCACCTCAAAAGAGTTACTTGCAGTCATAGTTCAGGATAGCCACCGAGTCAAAGCTGGCTTGCTGCAGTCAAACTCCACCACCCCCTTTGTTGATACTGATGCATATGTAGTTAGTTCTGATGTAAGTCTTGCTGAGTACATTTGTACTCACGTTTGCTTATTTTATGTCTTGCAGAGAGATGTCAGTCTCGCTAGTAGTTCCGCGTGGAATTCGACGTTTAGCTTGTTACCTCAGCTACGATCTTGTGCCCTCGGCAAGATCTAGTAGATAGTCAGGCTTCTAAGTCTTTTTCATTTGTAGATGTCTGTACTCAGACATGTTAAGCTTCTGCTTGTGCTTGTTGCTTGAATGCTCTAAATGTTGGGTCATGAGACCCATGTTTGTAATATCTTGCTCCTCGGAGCCTAATGAATAAATATTTGAGTCGTAGAGTTATGTTGTGATGCCATGTTGTATTTACACATATTGAGCATATTGTGTGTATGTTTTAAATGCTTGGTATGTGTGGGATCCGACAATCTAGTTGTTTATCCTTGACAGCCTCTCATATGGGGAAATGTAGTCTAGTGCTTCCTGAGCGATAGTAGTTCGCTACAGCCCGGTTCACCGGAGTCCTGCTAGCCCAGCACTACTGCTCTGGACACTTGACTGGCCGGCATGTGTTTCACTTCATTCCTATGTCTGTCCCTTCGGGGAAATGTCACGCGGTGACATCCGGAGTCCTGCCTAGCCTGCTACAGCCCGGGATACCGGAGTCCTGTTAGCCCAGTGCTACAGCCCGGATTCACACGTTGATGACCGACATGCTCGATGTGATTCATGTATGCCTGTCCCCATGGGTTAGTGCCGCTTTGGGTTCACGACTAGCCATGTCGGCCTGGGTTCTCTGCCATATGGATGCTTGCGACACTATCATATACATGAGCCAAAAGGCGCAAACGGTCCCCGGCCATGGTAAGGCGACACCCGTGGGAATACCGTGCGTGAGGCCGCAAAGTGATATGAGGTGTTACCGGCTAGGTCGATGTGACTTGGAATCGGGGTCCTGACACTTAAGTTAGCAGTAGCGAGTGTACAAAAGTTAGCAGCAGCGCCGCGATAGCAGTAGCGCGTCAAGGTAAAGCGCGCTAGAGATACTAGCAGTAGCGAGCTTCCGCAAACAGCGATGCTGCTACACTTGTGTAGCAGTAGCGCCGGTGAGCACGCGCTACTGCTATATGTTAGCTGTAGCGCCTTATTAGTAGTGCCTATCCCTGCGCTACTGATACATCTAAAACCCGCGCTGCTGCTAGCTTTTTCCCTAGTAGTGATGGTTGAGAAACTTACATAATGGTATAACTGGAGGCGTCTGCACATCGACCCAGATGTCGGTATTACCTTCAATATCATCTTCCGGACGAATATCAAAGGTGATAACCATATCAGGCTCAAATGCATAAGTCCTGCATAGTGCTCACCATGTTTTGCATCCAAAATAGGTGTAGTCGTCTGAATTGTATAATTTTGCATGGAAAATATAACCATGCTTGGTCTTCAAATAAACTTTTGTTACCTCTGCAGTATGACTGAAACCTATCTTATCCAATACAGAAACTCTTGCATGGCAGGGGATACGCTAGTAGAATAGTAAAAAAATATAAGTTCAAGCAAATGAAGCAGATGTCATGCTTAGCTACGAAAAAAGACTTGTCGTTATGACTTACTGTATCCACTTCGAAGTTCTCGTCCAACTTGATGCTGAAGCGCCTATCATCATCTAGGAAGATTCCTTCGCACAGGCCGCGCTCGTCTTTGCAGTATTGCAAATACCGAAATCCTTTGCGTCGTCAGACATTTCCTATGTTCATAGTTAAAACATTAATTGAAAATCGATCGAAGAAAACTACCAGGATACTCAACACACAAATCCGGCGCACTCGATATTTCCTACATATTCTCGCACAAGTCATGCCAAAATTCACGGAAAAATCCGGCATGACCTTTGCTAAAATAGGACATATCGAGCACCTGAAATTTGCCGGAACGGAAATGAATGAACACTTCGGCAAAACATAGGCCACTCGGAGGTGTAACATGCAAACATGACCGGCCACTTGGATATTGAGAAACACAAGATATACATTTCAAAATATCTTTTAGGACTCAAATTAGCATGCATTCAATAAGCAAAAGTAAATCATCTCATGCGTCCCTACATCGTCGAATATTATCACTAATACATCACGAATAGTGTCATACATATAACATCACTAATACAACTAAAACCCTAGCACACGACGGGTATCGGCGCAGGAGGTGGACACCCATAGAGAAGGAACCACCACGGGATCATAGCTCCAGTGAGATCCCTAGAGAACCTGCCAGGTATTGGAGAACGACCTGTGCTCCAACGCAAACAAGTAGCGACGGACGTGCATGTCCTCCTCACTGACACGGTGACGCACCACCTCAGCGGAGTCCTCGAGCCTCTGGATCATCACTGGCCCATGCGACCGCCACCAAAGAAGGTTCGGGTCAACGACAGGCTGGCTCCTCACCAACCTGCGACCCCCGGTAGGTAGCGCCTCCCAGTACCACCCCGGCGGAGCCCAGTCCCGGACATTGCCAATCTGGTCAAGCAGGTGTCGTCCTCTGCCGACTCGACGACGAGGATGCGGGATAGGCATCGTCCACGTCGAGGCGGGAAAAATTGCTTTAACTAAAAAATAGCAACAAGTTCTTACTAACTAGTTCTATTAATTCAACTAGTTCTTAAAAAAATAAACTTACTATAAATAAACATATTCTAGTACCTAATTAGTACCTAGTTCTTACTAACTAATTAGTACCTAGGAACTACTGCCCTAATTACCATCTAATTTGATGAACCTATAGGGGTGGAAAGTGGTAGCGGATATTTCAATTATCCAACTATAAAGTGAAATAAGTGGTCAAATTTTACTCGTTTTATGATTCATCTTAGAAATTTGATTCGTTTTCACCCTTACATGAACCCTAACTCATTTGAGCCGCATCCACATCCGATTTGTTACCACTCGTACATGAACCCTAACTAATTTTATGCAACTGAAATATAAACAAACCCTAGGCAGAGGTAGGGGAGAGGGAGGAGCGGGCATGCTCACCTCGGGTGCCTGCGAAAAGGGAGGGGCAGGGCGGCGTCGAGGTTAGGGGCGTGGCTCCGGTGCGTGGCGGATGGCGGACGGCGTCGACGTCGGGGTCGAGGGCAGCGTCCGGGGCGGCGTTGAGGTCGGGGGCGGGGGCGGCGTCCGGGGCGGCGTTGAGGTCGGGGGCGGGGGCGGCGTTGAATTTGGGGTCGGGGCGGCGTAGAGGGTGCGGAGAGCGCGCGGTGGCCGACGGGCGACGGCGGCGGCGACAGTGGAGAGAGTTGGATTTGGGGGAAGTGGCCGCGTGGGGAAGGACGAACCCCGTGGTTAAGTTAGCAGTAGCAGTAGCGCGTTCCAGGAGAAGCGTTGCTGCAATCTTAGCTACAGCGCATTCCGTGATACACGCTACTGCTACTCCTTTCTCTTTTTCCCCCTATTTCATTTAGTTTTCTTCACATTTTATTTTTTCCTTTCACCTTATTCTATTTCTTTCATTTTCAATTACCTTTCTATTTTCTTTCCATTTAATTTTATAACTTTTAGCAGTAGCGAGTTTTTATTAAAACGCGCTGGTACAAATGAAGTAGAGGTAGCGCGGTTCGTCATAGGTCGCTACTACTATGTGTAGCATATCGGCTAAGCCGTGTGAATTTTAGTAGCAACGTGTTTAAAGACAGACGCGCTACTGCTAGATCTTTATCTGCAGCGCGGTTTGCGCGGGCGCGCTACTGCTACTTAGCACCAGCGTGCTTTTTTGACCCACGGTACTGGTAAAGTTCTGTGTATAAGGTTTTCCCTAGTAGTGCCTGCTTATCCTCTGGCTGGCAACTTGCGTATGCTGCATCATGCCAATACTGAAGCCACAGCCAGTAAAATTGCTCAAAGGCCTCAGAAGCGTCCCCGTGTCCTCAACAACCGAGAGCTTCTTGTATAATTACATCAGAAGCATGATAGGCATCATGACTGGCTGAAGCGCCAAATGCAGAGTCTTCTGGTCGATGTAACTCACATTCGCAACTTGGCCACCAAGAATTCATTCATCGCACATGAAGCCTGTCGGCGGTCCTGGAAGAGCCTTACCCTACTCTGTTCTGAAGATGATCTTCATGAAGATGGCTTCACAGAGACATTCAAGTTTGACTCCAGGCCTCCACAATCTGCAAGTTGGCGTCAAACACCTTCCATTGAAGATTCAGAACAATCATCTTCGGCTGCAACTATTGTTGCGAGAGTTGTCGATGAAGAAGATGACGCAACTTCATAAACTATGGCTTCACTGCACCACGACTCTGCATCAGGCCCGTCTGCACCGCCCAACTCCAACGTCGACCCTGCTCCAACATCTTCTCCAACTGGGAATGAGTAGATCCTCTATGTCTTCAAACTTTTTTGGTTCTTACTGACAAAAGGGGGAGAAGCATATGAGGTTGATAGTCTTCAAGCGGGTCCATATAGGGTGGTTGCCTTATTTCTGCTAAGTTCTTACAACTCTCATTTTGAAACTATTTGGCTCTTGAGTTGTAACACTTAAACTTGATGGTTGTCTGCTACTTTTGCTGCTACTTTGTGATGCGATGATAAATTCTGCATGAAGTCATTCTACAGACGCCCATTTCTCATTATGCATTTCATTATCTTCATTGTACTTATGTATGCATGATGAGTTGTCTTCATCAATTGAAGAGGATCTCCACAAAATAAAACCTGCCATGTGCATTTGCATTCAAAAGCAAACTACTTATATGCACATCTTCAGGAGGAGCCTTTTACAACTTATGAAGACATTGACTTTGATCTTTAACTTTCACATACTTTTATCCCCGTTGAATCCTTCAACCAGTTTGTCATCAATCACCAAAAAAGGTGGAGATTGTAAGTGCATCTAGTGCCACCCCTAGTTGGTTTTGGATTATTGACGACAAACTTGGTTGAGGGACTAATGTGTTTGTGAAGATTGCAGGATAACACAGGTAGTAGTCCCTTATTGATTCGGTTTACCTACCAGAGATGACCTATAAAAATGTGTGAAGACATTGAAGATAATGATAGTTCGTGAGGACATTCACGATGAAAATTATGACATGTGAAGACATTCACTTGAAGACTATGGAGTACGAAGACATAATTGTTTCATAGTTTCCTTTTCTTCATCATAGGAAGCACAGTACTGTTAAGAGGGGTCCAAGTGAACAAAGTCAGATGACTGATGTGATGCTCAACCAAAAACCTATGTCTTCGAGCAAAGACAATGAGAGCAAATCTTATCCAGAGTTGGATGAGTCAGCCTTGCTTGTAGCCCATGCCAAGCTGCCGCGTGTTTTTGAAATCCGTCCATTGGACACGTGTCGGTTCCTTAGTGACCCAGGGTCATTTCAGACATATCATGTCGGGTTGCCTCTAGGCTATAAATATCACACCCCCTACACCATAAATTGGTGGCTGCTTAGAGTTAGTGCATGGCTTTTGTCGTTTGAGAGCAACCCACCTCCGAAGCCTTTGAGAGAGAGATCCTTGCGAGGACAAAGAGCAAAACACCCAGTGCCAAAGAGTGTTAGGCATCACTGAAGTCTTTCTGTCCGCGTGATCTGAAGACTTGTTACACTTGAGGACTGTGAATCCTCCAGCCGGTTAGGCGTCGCGTTTTGAGCATCCAAGAGCCATTATGGATTTTCGGTGAACGTAGTCTGTGAAGGTTTGGAAGTCTACCTTGAAGACTTACCAGAGTGATTGGGCAAGAACTGGGTGTCCGTAGCTCAAGGGGAATAAGGTGAAGACGCGGTCTTCTGAGTTCAATCTCAGCCTCCCTAACCAGACGTACAGTTGTCACAACAACTGGAACTGGTCTACCAAATCCTTGTCTTCACCAAGCTACTGGTTCTATCCCCCACCTCCTTTTACATTTCAGTTTGTCTTCGTGAAGTTATTGCTTACTTGCCTGATCTGATTGACTTCACCTTGTGAAGACAATTACCTGTTTGGCTTCATACTGTCTTCCATTCTGATCCATACTACCTAGCTGCTGATAGTCTTCGTACTTTCACTACATTGCTTACTTGACTATGGCTTGTCTAGTGTAGTCTATCTTCCGTTGCATATCAATAGGCTCACTTCACCTGTTAGTCTTGAAAGACCTCGTGTTTTGAAGACTTTCATAAAAATCGCCTATTCACCCCCCTCTAGTCGATAACAAGCACTTTCAGAAACATACTGTTTTTCTTTGAGTTTTTAGTTTTTCTTGAGGAAAGAAAATTAAAGAAGGAAAAATAAAAACGAGAAAAACTATTTACACGGGAAAGCTCGCAACAAGCAAAAGAAGAGTCGGGAAATCTTTTTGGGTTTTCTTTTAATACTACAACTAGAAAGAGAAACCGAAAAGAAGCAACAAATATTTTCGGGTTTTCTCAAAGTTTTTCAAACACACAAAAAGAAAGCGAGAAAAAAATCTAGCATGGATAATACAATGAAAAGTGTGGACACCGACAACTAGAATGAAATATGTGAACACGAATGTAATGTCGGTGGAAACATGTACTCCCCAAGCTTAGGCTTTTGGCCTAGCATGGTAATCACGATCCGCGGCCTGGATAATAATCTAAGTGATAGCTCATGGAGGCTCTTGGTGCGACCACCTCAGCCTCGTTCTCCAGGACATAATATCTTCTTTTGTTGTGATAATATAAAATAACATGCGTAGGCAAAACAACCGGTACAACATGTTTCTTATTAAACCTCAAGTTATAAGTATAATTAGTGGGTGTGCCGGTAAAGAACTTATGACGTTTCATGGCATCAAAGTCTAAGTACCAAGTAGGTAGGATGGGATCATGAGGTAGAGGCATTACATGAACCTCTTTAGCTAAACGAGAAGCATAAAACCCACCATAAAAATAACCACTACTAGCATTGTGTTGCAATCTCCGTGCAACAATCGCTCAAAGATTATAACATTTAATTCTGGTCAGAACAATGTGTATGAGGCTCAAGTCAGGGGCACATAGTGTGCTACAATATTGCTTGCCTATGATGCATTTACCATTAAAGAGTGCAAATATCGAATTGATGGGAAATGAATACTTTTTATTCTACCTTAGCAAAGGCTAGTAAGAAATGACTCACACTCAGATCTTGGTGGCTCGTCTAGCGAACCCCGATATGGAATTTTGCAGGCATCATAGAACACACTTAGAGGCATGGTGCATGAGTGATCATAAAAGCTAAACAAAACTTTAGACTCACGAGGGAAATATTTAAATTTCTTAGTAAAAGTTTCTACGAGGTTGATATGCTGGTTGCACTTATCTTCAATGTAGGGGCTGAGATCAGCGTTGTGAACATATTGATCAAATTCTTCCTTAATGCCTTCTTTTACCATGAAATCATTACACGGCCATAGGCATGATTTGATAGCGGCATCCCGCATTGCGCTTGCATTTGGTTCAACATAAGACCGACGTATCGAACCACTACTAGATGATGCCTCCATAGACCTCCCCCTTGAAGAACTCCTAAATAATTGCATTTTTATTTGCGTTCAATTTTAAGTAACGATCCCCCAAAACAGTCTCAAAAATGGAGCATCGAGCAAAGAGATCGAAATCCAAAGGTTTGAGAGCAGGAACACGAGAGAGAGAGAGAGAGAGAGAGAGAGAGAGAGAGAGAGAGAGAGAGAGAGAGAGAGAGAGAGAGAGAGAACTATGGTGAATTTCTGGAGGTAGGAAATGACATGGGCTAAAGAGATAAGTGAGGGGGCCAATGTGAGAGCCACAACCCACCAGGGCGCCCTTGGGGTTGCGGGTGTGCCCTGGTGTCTTGTGGTCACTAGGTGCACCCCCTCTGATGTTATTTGCACCAGAAATTGACAAATATTCGGAAAAAATCGTATTAAATTTTCAGGGAATTTTGAGCACTTTTATTTTTGGGTCATTTTTTTATTTCATGGAGAATTCAGAGAACAGACTAGACACGACATTTTATTTTATTTAACTATGATAGACGCAAAACAAAATTTGGGAGCAGAAGGTTGTGCCTACGAAATTCATCATCTTTATACCTCTAAAAAATGATCCCTTAATAAGGTTGGTCAAGTCTTATTAAGAACCATTTTCGGTTAGCATGAAACCCAAGAACTTTCGTAAAACACTAAGTTACCTCAACGGGGATATGCGTGTCCACAACAATAAGCATTTCATATTTCTTTTTGGTAGTAGGTAGAGGTAGTTGGAAGCTTCCTGAAAGCACAAGTGCTCCCTGGGTAATTTTGGTAATTAATGTCAACATATCTCTTGTTGGACTAATACTTTTATCTAGTATATTTCAAATGAGTTCAGAAGTGGAGTGGAATGGACAAGAGGATGTGGAACCCCTTCAAGATGCTAAGGACTGAAGATTGACAAAAGCTCAAAGCTCAAGACTCTACATTTTTATTTTAGTGATCCAAGATGACATTGAGTCCATAGGAAAGCCAATACTATTATAAGGGGATGAGGTGTTGCTTAATGGCTTGCTTGCTCAAAGTGCATAGTGATATGCTCCAAAGCCCTCAACCACTTTCTCATTCCACATATGTCCTAAACCTAATGTCAAACTCGGCCCCACCGATTTGATCTATCCGGCGCCACCGAGTTCACTTGACATAGCCACTGCTAGAAACCCTAACAAATTCGTTCTCACGGATGGGATCTCGGTCTCACCGAGATGGGCTTGCAAACTCTCTGTTCCCTGTTGCAATATTTTGGACCCACCGGGATATGCAATCGGTCCCACCGAGTTTGCCTCACCAACTCTTTGTTTTGCTAATTACCAAAATCGGTCCCACCGAGTTTGTGTAATCGGTCAAACCAAGTTGAGGTTTTACTCTAACCCTAGCACATCGGTCCCACCGAGTTGATCATGTCGGTCCGACCGAGTTTCACTATTCGGTCCCACCGAGTTTGGTAAGTTGTGTGTAACGGCCAGATTTTGTGTGGAGGCTATATATACCCCTCCACCCACTCTTCATTCATGGAGAGAGCCATCAGAACGTGCCTACACTTCCAGCATACATTTTCTGAGGGAGAACCACCTACTCATGTGTTGAGAGCCAGATATTCCAATCCAACCACAAGAATCTTGATCTCTAGCCTTCCCCAAGTTGCTTTCCACTCAAATCATCTTTCCACCAAATCCAAATCTGTGAGAGAGAGTTGAGTGTTGGGGAGACTATCATTAGAAGCACAAGATCAAGGAGTTCATCATCAACACACCATCTATTACCTTTTGGAGAGTGGTGTCTCCTAGATTGGTTAGGTCTCACTTGGGAGCCTCCGACAAGATTGTGGAGTTGAACCAAGGAGTTTGTACGGGCAAGGAGATCGCCTACTTCGTGAAGATCTACCCTAGTGAGGCCAGTCCTTCGTGGACGATGGCCATGATGGGATAGACAAGGTTGCTTCTTCATGGACCCTTCGTGGGTGGAGCCCTGTGTGGACTTGCGCAACCGTTACCCTTCGTGGGTTGAAGTCTCCTTCAACGTGGATGTACGATAGCACCACCTATTGGAACCACGCCAAAAATCTCCATGTCTCCAATTGCGTTTGCACACTCCAACCCCAGCCCTTTACTTTCTTTCAAATTGCATGCTTTACTTTCCGCTTCTCATATACTCTTTCCATGCTTGCTTGAAATGTATTGTGAATGTTTAAACTTGTGCTAAAACTCCACCTTAAGTTGAAGAATTTAGAAACTGCTACTTTTCCTTGTTGAGTGTCTAATCACCCCCCTCTAGACACCTTTTCTCGATCCTTTCAATTGGTATCAGAGCATTGGTCTCCATTGCTTTGGTTTAATCACCATTGGAGGAAGATGGATGAGTCTATGTTGGGGAGTCTTAGACATAGAGTGCCTATACTTGATGGAGAGTTCTTTCATGAGTGGAAAAATGAGATGCTTGAGATTTTCAATGAATATCATTTCAACAAGTACATTACTACCCCTTGTGCTCGCCTTGTTGACCCCTTGCATCCTACCCTTGATGAGTCTATTGACATGATCCGCTATCTTTGAACTGTAGATCTTATCACTAGAGGATTACCTAGAAACTTGATTGTTAGCTTGCCTGCTCTTGATTGTGCTTACACCATATGGATATTTCTTGAGGAACGATTCCCAAATTATTCCTTGCAAAACTTAGATGAAATTGTTCATAAGTGTATTGCCTTGAGTAAAATGAATACTTTTGATCCTAAGTTTGATGATTGCCTATTTGGGCTTCGTGACCTCATGCGTGCCAAAGGAGATGTTGGAATCATTAGCAATATCATCTCTGAAGCTATTAGAATTCATAAAGATGATTATTGTGATGATCATTTATCTAATGAATTACTCTCTCTAGGAATTGATCCATCACAAGACGATGTTGAACATGGGTACTATGATGAGAATGATAGTGACTTTGATCTCGATGAGTCTATGAGACACTTTGGTCTTATGGCTAATCTTCGCGGCTACATGGCTAGAGGAAAGGAATGGGTTCTTGATAGTGGATGTACCGATCACATGACCGGAGACAAGGATATGTTTCGTCTACTTGTAGAAAACGACGGCCCTCCAAAGTATGTCAGCTTTGGTTATAACTCAAAGGGTAAGGTGGTTGGCCTTGGTAAGGTGGCCATCTCACATGATAGCTCCATACAAAATGTCATGCTCATTGAATCTCTTGGCTATAATTTACTTTCCGTATCAAGACTTGTTGACTTCGGTTTCAATGTCCTATTTACTGAAGTGGATTGCCAAGTGTTTCGTAGAGACAATCATAAAATGGTCTTTACCGGTATACGTAGAGGTGATCTTTACATTGTTGATTTCACTAAAGAGGCTCAACCTAGAACTTTCTTAATTGCTAAATCTTCTAAAGGTTGGTTGTGGCATAGAAGATTAGGTCATGTGGGCATGCAAAACCTTGATAAGCTTATCAAAGGTGATCATATCCTTGGAGTTAAACATGTTATATTTGACAAGTATAGATTGTGTAGTCCTTGCCAAGAAGGAAAACAAGTTGGAGTAAGCCACTCTGTGAAGAACATCATGACCACGAGAAGACCGCTCGAGCTACTTCATATGGATCTCTTTGGTCCCAATGCCTACAAGAGTCTTGGTGGCAACTCATTTGGTCTAGTCATAGTCGATTATTTTTCAAGATTTACGTGGGTGTTCTTTCTTGATGATAAATCGCAGGTCCAAAATTTTTTCAAGAACTTCGCTCGGAAGGCGCAAAATCAATTTGAAGTGAAGATCAAAAAGTTTCGCAGCAACAATGGAACGGAGTTCAAGAATGCCAATGTGGACACCTTTCTTGACGAAGAAGGGACTTCACATGAGTTCTCGGCTACATACACGCCTCAACAAAATGGAGTTGTTGAGAGGAAGAACCGGACTCTTATTGAGATGGCAAGAACGATGCTTGATGAGTATAAGACGCCAAAACACTTTTGGGCGGAATCGGTTGAGACAGCTTGCCATGCAAAAAATTGCTTGTAACTTCACAAGCTACTCGGCAAGACGACATACGAGCTTCTCACCGGTAACAAAACCCCAAGTTGGATACTTTCACGTATTCGGCTCAAAGTGTTATATTCTTGATAAGCATCATTGTTCTAAATTTGCTTCTAAATCTCATGAAGGTTTCCTACTTGGTTATGGCTCAAACTCTCACACTTACCATGTCTACAACAATTTCACCCGAAAGGTTGAAGAGACGGTAGATGTTAAGTTTGTTGAATCTAACGGCTCGCGAGTAGAGCAACTGCCAATTGATGTAGGAGATAAAGATCCTTCGGAAGCAATCCAAGACTTGTCTATTGGCAAGATTTGTCCAACGAAGGTGAAGGAGAGTACCTCGTCCGTCCAAGTGGAAGCATCTACCTCACAACAAGGTGAACCAAGAGTTGACATGGAAGCATCCACGAGTGGGACACACGAAGATGAAGAAAACGAGGAAGTACACCAAGATGAACCTCATCAACCTCCTCCACCATGACAAGAGAACGACAACGCCAACAACGAAGAAGGCCAAGAGGAAGAACAGGATGATGATGAAGATGTTCCACCCCGACCCAAGCACAAGCTCTCACAAGTTTGAGCAAGAGTTCCACGAGACCATCCCGTCGAGCAAATCTACAATGACATTCGAACCGGGAGAATTACTCGCTCTAAAACTCGTTTGGCTAATTTTTGTGAACATTATTCATTCATCTCTAGCATTGAACCTATGAAGGTTGAAGAAGCATTGGAAGATCCGGATTGGATAAATGCCATGCACGAAGAGCTACACAACGTTGAGAGAAACCAAGTGTGGACATTGGTCGAGAAGCCCTACAACAACCACAACATCATCGGTACCAAATGGGTGTTTCGCAACGAGAAAGATGAAGATAGACAAGTAATTTTGCAACAAAGCATGTCTCGTCGCCCAAGGTTACGCTCAAGTCGAAGGTATGGACTATGGTGAGACATATGCCCCGTTGCTAGACTTGAGTCCATCCGCATCTTACTTGCCTATGCTAATCACCATGATATTACCTTGTACCAAATGGACATTAAAAGTGCTTTTTTAAATGGTGAATTTGAGGAGGAAGTTTATGTTAAACAACCTCCCGACTTTGTTAATCCTAAGAAACCTGACCATGTTTACAAACTTCACAAATTTCTTTATGGTCTTAAACAAGCTCCTAGAGTGTGCTATAAATGCTTGACCAAGTTCCTTATTGGAAAAGGCTTTGAGATTGGAAAGATATGTTCTACTCTTTTTACTAAAAGGGTTAATGGTGAATTATTTGTGTGCCAAATTTATGTTGATGATATCATATTTGGTTCGACTAACCCTCATTTTAGTGAAAAGTTTGGAAAGCTAATGTCGGAGAAGTTTGATATGTCTATGATGAGTGAACTCAAATTCTTTCTTGGTTTGCAAATCAAGCAAACTAAGGAGGGTACCTTTGTCTCTCAAGCAAAGTACACCAAGGACTTATTCAAGAAGTTCAACATGCAAGAATGCAAAGGTATGAATACACCCATGCCTACTAGTGGACATCTTGACTCGACTAAGGATGGCGAACCGGTTGATCAAAAGGTTTACCACTCTATGATCGGTTCATTGTTATATCTATGTGCTTCATGTCCCGATATTATGCTAAGTGTGTGCATGTGTGCACGATATCAAGCGGCCCCTAAAGAATGTCATCTTAAGGCTGTGAAAAGGATAGTGAGATACTTAATTCATACACCAAATTTTGGCATTTTGTATCCTAAGAGGTCCTCTTTTGATCTTGTTGGCTACTCTAATCCGGACTATGCTAGAGACAAGGTTGATAGAAAGTCCACTCTGGGTACTTGTCAATTTCTTGGTAGATCTCTTGTGTCTTGGTCTTCCAAGAAACAAAACTTGGTATCCTTATCCACCGCCAAAGCGAAATACATTGCCGCCGATTCATGTTGTGCTCAATTACATTGTGTCGGTGTACGAAAGAAGGGGCTCTCCTTTTGACCCCTTTAATTACTTGTGCACGTGCAGTAAGAGCCTCACCGCCACGACCATGCATAACAGGGTAGAAGCCGGAGAGAAGCCAAGGACGCAAGATAGACAAAGCAACGACAAGGACCAAGGCCACAAAGATCAGATGGGCGAAGCAGGTCCCCGCCCCCCCCCCCCCCCGGCCCGGCGCCCCCCCCCCCCCCCGGCCCGGCGCCCCCCCCCCCCCCCGGCCCGGCGCCCCCCCCCCCCCCCGGCCCGGCGCCCCCCCCCCCCCCCGGCCCGGCGCCCCCCCCCCCCCCCGGCCCGGCGCCCCCCCCCCCCCCCGGCCCGGCGCCCCCCCCCCCCCCCGGCCCGGCGCCCCCCCCCCCCCCCGGCCCGGCGCCCCCCCCCCCCCCCGGCCCGGCGCCCCCCCCCCCCCCCGGCCCGGCGCCCCCCCCCCCCCCCGGCCCGGCGCCCCCCCCCCCCCCCGGCCCGGCGCCCCCCCCCCCCCCCGGCCCGGCGCCCCCCCCCCCCCCCGGCCCGGCGCCCCCCCCCCCCCCCGGCCCGGCGCCCCCCCCCCCCCCCGGCCCGGCGCCCCCCCCCCCCCCCGGCCCGGCGCCCCCCCCCCCCCCCGGCCCGGCGCCCCCCCCCCCCCCCGGCCCGGCGCCCCCCCCCCCCCCCGGCAAGGATCCTTGCCGGGGCAGCCTCAACAGCCCCGACAAGACCCTTGCTGGGGCAGCTCGCCCACGCCAGCCGAAGCGAGCCACCCTTGAGCCCACCAACGCTCGACAAACGCGTTGGGACAGGGCTCGGGAGGCACCTTTGTGGTGGCATGAGATCTTTGTGAAGACAAAGAATGGACAAGATCAAATCAGGATAGGAAGGCAACCATCCTCACCGAAGGAACCCGCGAGACCCCCGACAAGATCCTTGCCGAGGACGCCTGCGCGCCACGGCAAGACCCTTGCCGGGCCAACCGGCAAGACCCTTGTCGGGCCACCCGGCAAGGCCCTCGCCCAGCGCGCCAGCGGGGCCACCGCCAGGCCTGCGCCAGCTAAGCTTCCGCCACCGTTCGCAAGCAGCTGCCGACCCAACCAGCTGGGCAGGCACCTGCGTGACAACATGCAACCCTTCATGGAGGCTCCACCACCGCGCCACCTCAGCTGCTTGCCTGCCTACATGGCACCGCATGCATCGCTGGCCAGGGCGCGTGTCGAAGCGAGAAGGAGCAGCGACGGACGGGACGGGCCTCGCCCCCGTCCCCAATAAAGCAAGAGGACACCTAAGCGATGCATTAAATGCACCTTGTCCTGTAATACGAGGTATAACCTCATGCCACTGTAGACCTTTCCATCTCCTGTGTGCCGCTGTGGCAGCCCCTTTATCCTATAAAAGGAGGCCCGAGGCGACCAAGAGAAGGATTCGGTTCTTTGGAACCACACAACACCTAGATCTAGTTCAAGAGCTCAAGAACACTAAATACATCCACCAAAGCAGGATTGTAGGGTTTTACGCATCTTTGCGGCCCGAACCTGGGTAAATCCCTTTGTGTTGTCTGCTAGTCCTGCTCTCCTCACGATCCCCGCGCCCCGCAACCGTATAAGGGATTCCAGTGATCCCATAGGTGTCGTTTCCCACCGACATCTTTGGCGCGCCAGGTAGGGGGTGCGCAATTGTGAGGATCTGGTGTAGCAGTTGACCTAGCTGTTCTTCGTCGCCATGGCTCCTAAGAAGAAGGCGACCACGGCGATCGGTTCGTCCGGAACCAAGTTGCCAGCACCGGTGCAGACCAATAGCGGGCCAGTCACGGAGAGAACCCGTGCCGCGGCCCGCAAACATCCACGCCACCTTCGCGGTTCAGGCCCGGCGAGTGGCGCCGTTCCCGTGCCAGGCGACGAGCCACCGGTCGCGGGCTCCAGAGACGGAGTCGGGCCCCCCGCAGGCGACCCGGGGCCCTCCAGGGGCGCCACCATCCTGCCAGACAACGGCACGGCGGCCTCCAAGACACTGACACCGGCGCCCGCGGCGCGGTCCTCCCAGGTTGTGCGCGATGAGTAGCGTCACCCTGCTGGTGACCCTTCGCGCCGCCCTGGGAAGAGTCCCGTGCGCCCATCACATGATGAGCAGGGCCAAGATGCGCGTCGAGGTGCTGGCGAAGGTGGCGGACTTCTGCGGGGCCGTGACGCAGCTCCTTCTAACATGGTTAGAAGTCGAGATTCATCGCGGTCTACCTAGTTCTCGCCACTACCCATGCAAGCGGAAGCCCTAGCACGCGCGCAACAGCTCCTCGATTTTCCTCCCGCCGTGGCGAAGCTTGACGAATGGAGGGCCACCGTCCGGAGCCTCGTCGACATCGCCAATAACGATGAGTTGCATCCGACGGGACCCGAAGGTCGTCGCCCCGCTGGGCTACCGCGTACCAGCAGAGGCCGTACTGGTGGCATCGCGGCCACGGTGTACTCCCCACCTCCATCCCGACCGCCACGGGCGTCGGTCCGTCGCGGCGACGCTCGTGATGATATCTCCGTCACGTCGTCCGACCCGTGAACCAACCGCGATCAGCGTCAAGTCCTTCGGGAGCGGGCTCATGAGGACGCTCGAACTACGACCGAGTGCCGACGTGACACGCGCCACCAATCAGACAGGCGGGCGGAGCCTGCTACGGACCACCCAGTACCGGGAGGCTACGGTGGCCTACCCTACGAGGTGGGTTGTCCCGCTTTCACCCATGAGCTGCGGTAGTTCCAGTGGCCCTCCCACCGTACGTTCAAGCCCGACGTTGGCGAGAAGCACAACGACAAGACTCACCCGTCAGAGTTCCTCAGCATCTACACCATCGCGATGCAAGCTGCTGGGGCCCGCGATGATAAGGTGCTTGCCAATTACTTCCCATTGGCACTCAAGCCTAATGTTATGTCATGGTTGATGCACTTGCCGGTGGATTCCATCTCCTCTTGGGCGGATATGTGCCATGAGTTTTTTTGGCGCCTTTACCGGAGGTCACCAAGCTCATGGCCAGGCGAGTGATTTACACATCATCCCCCAGAAGGAAGGGGAAAACCTGCGCAAGTACATCCAAAGGTTCAGCCGGGTACAGTACAACATCACCGATGTTCATCCCGCCGCCGTGATCAGGGTGTTCCATCAGAACGAGCGTAATCGCAAGATGCGCGAAGAACTGGCGATGAACAAGGTTAAGGATGTGGCCGAGCTCTATGTTTTGGCCGATGGATGCGCTCGTGCTGAGGAGGGAAGTAAGTACCCTGACAAAGATGCCGATGCGGAAACCGACTCCACTGACAACACCGCCACCCCAGCGAAGAAGGGTCGACGTCGTAACAGGAAGCGCAAGCGCAAGTCCGTGCTTGCCGTTGAGAGATCCGACGACACCGGCACCACCAAGAAGACCAAGGCAAGCGACCCCGGCAAGGAGGTTGCCGGGTGTGACGCCTACCGGGCCTTGGTGGTTGCCGACAAGCCAGGAGGCTCCGACAAGCAGTATCGCAAGATCCACCGCAATAAGGGACATGATCTCCAAAACTGCTGGCAGGTAGAGCTGCTCACCGAGAAGCAGAAATCCGAGTATGAGCGGCGTGACAAGGAGAAAGGCCCAGATGGTGCTGAGGGATCCGGCAAGAAACGTGGCGGCCAAGGAGGCCCCCACGGCAAGGAGAATCAGCAAGAGAGGCCCGCCAAGGGCCGCGACAAGAAGGAGGAAGACAATGATCATGACAAGGAAGACGAGTCCGGTGACCACGAGTTTCAGAAAGCCACCGAGGCCATGTGCGTCGATGGTGGCGCCTCGCTACATACATCTCACCGCCAACTCAAGAAGTCGGCACATGAGGTCACAGGAGTGGATCCATCATTCGACGCACGGAAGCCGCTGAAATGGTCCAGCACTCCCATAATCTTCGATACCGAGGACTACCCGATTGCACCACTGCAGTCGGGTGCTTGCCGTTGTTGGTTTCACCAACAATCCGCAACCTCAAGGTGATGAAGATGTTGGTTGACGGCGCGGCCGGCCTAAACTTGATCTTGCCTGTTGTGGTCAAAAGGCTGCAGATCCCTGATGGAGACCTCTAGGAGACGGGCATGTTCCAAGGGGTTAACCCAGGGAGGAGCCAGCCAAAGGGAAAGGTCACACTGCCGGTGACATTCGGAGGCGAGCTGAATCACAGGACGGAGAGGATTGTTTTCAATGTAGCCGAGATCCCCTTGCCTTACAACGGGATCCTCGGCCGCCCGGCACTAGCCAAGTTCATGGCGGCTTCGCACTATGCCTACAACATGCTGAAGATGCCCGGGCCGACGAACATCATCACCGTCCCCTCCGACAAAAAAGTTGTGTTGATCTGTGCCGATCAACTCTATCGGGAAGCGGTTGCAGCAGCTGCCGCTAAGGCACCTGTTCCTGCCGACGGAGCCAAGAAGACCAGTGAGGCCCCCTTCACCCACTCCAGTAAGCGCACCTCTTTGGGGTGTTGCTTTTCCGTTGAGGACGTGCCGGAGAGCTCCGCCAGCAAGAGCAAGAAGTCCAAAGCTGCACTACCAGAGACCAAGAAGGTGCCCGTCAAGGAGGACGGCACGGGAGGAGCTTTTACCATAAGCTCCACCCTCAACGGCAAATAGGAAAGCAAGCTCGTCGCCTTCCTGCGGGCGAATGTCGACGTGTTTGCACGGCAAGCCTCTGACATCCCCGGTGTTCGCAGGGAGGTGATTGAGCACCACCTTGCTGTTTGTCCTCATGCGTGGCCCGTCAAGCAGAAGGTCAGGAAGCAAGGTCTAGAGAGGCAAGAGTTCATCATGGAGGAAATCAGAAAGCTAGAGGCGGCAGGCTTGGTGAGAGGAGTGCTCCATCCGACGTGGTTGGCCAATCCGGTGGTGGTGCGCAAGGCAAATGGGAAATGGAGGCTGTGTATTGACTACACAAACATCAATAAGGCCTGCCCAAAGGACCCTTTCCCATTACCGCGCACCGACCAGACCGTTGACTCCACGGCTGGGTGTGACCTCTTATCATTCCTTGACGCCTACTCAGGATACCACCAGACGAGGAAAAGACAACATTCATCACCCCATGTGGTACGTATTGCTTTTTACGGATGCCTTTCGGGTTGAAGAGTGCTTGCTCAACCTTTGTGAGAGCAGTCCAAATTGGTTTTGAGCCCCAGCTACATAGAAATATGGAAGCTTATATGGATGACATAGTGGTCAAAACCAAGGACAAAGCCACCCGTGTGCACGATCTGGAGGAAACATTTGCAAACATGCGCAAGATCAACCTCAAATTGAATCCCGAGAAGTGTGTCTCCGACGTCTCGTCCAGCAAGCTTCTCGGGTTCTTTGTTTCCCTGCGCGGGATTGAAGCAAACCCAGATAAGATCAAGGCCATCGAGCAGATCAAGGCACCCAAGAGAATCAAGGACGTGCGTTGGCTCACTGGCTGCGTTGCTGCCATGAGCCAGTTCATCTCCAAGTCCACGGAGCATGCCCTTCCTTTTTTCAAGATCTTGAAGAAGGCGGGGCCGATGGAGTGGACCCCGGAGGCCAAGGCAGCGCTGCAAGATTTGAAGAAATACCTCTCGTCTACCCCAGTGCTGGTTGTGCCAAAACCACAGGAACCATTGCTGCTTTAGCTAGCGGCAACAAATCAGGTGGTTAGCGCCGCACTAGTGGCGCAGAGGGAGGTTGTTGAGGAAGCAGCAGCAGCAGCAGAGTCAACGGTTGGCCGACCGGAACCCTCCCCGGCAGGGCTCAGTCTCGGCAAGACTAGGTCCCCGGCAAGGCCCGGTCCCGGCAAGGCTGGCGCCAGTACGATAGGACCCACGCGACCGGGTGAAGAGGTGCAGAAGAAGAAAATGGTACAGCACCCAGTTTACTTCGTCAGCTCCCTCTTGCAAGTGGCTAGGTCGAGGTACTCAGGTGTGCAAAAGCTGCTCTTTGGCCTCCTTATGGCTTCGAGGAAGCTGCGCCATTACTTCCAAGCACACGAGATCACGGTGGTCACCCGCCTCCCATTGCAACGGATACTGCATAACCTAGATGCAATGTGGAGGATCATGGAATGGGCCCTGGAACTGTCAAGTTTCGGTTTGAGGTTCGAGAGTACCTCGACAATTCAGGGTAGAGTATTGGCGGAATTTGTTGCGGAATGGACCTCGACGCCCGACGAAGAGGTACAGGAGACCACTCTTCCCGGCAAGGAACCGAGTCACAACTGGATCATGTACTTTGATGGTGCCTTCTCTCTGCAAGGCGCCAGTACTGGTGTGCTGCTTGTCGCACCCACCGGAGAGCACCTCAAGTATGTCATCCAGATGCACTTCCCTCGGGAGATGTCAACCAACAACACCACCGAGTACGAGGGTTTGCTTGCCGGTCTCAGGATCGCGGCAGACCTCAAAGTTAAAAAGCTCATCGTGAGGGGCGACTCACAGCTCATCGTGAGGCAGATCAACAAAGACTATCAAAGCCCGTTGATGGAAGCTTACGTAGATGAGGTGAGGAGGCTGGAGGAGCGATTTGACTGTATACAAGCGGAGCATGTCCCTTGGGTCGAGAACGACATCGCCGACTACCTGTCAAAGAGCGCTGCCCTCAAGCTACCTGTGGAACCAGGTACTTTTGTGCTTCAGTTAACCCAACCATCCGTTGAGCCGTCGATCGGGCGGAACAAGCGGAGGAAGCTAGGCCCCGGCAAGTACTTCCCCACCGAGCACCCCGGAGCCGCTGGCGAAGATGTTGCCGCGGATGCCGATCCTGCTGCGGAACAACTGACTCCGGCAGGACCTCAGGTCATGGACATGGAGGTGGTCGCTCCTGAGGCAGAAGAGATGCCTTTGGTCCTTGTCGTCGAGCCATAGGATCCGACATGGGCGCAACACACCATCCGATTCCTTCAAAAAGGGGAGCTTCCTGAGGAGCAGGAAGAGGTAGAAAAAGTAGCCCGCCGGTCTGCCCTGTACCAATTCGTTGATAACGTATTGTATAGAAGAAGACCGAATGAGGTGAAATTTATGTGCGTCTCCCGGGAGGAAGGACTATAGCTGTTGGCGGAGATACATGGAGGTATATGTGGCTCCCACATAGGGTCGAGAGCCCTTTCCAGCAAGGCTTTCCGGCAAGGTTTCTTCTGGCCCAGCGCCGTCCAGGATGCGACGGCACTAGTAACCAAGTGTGAAGCGTGCCAGTTCCATTCAAAGAAACTCCATCAACCAGCTCAAGCCCTCCAAACTATCCCTCTCTCCTGGCCCTTCTCGGTCTGGGGGCTCGACATATTGGGCCCTTTCCGCCGTGTTGTCGGGGCTTTGATTACTTGTACGTCGCAATCGACAAGTTCACAAAGTGGACAGAGGTGGAGGCAGTGAGGAAGGTGACAGCGCAGTCAGTCATCAAGTTCTTCAAGGGGCTAGTGTGCCGTTTTGGGGTGTCCAACAGGATCATCACCGACAACGGCACACAGTTCACAAGCCATGCCTTCATGAAATACATTGAAGATCTCGGAAGCAGGGTCTGTTTTGCTTCCGTGGCACACCCACGGAGCAACGGCCAAGCAGAGAGAGCAAATGCTGATGTCCTGCGAGGCTTAAGGACGAAGACTTTTGATAGGCTGCGCAAGAGTGGAAGGCACTGGATTGATGAGTTGTCGATGGTTGTTTGGTCGATCAGAACGACGCCAAATCGAGCCACCGGCCAGACACTCTTTGCCCTGGTTTACGGGGTAGAAGCAGTTCTCCCCATGGAACTCATATGCGGGTCACCGCGAGTGCTCGCTTGTGATGAGCTTGAGCAAGAGCGATTGCGGCAAGATGACGCGACAGTCCTTGAGGAAGATCATCTCCGGGCGGCTGTGAGAGCAGCACGCTACCAGCAAGCCCTGCGCCGCTACCATAGCCGCAAGGTTCATGCCCGGAGCTTTGAGGAAGGCGACCTTGTTCTTCGGCATGTTTAGTCGGCCAAGAGTTCCAACAAGTTTACGGCGAAGTGGGAGGGCCCTTATCGGGTAACACGAGTCACCAGGCCCGACACAGTCTGCCTGGAGACCTAAGATGCCATTACAGTGAGCAACTCCTGGAACATCGAGCATCTTCACAAGTTTTACCCGTAAGGCACGGCTTGCCGGGCCTCCCGGCAAGCCACCTTTTTGTACAAGCTTTGCCGCCAAGGCATGTGACCCTTTGTGCAAAGCCAGGTGCAGACCCTGAGCATAAATAAACGAAGCGCTGGCGCCCTAAGTTATAGCATGCATGCTAGGTTGAGTCTCCTCCTCGGTTAGGGTTGATAGTGCTTAGCGGCGGCTAACCCCTAGCTTAGAGGTCGAGTGCTCGTCTCTCTGTTCCTCTCTGTCTTCTTTGGTTCGTAGGGCACGTAAGCATTCTTGCCGAGCTGTTCTGGAAGAAAGGGAATGGACCGACGTCCGGACCCCGGCAAGCCAGAGTTGCCGAGGCCTGCGAGAACAAGGATCCCTCCGCGGCAAGCCAAGGTCGCCGGGGGCTGCGGACCCAGATAAGTCCTTTATCCTCTATCATGCATTTCGTTATGGACTGGGATACGTGAAACCCCGTTCTATCTCTAAGCTGTCGTGCTCCCCCTTTACGACACCCAAGGATTATCCCCTGGGTCCGAATTTGGTCGTAGCTATGGAAGCAAAGAAGGGGAACGAGGAGCCTAAGCCCACCTCATCCCTGCCTCCGCCAAGAGCGCGAGAAAGGTCGAGCGAGGTGGGGAGACGGCAAGGTCTGTTGCCGGGGAAAAAGCGTTTATCTTGAAAAAAATAACAAGGATTCACTCCTTGTCGTGGGTCTCGCCCGCGAACGTAATCCCAGCAAACATCCCTTTTTCACTAAAAAAACGTCCCATACAGGTACAGTCCATACGAAATGAAAAACATGAATAAGGGGATTTACAAGTTTCAAATTTAACAAAGACCCGAAGGCTTACAAGACTAAAAAGATATAAGGTGCCCGTAATCCTTTTCTTGTCCCTCTCCTCAGGAAATGGAACAAGAAAGCAGAAGGGCAAAAGGGGCGCCTAGGCGAGCTACGAGTGGCAGAAGACGCCAAGAGAACATCTCGGTGGCCGTCCAAGGGCTGGATGGTGATGGCTGCGCCCGAGGCAGAGCTCGAAGATGAGGCTGGATGATGATGGCTGTGCCCGCATACTCTGACTTGACGGCCTTGCCGCCCGCCCTCTTCCTCTTCCGCGGCCTCCCAACGCCAGCCGCCCAAGGATACGACCCCGAGAAGTTCAAGGAGCCGGCGACACGGATGATGGGGTCGCCGGTGCCGCTCGGAGCGGCGCCCGACACCTAGTCGGACCCGTCATCCTGCCGCCCGCTGATGTAACGCCCCGGATTCGATGCGCCAGGTGTCTTCCAGTTATTCGCCATCGTTGCCATGTCATTTGCTTGCGTGTTGCATTTTATCATGTCATCATGTGCATCTCATTTTGCATATGTGTTCGTCTCATGCATCCGAGCATTTTCCCCGTTGTCCGTTTAGCAATCCAGCACTCATATGTCCTCCGGCGTTCCCCTTTTGTCTCCTGTTGTGAGCGGGTGTTAAACTTTCTCGGAATGGCTCGAGGTCTGCCAAGTGGCCTTGGTATAGCACCGGTAGACCGCCTGTCAGGTTTCGTGCCATTTGGAGGTCGTTTGATACTCCAACGGTTAACCGGGAACCGTGAAAGCCTCTTTTGTGTGCAGCCCAACACCCCCTTCAAAGTGGCCCAAATCCCAGCAAACTCCCCTCTATGCTCTCGGTTGTTCGATCACGATCGTGTGGGCGAAAACCGTGCCTCATTTGGACTCTCCAAGCTCCCTCTACCTATAAAACTAGACCTCCCCCGAAATTTTCGGGTGATTCTTGCCTGCGGTTATGTGGCAGATGGGAATTTGTTAATATCCGTTTGTAGTAAACTTGAAGTAAACTCTTCTAAAATACACCAACCGTGTGCGTAACTGTGAGTGTCTCTTTTCGGGGTTGAACGAGAGGAGAACACGGTTTCCGGTTTATGTTTGACGTAAGTAGGAGTTCAGGAACACTTCTTGATCATTACTAGTTGACGACCTCTTGCTTTGCTTCTCTCCTCGCTCTTATTTTCGTATGTTAGCCACCATATATGCTTAGCCGCTGCTGCAACCACACCACTTTACCCCTTCCTTTCCCATTAAGCTTTGCTAGTCTTGATACCCATGGTAATGGGATTGCTGAGTCCTCGTGGCTCACAGATTACTACACCAACAGTTGCAGGTACAGGTTTCGCGATGATCATGACGCGAGAGCGATGTTTGCTTGTTTGGAGTTCTTCTTCTGCTTCTTCTTCGATCAGGGGATAGGTTCCAGGTCGGCAGCCTGGGCAGCAGGGTGGATGTCGTTTGAGTTTCTGTTTTGTCTCATCCGTAGTCGGATGGTGTTCTTATGTAAGATGATGTTGTATTCGTGTGGCATTGTATGCCTTATGTATGTATCCCCATCTATTATGTAATGTTGATGTAACGATATCCACCTTGCAAAAGCGTTTCAATATGCGGGTCTATCCTTGGTGGGACCTACGAGTTCTTTTTGGATAGGGTTGCATATTGGGCGTGACAAGTTGGTATCAGAGCCTCGACCGACCCTAGGAGCCCCCTTGATTGATCGTGTAGTTTGGCCGTTGTTGAGTCTTGAAGAAAAATATTTTCGGAGTCTAGTTATATCGGAGAGTAGGAATTCTTTTTACTTCTCAGCCCCTTCGTCGCTCTGGTGAGGAATCTTGACGTAGGTGTTTTGAATTACTCCTCTTCCCCTTCAAATTTTTCTTTAGGATCACGCTGTTAGTTTTTCGGTAGTTGTCCATCCTCTTTTGTCAGGCGCATTTCTCGTCAAGCTGTTTCGACCCTCTCTTCCTTTGGGAGATCAATCCTCAGTTCTTTTCAATCGACATTGTTTCCCTGTCCGAAGTTGTCCTTGTTTTTCCCACCCGCCACCTGTCTTCTTCTCAGAGCCAGAGTCCGTAATCGAGTATCCATCCTACTCATGCGAAATCTTTGTTTTCTTTCCTCAATGATTTCAATCGGTGTTTTCTCTTCGAGATATTCGTAGCTTCCCCTTCCAAGTTGCCTTTGTTTTCCCGCCCTCCCACCCTCTTCTTCCTGGAGTCCGAGTCTATTTTGAGCATCAATTTCATTCGTACGGAGCCTCTTCAGTCTTCCCTCAATTATTTCAACCGGTGAATTCTTGTTTTGTTCAACATTCTTCATCTCTTTTCCGGTGGATTCAATTCTAATTTTCGGTGTTAATCGCATTCTTTTCCTTGGATCAAGTGTTTTCCCTGTTCGTTCGCCTCTCGCCAGTTTATCATTCCGGAGCTCAAGACATCTCAGGAGATTCGTTTGTGTTACAATTATTTCGAGGTTGTCACCTCATTCAAGTCCTTCAATTGTTCCGATGTATCATCTATCTCTTCAACAATCCGTTTTCAATGGTGTTTTCTTTTTAGTGGGCCCTAACCCACAGGTCTTTTCCCAGGATCTTACCTGACTCTTCTAATTATTCCGGAGCCATTCTATATTCTTTCAGTTTTTCCGGAGGCCTTGCGTTGTTCATCTTTTCTCTTGCGTCCTTGTTTCACCTCATCCTTTTATTTTTCTCTTCCGTCTCGGTCCTAAGATCTCGGGACGAGATCTCTTGTTAGTGGAGGAGAGTTGTAACGCCCCGGATTCGATGCGCCAGGTGTCCGCCAGTTATTCGCCGCCGTTGCCATGTCATTTTCTTGCGTGTTGCATTTTATCATGTCATCATGTGCATCTCGTTTTGCATACGTGTTCGTCTCATGCATCCGAGCATTTTCCCCGTTGTCCGTTTTGCAGTCCGGCACTCATATGTCCTCCGGCATTCCCCTTTTGTCTCCTATTATGAGCGGGTGTTAAACTTTCTCGGAATGGCCCGAGGTTTTCCAAGTGGCCTTGGTATAGCACCGATAGACCGCCTATCAAGTTTCATGCCATTTGGAGGTCGTTTTATACTCCAACGGTTAAACGGGAACCGTGAAAGCCTCTTTTGTGTGCAGCCCAACACCCCCTTCAAAGTGGCCCAAATCCCAGCAAACTCCCCTCTATGCTCTCGGTCGTTCGATCACGATCGTGTGGGCGACAACCGTGCCTCATTTGGACTCTCCAAGCTCCCTCTACCTATAAAACTAGACCTCCCCCGAAATTTTCGGGTGATTCTTGCCCGCGGTTATGTGGCAGATGGGAATTTGTTAATATCCGTTTGTAGTAAACTTGAAGTAAACTCTTCTAAAATACACCAACCGTGTGCGTAACCGTGAGTGTCTCTTTTCGGGGTTGAACGAGAGGAGAACACGGTTTCCGGGTTATGTTTGACGTAAGTAGGAGTTCAGGATCACTTCTTGATCATTACTAGTTGACGACCTCTTGCTTTGCTTCTCTCCTCGCTCTTATTTTCGTATGTTAGCCACCATATATGCTTAGCCGCTGCTGCAACCACACCACTTTACCCCTTCCTTTCCCATTAAGCTTTGCTAGTCTTGATACCCATGGTAATGGGATTGCTGAGTCCTCGTGGCTCACAGATTACTACACCAACAGTTGCAGGTACAGGTTTCGCGATGATCATGACGCGAGAGCGATGTATGCTTGTTTGGAGTTCTTCTTCTGCTTCTTCTTCGATCAGGGGATAGGTTCCAGGTCGGCAGCCTGGGCTAGCAGGGTGGATGTCGTTTGAGTTTCTGTTTTGTCTCATCCGTAGTCGGATGGTGTTCTTATGTAAGATGATGTTGTATTCGTGTGGCATTGTATGCCTTATGTATGTATCCCCATCTATTATGTAATGTTGATGTAACGATATCCACCTTGCAAAAGCGTTTCAATATGCGGGTCTATCCTTGGTGGGATCTACGAGTTCTTTTTGGATAGGGTCGCATATTGGGCGTGACAAGTTGGTATCAGAGCCTCGACCGACCCTAGGAGCCCCCTTGATTGATCGTGTAGTTTGGCCGTTGTTGAGTCTTGAA
>LR880972.1:302332838-302344190 GCA_904067115.1 Aegilops sharonensis
CCTAAACACTCAAGTCCCTAGTCCAGGTTTATCGCCTATTCGGGTTCCATCCGCAGGGAGTCCGGCCGAGGTTTCCCATACAGCCCCGAACGATGTGTGCAGGGTTCCCGAGATACCAAACGGGCACTCGGTACACCGGGCCACGGTGCCTACCGCAACACAACCCACCCCTAAGGTCAGCGTTGCGTGCGGCCCCCAGCATGCTACAAACACCAGAAACTACTTGCAACTCCCGGACTAAGAACAAGGGTGGTTAAGAAGCCGAGAGGGTCCATTGGTTTCGGGCCCAATGCGTGGTAGTAGCTAGTTCATGGATCACAAACACAGATCTCAGTTCTTAGGATCGGCTACAATGAAACAACCCACCATGTACTCCTACATGGCCTCTCATCGATACCTTTACCAAATCGTGTTCAACACTTTCACTCTCGAACCAACACAACCTTTCACTCCAGTTCATCATCCCGATGAGCCAGACCTGACACAACTCTAAGCATAGCAAGCATAGCATGGTAGGAATCACAAACATGGCTCAATCAACTCCTACACATACCAGTGGGTTTCATCTAGTTACTGTGGCAATGACAGGTCATGGAAAGGAAGTGGGTTCAACTACCGCAGCACACAACAGTTTGAATCGCGTTGTCTTAATGCAGTAAACGAGAGCAGAAGCGAGAACATGGGTTTGTATCGAAATGATCAACGGGTTGCTTGCCTGATGGAACTGGGGTAGATAACTGCCCTTCAGATGTATAGTCAAGGTTATCTTCGGGGGCAGAACCTATCATGAAAGCACACCGAAAGTAAACACACATGACAATATGCAACAATATGATGCATGCTATGACATGGCAATATGGATGTGTTGGTCTAATGCAAGCTGAGATAACAGGGAATGAACTCATTTGAACCAAGGATTCAAATGATAGCTCATTTGAGTTAGTCCTAATGGTGCAATATCTTATTCTGGTTAAACAGCATGGTTAACTTGTTTAACATGCATGAAACCTGTACCAATGGATAGAGTGGATTTTTCTGATAATTTTTCATATATAAAACTTTGCATTTGGAGTTATAGAATAAAAGTTATAAGCATTTGAAATTTGAATTATATTCTGGAATTTGTTATATCAAAATAAATCCAGAATTCATTTATTGCGTCAGCATGAGGTCAGCGTGACGTCAGGGGTCAACGGGGTCGTCCAGGTCAAACTGACAGTGGGACCCGCATGTCAGTAATTAGTTTAACTAATTAATTTTAATTAGAACTAATCTAGTTAGTTAGCCAGGGGGGGGGGTCCTCCTGTCATTGACTCAGAGCAGTCAACAGGGCCCACCAGTCAATGGTCAGCGGTCAACTCGCCGGCGTGTAGCCGCCGGCGAGGCCAGGTGCGGCGGAGCAAAGTGCTTTTGCACATTCCGGCCACCAAATGGGGCGCGGAAGGCATCTACGTGGAGCTGGAGATGAACCGCAGCGTTTGGTGGGGTTAGTTGGGGTCGGGGTGACCGGAGTTGGCGCCGGCGACGAGTTTGGCGGCCGCCGGGGTTCGGCCAACGACGGGTTTGAGGTTAGGAGGCTCGGCGAGGTGCGGGAAGTGCATGGGCAGACCCGTTGGGGTGTGGTGAATGCAACGGGCACCCTGGGGTGGCCGGAGAGTGGCCGGGAGCACGCCGGCGACGAGCTCCGCGGCGGTGCGTTCGGGCGAGCTCCGTGTGCTCGTTGTGGTGCACGAGAGAGAGAGTGGAGAGGATGGGGAGTTAGGTATGCTCACGGGCGTCGTGTAGAGAGCCTCGTCGGGGTCGGGGATGAACCGGGGCGACGGCGACGTCAAAAGGGATCTCCGGCGACTTCGAGCTCGGTCGAGGTCGGTGCAGTGGCTTCGGGGCACTTAGAGCGAGCGGGACTCAGCTAGCTAGGGGTAGTGGAGTGCGGCGGAGCTCCTGGACATGGTGGGGAGGAGCATGGACGGCGGGGAGCACGACTTCGGCGGTGGCGCGGCGGCGATGGCGTCGGCCAGGTTGGGGGAGAGCAAGAGAGATGAGGCAGGGGGCGAATGGCGTGTCCAGGGGGTCGGGGCGACGACGTGGAGGCCGTCCAGGGCAGCGAGGTGGCGAGGAGGTGAAGCAGGGCGGCGGCCAGCTGCGTGGCGCGCCCTGAGCTCGCCGTCGGGCACCTGGCTACCTGCCTGGCCGAGCCAAGCAGCTCGCTGGCGCGGCTGCTGGGCTGGGCCGGCAGGTGGGCCGGGCATAGGCGTCAGGTAGGGTTTTTTCCATTTTTAGTCTTTTTCTAATTTCCTGCAACTTTGTGGGGTTTTTCTAAAATACCAAAAATGTTTTAAAAATCATCAAAATGCTCCTGGTCCCTTGTTGGAATATTCCCAACATGAAACATTTTGGTTTGGCAGTTTTTGAACATTTAAAATATTTTATATAATTTAAAATGCTCAAGTTCAAAACTTGTGGATTAATCCTAGGAACTTTGGATGACCTAGAAAATGATCCACCTCCTTTGACTTGGGTTCTGAACCAAAACAAAGAGGATGAGCATTTTGAAGGGCATTTCGGATTCATTGAAATAATTTTTAGTAAACCCTAGTTGTTTTAAGGGGGGGGTGTTCTGGGGTTTCCTGCCTTCCCCATTTCAAAATTAAATGGAATTTAAAACATGATGCACACCCTAATGCATGGTCTTAACTGGGATGTGACATCAATATATCAAGTGGGCGGAGCCGAGCTGTGGCGCATTGCCGGGACCGGATATATATCCGGAACCCCGAAGAAGGCATCCGAAGACTGGCCTTCGGAATGGTTTTATATAGAAGACGTCCCGCTGCCGGATCCTGTTCGGATCAGTCTCCCGGAGTTCAGTAATGCTCCTTCGAAGAAACGCCTGAGTTGGCGCCCAAGGAGCCCCCCAGAGGGAAGACGGCAGGGACGTTCTGTACCTGATGAGCCGAATAAGATTGTTAGCTCATTCCGGACTGACCATGATCGGTGTCATGGCCACATGTATTATGCGGGGGTTGCAGCCGCTCCAATATTGGGGCCACCCCATGTGGGATTTCAATGGGGAGGACGATGCCACCCGTCACGGACGTAAGGGGCCGGGATCGGTCACCGATCTGATGAAGATCTTGTCCGCGCTGTACAAGGGAGAAGAGGAGGATTTTCTCCGTGTCAGTCCATTGAACGGATTTTCTATGAACAATCCTCGAAGCTGGGTAAGCGGACATTTCTTTTTTGCACATCCGATCCGTATTCCCATGGTTAGATATCTTATTTTGTGATTTTGACGCAGGAACTGCGCCAGGCCCTAAAAGACATAAACAACCCGCCTCCACAACCCGAGGATCCGGAACGGCTCCTCGATCCGGCCTCCCAAGAGGATCCAGACATATTGGTGGAGCTGATTGATGGGGTATTTCACCAACTGAGCATCGATAATGCCTTGGTTGCCATTACGGCCGATTACCCCGGAATACTTCCAGCCTCACAGGTAACTGAGACCGAGGTCCCAATACTCTGATAATGACCCATCCGTGCTTATTTTTGATCACCGTCTACCAACGGTGTTTCACAGGGCGTGCCTTCGAGGCAGGAGGCCGAGCCCGCGGCGGCTAGCCAACAAGGGGCAGCCGGCCCCGCAGGCTAAAAAGAAGTGTGGTCCAGATCGAAACACCGCCTCAACGGTATGGCGCGTCACCATATTCCCAGGATTGATTCCTGGAAGGCATACTAACGCTGGTGCTCTTTTCAGGAAAAAGAGCACTCGCCGGACTGTGTCCGGAGAGGTTGCCAATCGAGCCTCCGCCAGCCAGGCTCCAAAGCCGGGTCCAGAAGCGGAGACGAGCACGAAGCGTGCGTCGGATGCTCCTCCGACAGAGGATGCCGACAGATTGTTCGCCACCAACTCCGAGGTGGAGAGTGCCATGAATCACAGGCGCCGCCGGACAGTTCTTCGTGGTGCATGTTTCTCCCAAGAGGCATTGAATGCCTTCAATTCGGGAGATGCGCACCTCCGTGCCGCTCAAGATGGTCTAGCCAGAGCCACGGAGCAGTATGTAAAGGACATACGGGTGAGAAAATTTGACGGTTATATATGCCAGTAGCCCCCGAGACTTAAAATAGTTAGAATAACTGATTTAAGGATCATTTGTTATGCAGGATCTTTCAAAAAGGAATACCCGACTGTCCCAGGAGCTTGAAGAATGCAAGGCCCAACTTGAGGCCGCACTAGCCGCTACAGGGGGAGCCACAGAGACCCCCTCTGGTAATATATGCTTCAAAAGATAAGTATTTTGTGAAGTGCGGCGTGTGTGTAAATCTGACAATAATATTGCAGATGGCATCGGACTAGATCCGGACAAGCAAAAGCTCTTGCGCCGGTTGAAGGCCGGCGAGAATGTTCTTACAAGGGTGAGGCAAGAGAAAAACAACCTCCAAGATGCCAACACCCAGCTAGGTGAGGAACTAAAGGATGTTCGTGCATAGCTGTCTGACTCCGTGAAGGAGAATCGGCGACTTCGTCGTGGCATTTGTAGTAAGTGCTTGAGCGAACTTTGAAAAAGAGTTCGGCGAGGAAGTCAACTAACAGAGTTATGTCTGTAGGTATGCTCACGGGTCATCCTATAGAGGAAATGCCTGGTTCTACGGGTGACCTTCTTCCCGAGCTATTGCAACTGCACGAACGAATTCGGCAGGTGATGAAAGGCGTCGCCCAGGCCTTGTGGCCATCTATCTCCCTGCCCGAAGGCCTTGGAGAGCTTGTAGAGAAGCTTCAGGGAGCACGGCGGCGCTTCCGACTATGGAAGATATCGGCCTGTCGTCAAGGTGCCAGGGAGGCCTGGTCCATGGTGAAGACGCGGTACATGAAGGCGGACCCAAACCACATGGCCGAGGTCGGACCTGTGGGGCCCGACGGGAAGGAGATCCCTGTGAGCTTAGTATACGGCCAAGTAGAGTTGGCCACAAAGTATTCCTAGCAAGACTGTAAACTAGACAGCCTATTAGATGGCATTGAAGAGGAATACAATCAGTCAATTTGACTATGTAATTTAAAATGACATGTAAAATGCCTTCTGGCCGGATTGTAGATTGTTTGTCGTAGAAGACCTTTTCGCTTCAACCTCGGGACCCAATAGTCCGGAGTGTGTCCGAATACCCTCGCAGTTATGTAAAAACCGGGGCATGCGTGGAGACCAGGCGTAGGGGTCATGAGTTCTTTATCAGACAAGTGACCAACTAGTTATGTTATATTACATGGTTAGTAAGAAACATCTTCCAGGGAGAGTAGTTCCGTTAGGGGTTCCTTTCCCTAAGAGGCATGCCCTGAAGTGCATGTCCGGACTGCGAGAAAAGCAGAAAAGCATCTGGGGGCAGATAAATAAAAAATAAAAAATCATCTTTTAGTTCACCGACCGAATATTCCCTTAAGAATGCTAGCATTCGGCTTCACCCAGTCTGAGGTACACGTCCGGCTGACCCGGCGGTAACAATCGCAGAGGTGCTCCCTTTACCACCTAGCCTAACAATCGGGAACGTAGGGGTAAGCACAGGAGCCAGGCAACCCAGATTGGCCAAAACTTAAGTCATATCGATGCATATAATGGTGAATAAAAGGTACATGTGGAAGTGTGACACATGTGTTGGGCATAAAGCCCGTATAAATAAGCTTCTGTTAATGAAGCCCCCAGGTATAATGAGCGCGGATAGCGCGTCAAGTTTGTGCGAACAATGCGCAAATGAGCCTTTAACGGCTTCGGAGAAAAGGAGGAAGAAGGAGAGAAAGAAAAGACAGCTTAAAGTATAAAATATAGACGGAGGAAGGAGACGAACTCAGAATCCGGTGCTAGGCGTAGAATTTTCGGAGACGGGCTGCGTTCCATGGGTTCGGCTTGAGTCGGTTATCCGATGCGTTTCGCAGATGGTACGCTCCGCCGGTCAGGACTTGGTCGATGATGAAGGGACCCTCCCATTTGGGCTTGATTTTGTCCTTTTTCTTGTCCGGCAGGCGTAGAACTAGTTCGCCAAGATTGTAAGCTTTGGCCCGTACTTCCCTGCTTTGATATCTTCGAGCCTGCTGTTCATAGAATGCGGAACGAGCTTTTGCCACGTCGCGCTCCTCCTCCAAAGCGTCCTAACTATCTTGCCAATCGAGCTCGGCTTCTCTTTCTTCGTACATGTGCACGCGTGGTGAGTCATGAATTATGTCGCAGGGCAAAACTGCCTCTGCGCCGTATACCATAAAAATGGTGTGAATCCGGTAGTGCGATTCGGCGTGGTCCGCAGCCCCCAGAGTACGGAGTCGAGCTCCTCTACCCAGTGCGTGTTAGATTCCTTGAGGGACCGCACTAGTCTGGGTTTAATGCCGCTCATGATTAGACCGTTTGCTCGCTCGACTTGACCTTTAGTTTGGGGGTGATAGACTGAAGGGTAGCCGAGCTTGATGCCCATGTTTTTGCACCAGAGTTTGACCTCGTCGGCCGTGAAGTTCGTGCCATTATCAGTGATGATGCTATGGGGGACGCCGTAACGGTGTACTACCCCTGATATGAAGTCTATCACCGGTCCGGATTCGGCCGTCTTTACAGGCTTGGCCTCTATCCATTTGGCAAATTTATCCACCATGACCAATAGGTATTTTTGCTTGTGGGTTCCTCCTTTAAGGGGTTCAACCATGTAAAGCCCCCAGACCGCGAAGGGCCAGGTGATGGGTATAGTTTTGAGGGCTGTGGGTGGCATGTGGCTTTGATTAGCAAAGAGCTGGCAACCGACACATCATTGGACTAAGTCCTGAGCATCTGCCCGGGCCGTCGGCCAATAAAATCCTGTATGGAAGGCCTTGCCTACAAGGGCCCGCGCTGCGGCATGGTGCCCATCGAGTCCGACATGAATTTCAGCCAGGAGATTCCGCCCTTCCTCTTCGGAGATACACCTTTGAAGGACTCCGGTTGTGCTTTTTCTTATAAAGCTCTCCCTCATGGACCTTATAGGCTTTAGACCGCCGCACTATGCAGCAGGCCTCGTTTTGGTCCTCGGGAAGTTCCTGCCTAGTTAGGTAGGCTAAGAATGGTTCTGTCCACGGGGCAATGACTTCCATTATTGCATTGGCTGACGGTGTTGTTTCGTTGGCGGAACCTCCAACTATGTCGCAATGTTCGGTGGGGGGCGGTGTGGTTGGGTCCGCGTTGTTATTTCCGGACTCTCCCTCCCATAATACGGATGGCTTGAAAAGCCTCTCTAGGAAGATGTTGGCGGGGACGGCATCGCGCTTTGCGCCAATGCGTTCCAACACGTCTGCTTCCTGGTTGTTATCCCGGGCTATATGATGAAATTCGAGCCCCTCAAACCGAGCTGACATTTTTAGGACGGCATTGCGATAAGCTGCCATTTTCGGATCCTTGGCATCAAAGTCCCCATTTATTTGGGATATCGTGAGGTTCGAATCCCCGCGCACCTCTAGGCGTTGAATGCCCATGGAGACTGCCATCCGGAGACCATGTAGAAGGGCCTCGTATTCGGCTGCGTTGTTGGAGTCCGTGTACATTATTTGAAGTACGTATTGGACTGTATCTCCGGTTGGGGACGTCAAAACAACGCCAGCCCCCAGGCCGGCCAACATTTCGGAGCCGTCGAAGTGCATGATCCAGTTGGAATATGCGCCGTACTCTTTAGGGAGTTCGGCTTCAGTCCATTCGTCGATGAAGACAGCCAAAACTTGCGACTTAATAGCTCGCCGTGGCTTGTAGGTTATGTCAAACGGGAGGAGCTCAATGGCCCATTTAGCAATCCAGCCCGTTGCGTCACGGTTGTTTATAATGTCATTAAGATGTACTTCGGAGGCTACTGTTATCGAACACTCTTGAAAGTAGTGTTGCAGCTTCCGGGATGCCATGAACACCGCGTATGCTATCTTTTGATAATGCGGGTACCGTGACTTGCATGGAGTTAGGACAGTGGACACATAGTAAACTGGTTTTTGGAGAGGGAACTTGTGTCCGTCCGTTTCTCGTTCGACAACGAGCACCGCGCTTACAACTTGATGGGTTGCTGCGATGTATAATAGCATTGGTTCGCCCATGTTGGGCGCGGCCAGGACCGGATTTGTTGCCAGTATGGCTTTGATTTCTTCGAGTCTGGCCGTGGCGGCATCCGTCCACTCGAAGTGTTCGGTGCGCCGGAGGAGGCGATAAAGGTGTAATGCCTTTTCTCCTAAGCGGGAGATAAAGCGGCTTAGAGCCACCACGCATCCAGTCAATTTTTGTATTTGTTTGATGTCTTTGGGGATATCCAATTGTGACAGAGCTCGGATCTTGGCTGGGTTTACTTCAATTCCTCTACCGGATACAATGAAGCCCAAGAGCTTTCCGGCTGGTAAGCCGAAAACGCATTTTTCCGGGTTGAGCTTGATGTCATATGTTCAGAGATTATCGAATGTGAGCCTCAAGTCGTCGACTAGGGTTTCGACATGCTTGGATTTGACGACCACATCATCTACGTATGCCTCCACTGTTTTGCCGATCTGGTTTGCCAGACATGTCTGAATCATGCGCTGATATGTTGCGTTGGCATTTTTGAGCCCAAAGGGCATTGTGTTGAAGCAGAATGGGCCGTATGGAGTGATGAATGCCGTTGTGGCTTGGTCTGGCTCTGCCATCTTAATTTGGTGGTAGCTGGAGTTTGCGTCGAGGAAACACAATGAATCGTGTCCTGCGGTAGCGTCGATAATTTGATCGATGCGGGGGAAGGGGAAGGGATCATTTGGGCAAGGCTTGTTAAGGTCCTTAAAATCGACACATAGGTGCCAGGATTTGTCCTTCTTTGGTACCATTACTAGGTTTGCTAGCCAGTCCGGATGTTTAATATCTCTGATGAATCCAGCCTCCAATAGTTCGGCTAGCTCCTCTCCCATGGCCTGTCTCTTGGGTTCGGAGAAACGCCGAAGAGCTTGTTTGACTGGCTTGAATCCTTTTAGGATATTTAGGCTGTGCTCGGCCAGGCGGCGTGGGATTCCTGGCATGTCTGAAGGGTGCCAGGAAAAAATGTCCCAATTTTCGCGTAGGAATTCTCGTAGTGCGGCATCCACATCAGGGTTTAATTGTGCCCCGATGGAGGCCGTATTTGTAGGGTCCGTTGGATGGACTTGGAATTTGACTATTTCGTCTGCCAGTTTAAAAGAGGTGGACTTGGATCTCTTATCGAGTACCACATCGTCCCTGTTCACCATGGAGCGCAGCGCAGTGAGTTCCTCTGCCGCTAGGGCTTTGGATAGCGCCTCAAGGGCAAGTGCGACTGCTTTATTTTCGGCGCGGAGCGCTATGTCCGGGTCACTAGCGAGGGTGATAATTCCGTTGGGTCCGGGCATTTTGAGCTTCATGTACCCGTAATGGGGTATAGCTTGAAAAATTGTGGATGCCTCTCGCCCTAATAGAGTGTGATTTCCGCTGCTGAACGGGGCCACTTGGAATGTGACCTCCTCGGACCTATAATTGTCCGGCGTGCCAAACACCACATCCAGTGTGATCTTTCCTGTACAGCATGCTTCCCGACTGGGGATTATTCCTCTAAAGGTTGTGCTGCTTTGCTCAATGCGGCTCTAGTCTATTTCCATTTTTCGAAGGGTTTCCTCGTGGATGAGGTTTAATCCGCTGCCTCCGTCCATGAGTACCTTGGTAAGGCGAAAGCCGTCCACTATTGGACTGAGGACCAATGCGGCTGGTGCTCGGGCTGTTCGGAATTTAGGTTCGCCACTAGCGTTAAAGGTAATAGCTGTGTCACTCCATGGATTTATTGTTGCTATCTGGTAGACTTCGGCAAGGCTGCGGAGTGTTTGTTCCCGCATATTATTTGATGCGAAAGTCTCGAAGACTATTAATACCGTACTGGTATTGCATGGCTGGTGCTCTGGAGCTAGGGGCTCTTCGCCACTTTTGGCCACCTGCCATAGTATCCAACATGCTCTAAGGCTATGAGTTGGAGTGGCGCCCTTTGTGCTATGAATTTTGCAGGGTCCATTGAGCCATCCCTCCAGTACGGTTCCATGCCCTTTAGGGGGTTTTTGCTTTTTGGTATGTAACCCATGTGCTTGGTGATGATGCACCCTTTTATTCGGACTAGGGTCGTATTCGGGGCCGGATTATCCCAAAATTTTATTTCGGTTTTCCAGGCGCTCTCCATCGCGCAGTACTTTCGTACTATGGACGCCAAGTCAGCAAAGCGTGTAATTTTACGACGACTTATGGTGTTTAGGATTCCCTTGTCCGTGCAATTATTGTAGAAGAATGAGATTGCGTCCTCCTCGCGGCAATCCTTTATCATGTCCATAACCAGGAGGAATCTGGCCCCGTAATGATGTGCTGTTTCACCGGGCTCTTGCCGGATTTGGGATAGATCGCTTATGTTTGGGTGGGCGGGTGGAATTAAATTCCGAACCTCGTCCGATCTAAGACTCATGGGCCAAGAAGTTTCCGAACTCGGAAGCTTGGGTTCTTGGAAGTTGTCCAATGAATCTAACCCGCTGCCTGACTTTAAGTTCAGGGCTTGAGTGGTGTCCTCCCCTCCGCGGGAATCCGGCATGGAGGGGTCAGGAATCCGGACATAGCTAGTCCTTAAGGTAGGAGAAGAATCGCCGTATTGTTCCTCTATCACAACAACGTGGTGGGTAGCCTGGGGAGAGTTGATCTCTCTCAGATCGGTTTTTGGCCCAATCTGATCGTAGTCTGTAGCGACTCCTAGGGCGGCGATGCGATCTAAGAGCTCGTTTAAAGATGAGAGCTCCATCGGATCTAACTGCTCGGCGAGTTCCGAGTTAACGGGAAGATTGCCTTCGATGACCCGAGAAGTCATCGTCGGCGCGGCGGCCGAACAGGCGGTCATAAGAAAACCGCCTAGCCGGAGAGTTTGGCCGGTGGCCAAAGCTCCTTTAGCAACGGTGCCGTCTTTAAAGACGGTATGAGGCATCCTTCCTGATAGCAACGGCACAAAGGAACTCTCAATGAAAGCACCATTGTCGGTGTCAAAACCGGCGGATCTCGGTTAGGGGGTCCCGAACTGTGCGTCTAGGCGGATGGTAACAGGAGACAAGGGACACTATGTTTTAACCCAGGTTCGGGCCCTCTCGATGGAGGTAAAACCCTACTCCTGCTTGATTAATATTGATGATATGGGTAATACAAGAGTGGATCTACCACGAGATCAGAGAGGCTAAACCCTAGAAGCTAGCCTATGTTATGATTGTTGTTCGTCCTACGGACTAAAACCCTCCGGTTTATATAGACACCGAATAGGGTTAGGGTTACACAGAGTCGGTTACAACGGTAGGAGATCTACATATCCGTATCGCCAAGCTTGCCT
>LR880972.1:302430748-302441464 GCA_904067115.1 Aegilops sharonensis
TTCTTAGTTTTGTATGAAAACTTGTTTAGGTCATAGTTAGTGTTTCATAAAAGCTTTTTATTTGTTTCTTTTTGCTATTAAAAGTTTATGAAAAATACTTTCTGTTAAAATTAGTTGTTTTATATTTTCTTTTCAGATTATTTATTATGTTGGTATTTCCTTTGATGTTAAATTTTACTTAGGACAAAACTATTTTTGTGTTATGTCTTAGAGTTTTCTTTAGTAGTTTTGTTGTGTAGTTTTCCTTTGTTTTTATTAGGTGTCCCTTGATTTGCATTTGTATTTGTTGGTATTGTTATGATTGATAGAATTGATTGCTAGGATGATTGCTTATATGATTGTCTGTTTAATATAGGTTTTCAACGGAGTGACGAATAGTTCTACCAAGTCTTTATTCTGAGAGCGTTATTATCTTCATCAAGTAATACCAGGCAAGTTCACTTTGACCATGTTTTTCATACCTATGTGTTTTATTGCATCTAGTGTCATCTTCGCAACAATCCCTCCAGTAGTGATATTGAATTCTTGTAGTTGAGTAGTATGCATGAGGTAGGAACTCATCACCCTGTTACCAAGCCCGGGACGTCATTTATTTTAATGCCACGCTATAGTAGACGGGGTTGGTATGAGTGCTCGAGAGTGGTGTGAAGAAAGAGGACTCTACGTCAATGACGGCAACTCCATGATGGCATCTGCAAGGACTGCATTTTCAAGGCCTCAAGACTTCAAGACTCGAGACAAGAATTCAATACACACTACTGGGTAAAGGATGGTTGACGGGCACCCTGGAGAAAACCAGTGGTTGGCCGGGATGCATGGAGAAGCGCCATGACATCTTGCGGAAAGCTTCACCCAGAGTCAAAGAGACGGAAGAATACTTCATGCCCGGAAGCTTACCTGTGCAACCGCAAGTCACTATGGGCTCTGGCTTGGTTGACCTTAGTGGTGAATCTGGCTGGGACGGTGCTAGCAGATGTAGAACTACGGTAGGATTGGATGAGCACCGGACAGTGGTCAGAGGAACTCTTCGGAAGACCATGTTTCGTTCGTCTTGTTCTCAAACACCCTAAAGTGCGAGAACGTAAAAAGAGGGATCGAATCTTGCGGGTAAAGTGAACAAACCTCTGCAGAGGGTTAAAACCTAATCGATTAGCCGTGTCCCCGGTTATGGACAATTTGAGCCTCTGGACTTGGATCTATCTCGGAACTCTCAACACCGGATTGATAACTTAATTGTGGGCAACTTATGATGATTTTGGGCTATGATACATCGGTTGGCGGAACCATGTCATGATAGAAAACTCCATAGTACAGACTTCATTTATTCCTTTGATGTAGGGAAAATAAAACCAGCTTTTATGCAAACAAAACTCATACCCAGAGCCACAAAGCCAAATTGCATATAGTATAGCTTTACCATCTGTTTTCTCATGTTGTGATCTTGTCGGTACATTCAATGTACTGACCTACACGGCTGCAACGTATCATGTTGCAGGATTTCCTTCGACGAGTAAGAGTTACGATACAGGGTTACGGTCTACACTCAACCTGCCGATGGCGTTGATGGGACTCCACACCCGACTATTTGTTTCTGCTGTGACTTATGAGGTATATATCAGTTTTGCGTTAATTATACATGTGATTGCACTTTGATATATACATTGATGTACTGTGTGTGCCAGCATACTGATCAAGGGATGGCACAGAAACACAGAGGCTTGACCGTCTGAGGTCGGGTCGCTACATCCATTGTGGCGCAAGTTTTATTACAAGCCTCTTACAAACCGGAGCTTCTCTCAAAGAAGCATCATGGTTCCGATAGGGAAACGTGTACCCATTGTGGGCGAAACGTAATCACTGCCTCTATTCGCCTTGTATTTTCTTCTATGGGCAACATGGAACTATAGGATATCTGTGCTGAAATTTAAACTTATTCAGGGTTCGTTTGGCCTTTCTATACACTAATTGAGTTTCCTAGGCATTTAATGTCCATAATTCAAATCCGACCTATAAATACATGCTCCAGTTCACCAAAATGGCAAGAAAAATTATAGATGTGTCCTTGGGTGCATGTTTAGGTCCCATGCCAGGAATGGGAACGAATTACAACTGTACCGGTGTCATGGCTCATCCTCAAACATTTCGAATCTCGGTTTTTAAGTCCCCATAAATCCTAAACTCATCGGAAAGTCATCAAAGGTGGCATGGAGTCACGTCATGGCACATATATGTCATGGTAAAAACATTGTCCAATTTGGGCCAAGTTAATTACAAACCTCTTAAAAACTGGAGCTTCTCTCAAACAAGCCTCGTGGTTCCGATAGGGAAACGCGTTCCCCTTATGGGCGAAACGTAATCACTTCCTCTTTTTGCCTTGTATTTTCTTCCACAGGCAACATGGAACGACATGATATCCTTGCTGAAATTTAAACTTATTCAGGGTTCCTTTGGCCTTTTTATACACTAATTGAGTTTCCTAGGCATTTAATGTCCATAATTCAAATCTGAATTACAAATACATGCTCCAGTTCACCAAAATGGCATGAAAAATTATACATGTGTCCTTGGGTGCATGTTTAGGTCTCATGCCAGGAATGGGAATGAATTACAACCGTACCAGTGTCCTGGCTCATCCTCAAACATTTTGAATCACGGTTTTTAAGTCCCCATAAATCCTAAACTCATAAGAAATTCATCAAAGGAGGCATGGTGTCACGTCATGGCACATATATGTCGTGGTAAAAACATTGCCAATTTGGGCCAAGGTTTATTACAAACCTCTTAGAAACCGGAGGCTGTCGCAAGAACCCTCGTGGTCTCGATAGGGAAACGTGTCCCCTTATGGGCTAGACAATAATCACTCCCTCTTCTAGCCTCGTATTTTCTTCTGCATGCGACACAGAACAACTGGAGATTCGCGCTGAACTTTGAAATTATTCAGGGTTTGTTTGACCTTTTTGTTCATTAATTGAGTTTGCTAGGCATTTAATGTCCATAATTCAAATCCGAACTACAAATACATGCTCCAGTGCACCAAAATGGCTAGAAAAAACGTACATGCATGTTTCCTTGGGGTGCATGTTTAGGTCCCATGGAACGAATGGGAACGAATTCAACTGTCTCGCCATCCTGGCTTGGCCACAAACATTGCGAATCTCAGTTTTTAAATCTCTGTAAATCCAAAACTCACTAGGAAATCATGAAACTTGGCATGGTGTCACTACATGGTACATATAATTGTCCAATTTGGGCGCAGCTTTATTACAAGCCCTTTACAAACCGGAGCCTGTCGCAACCCTCGTGGTTTCGGTAGGGAAACATGCCCCTCTTGTGGGTGAAACGATAATCACTACCTCTTCTCGCCTTGAAATTTGTTTTCTACAGGCAACATAGAATAACAGTAGCGTCGGGATGAAATTTGAAACTGTTCAGGGTTTGTTTGGCCATTGTATATATATTACTAATTACTAAGTTTTCTATGCATTTAATGTAGTCCATAATTCAAATTTGAACTACAACCACATGCTCCAGTGAAGCAAAATGGGTGGGAAATCATACATGTGTCATTGGGTGCATGCTTAGGTCTCATTTAAGGAATGTGAATGAATTACAAACCTGTCGTCGTCCTGAAACATTGAGAATCTCGGTTTTTAAATCCCAGTAAATCAAAAAGTCACCCAAAAAACATGAAACTTGGCATGGTTTCATGACATGGCACATGTATGCCGTGGTAAAAAAATCGTCCAGTTTGAGAAGAGGCGCACACATTAGTAGCCAACGAAGTCCTATTTGAAACAAAAGACTGACACGTTAATATCGCAAATGGTTATATTATATTAACCGTGCCGAAATTTAACCATACTCGGTGGCGTGCGTGCAGCTATTTGATTAGACGGGACGAGCGCGAGAAGTCCGCCGTGCAGGCTCGACGGGACGCGTGCAAGCAGTCCGCCGCTCAGGCTCGACGGGACGCGTGCATCCTGTCCACCTCACAGGCTCGACGCGACACGTGCGAGTAGCAAGGCCGCCCATGCTCACCGGGAAGCAAGCTCTTTGACCTCCATGCACCAGCCACTGCCCGCCTCGCTCACAACTTCTCCATTAATGGGTTAATTAAAGCACCTGGACAGAGGGTGTTTTCTTGTGATCCCATGGCATCATTTGCTTTGTTCGTGTTTTCAACTCGTATTCCGCCCTAATTTAAATTGCCACATAGGGCAACGGATAATACGACCACAAATAAAATGGCAACGGATAATACAACGACAAATTTACAACGGCGCAGATAATAATTGTCTTACATGTTCCGGATAATTTAAAATGCCACATGCGCAAAGCTTGGAAGACTCGGGGGCAAGAGAAGAAGGAAATTGCAGACAATGATCTGGGTCACTACTGTCTCTACTCGTCGATGGATCGCTGGGCGGCGAAATCCTCCAGTTCCATCAATTCCTCATGACTTTGCTTGAAAGCAGCAACAGATTCCTCCACCTCCTACTCGCGCTCGATCCGGAGCTTCCTCAAGCCACCCATCAGTTCCTCGACGACCGCTTTCAGCGTCATCTCCAAGGCACTGATCTACTCATGCAGCATCTTCCAGTCGGCGGCCTCCTCCTCCTTCTCGGCGACCAACTTGAGGAGCTTCACATTGTCACCCATGAGTTGCTCGACGAGGCCGGTCGCCTTGTCAACCGAGGCATCGCTGATCTTGAGCAGCTTCATCAAGCCGTCGACCAGCTCTTGCTGCATAGTGACGCCAGCGAGAATGTCGCGTCGCCGGCGAAGGACTTCAGGAACGATGGCTCGTCGCGATGGCCGACGCCGTGAATGCGCTTGTGAGAGCCCTCGCGTGCCTATGAGAGCTCGTTCGAGGGCTCCGCGGCGCGCCAGGACATCACTGATGTGGCTGCGGCTTTGTGGCGGGACCTCTCTAGTGCTTCCGCGGCCTTGGTCTTTGCTGCCTGGTTATATGTCCACCCTAAACTCCTCCTACCGGTCATGGCGGAATGACTTCATAGAAAAACAAGTTATGTGGGTGATGAGGAGAGGAACTGTGAAGTAATTTTCGAGTGGGTAGTTTTTATAGCCCGGTGCTAAGTGTGAGCACATATTAATTTGATAGGTGTGAACAGATTTGTAATTACTTATTGCATTGTAATCAGCAATGTGACGAGAAACGAGGTCAAAATTTATGGCAGAAGGTTGACCACGTGGTTGCTCGTCGTTGAGGCGGCCGCGGCATGCTCCGCTCTGGCGTCCCTACGCGCACTCTGCTCGCCGTTGAGGCAAAGTTACAATGGCAACGGTCAATAATTCTTAATAACTGTCTTACATATTCAGGATAATTTAAAATGCCAAATGCGGCAAGGCCCAGAACACTCACGATCTACAAATGCATACAATTATAATAAAATATAAGCTAAAAGGCTGAGCTGGCGGCCTTCTGAGGATGGTCTTCTTGGACTCCATGATCAGCATAGCACCCTTGCGGCCATTCACTCCGAGTGTCCCGACCCGCCTTCGCCTATGGAGCTGCTGGCGCTGGGAGGCTCTTGGGGCTGCTGGGCCACTTCCAAAAGAGCTTGACAGCGTGCAATCACACACATGACAACTCCGCGGAACCGCTCCATTTCCATGTCTCTGGCCTAGTAGCAAATTCCATCGATCACCTGCATCCTCAAGATATCATGTTGGCGATGTTCTACTTCGTCGGAGATGTCAACTCCGCCAAGGATGCGCTCGAGCCTGGCCACCACATCATCAGGATCGAAGTTGACACGGCTGCCGCGGGTAATGATGAAGCCGCAGGCTGCCTTTGTCTTGACTGAATCGCAGAGGTCCTCTGCCCATTCCTTGCGGGGCATCAGGCTCTCAATGAGCATTGGTGACGGCGGTTCTTCGGCTAGGTCGTCGATCATGCCGCGGAGCAGCTCTGGATCTTTTGCACGGTGGATGGCAAACTACTCATCACACCTCCTCTGTAATATGTCGATTGTGCTCCCAAGGACTGTGACGGCGATACCGCTACCGATGGGCCATGGTGCCTACACTATCCGATTAAGCTCTTGCTCCCCGACCTGCTCCGGCTCATTCTCCTCGACGAAGATGTAACGCAGGTAGGCGTCAAAGTCGAAGCTTTGGTTGTTGCCTGGCATGCTTGGAGTAACTAATGGTAGATGGGTGAGGACTAGATCTTCGCAGAGTGTCGAGGCGGTGTGTTGCCGCCTGGGTTATATCATATATATAACTTATATGCAGCAAGCCATTAGCTGGTGGCGGGAAACCGGTGAGGTAATAGGCATGGATTTTACAATTCACCCATGTGGAGTGCGGGAAGCATTCGCTGGAGCACGGGAAGCATTCGTTGGAGCGCTGGAAGACTAAGTGGAGCACACGCACAACCCGAATACCGTATCCGGTGCCACGTGTTATTTATCACACAAGTGTTAACATAAGGAAATACATGTGTAACTTACTAATCAACGCACACGAGTACTCGCAGACGCATCGTGTGCGATACTCCTAGCCACCTGAAGCAACTAGTTTGCATTTTTCACATTTTTTGTACGCACAGAATCGCACACGAACTAACTGTATTAACCGTCCGTGTTGTAAATTCTCATCGCAAACAGTTCATCCGAGTCGGCTGTTTGCCACGTATCACACACATCTTGTTAAATTGAACCGTTTCTGTTGCAATCGCTAATTGAAAATAGTTTGCCCTAAATCACACACACCTTGATGTGGCTAACCGTTTATGTTGCACTCCCTAATAGCGAACGGTTCATCGGAGCGAACCGTATGCCATATATCGCACACACATTGATATGGCAGCCTGTTTATGTTGTTCTGCCTCATCGCAAACAGTTCGAACGGGTTAACCGTGTGCCCTGCATCGCACACGCAACTAAAATCTGAACTGTGTTTGATGCATCCTCCATCACGAATGTTTTGCACCTTTTTTGATGGTTCTTTTACATCCCCGTTTGTGATTAATGCATCGCACACAGTTTCGTCAAAGGGTCTCTGATCGTAGTGTCGCGTTAGCAGCATCCAACAGTAGTGATCATTCATAGCATAAATAGCATCATAAATTACTTCCGACATATCAGGATTAATAGCGGGTGGTGGTGTTGCATGTTTACTCAAAATAGAAGGAGCATTAAGTGCAGAGCTAGATGGTAGTTCCTTACCTCCCCTCGTCTTAGAGGGAACGATCTTGGTTCTGGTATTTTTCATATTCCTCACAGTGATCAACATATATAAATCCCAAGTGACTTAGCAAATAGAGCTATGCTCCCCAGCAACGGCGCCAGAAAAAGGTCTTGATAACTGACAAGTATAGGGGATCGCAACAGTTTTCGAGGGTAGAGCATTCAACCCAAATTTATTGATTCGACACAAGGGGAGCCAAAGAATATTTGCAAGTATTAGCAGTTCAGTTGTCAGTTCAACCACACCTGAAAGACTAAATATCTGCAGCAAGGTGATCAGTAGCAAAGTAGTATGCTAGTAACGGTAACAGTGGCAATAGTAACAGTAGTAGTTTTGTAGGGATTGTATCAGTAGCAAAGATCAATATGAGAAACGCGTAGGCATCTTATCAACGATGGATAACTGTTTTGGATAATATTCATCTTGTAGCAGTTATAACCTAGAGCGACACAAAACTAGCTCCAATTCGTCAATGTAATGTAGGCATGTATTTGGTATATAGTCATACGTGCTTATGGAAAAGAATTTGCATGACATCTTTTGTCCTACCCTCTCGTGGAAGCGGCGTCCATAGGGAAACTAATGGATATTAAGACCTCCTTTTAATAGAGAACCGGAACAAAGCATTAGCACTTAGTGAATACATGAACTCCTCAAACTGCGGTAATCACCGGAAAGAATCCCAATTATTGTCACCTTGGGGTATGCGGATCATAACTCATAATAGGTTCATATAAGTTGCAAGATAGCATCAAGAAAACACATATATTCATGAAAACATAATAGGTTCAGATCTAAAATCATGGCACCTGGCCCTAGTGACAAGCATTAAGCATAGCAAAGTCACAACAAGACCAATCTCAGAACATAGTGGATACTAGGGATCATGCCCTAACAAAACTAATTTGATTACATGATAAATCTCATCCAACCAATCACCGTTCAGCAAGCCTACGAAGGAATTACTCGCTCCCGGCAGTGAGCACCATGAAATTGGTGATAGAGGAAGGTTGATGATGACGATGGCGACGGATTCCACCCTCCGGAGCCCCGAACGGACTCCAGACCAGCCCTCCTGATGAAGAATAGGAGGTGGCGGCAGCTCCATATCATAAAACGTGATGAATCCTTCTCTCTGAATTTTTTCTTGGCGAATAGGTATATATGAAGTCGGAGTTAGGGTCTCCGGAAGTCTAGGGGCCCACAAGCTCACTAGGCGCGCCCTGGGGGCTGTGGGCGCGCCCCTTGAGCTTGTGGCTCCTGGGTGGCCCCCCTTTGGTATTTTTTCCACTAGTATTTTTACATATTCCAAAAATATTCTCCGTAAATTTTCAAGTTCAATCCAAGAACTTTGATTTCTACATAAAAAAACACCATGGCAATTCTGCTAAAAACAACGTCAGTCTGGGTTAGTTCATTCAGACCATGCAAATTAGAGTCCAAAACAAGAGCATAAGAGTTTGGAAAAGTACATACAATGGAGACGTATCAAGGATTTCCCTCACTGTCATTGACCCCTCAAAAAAATATTCCTACTTGGTTATGGCTCAAACTCTCACACTTACCATGTCTACAAAAATTTCACCCGAAAGGTTTAAGAGACGGTAGATGTGAAGTTTCATGAATCTAACGGCTCTCAAGTAGAGCAATTGCCACTTTATGTAGGAGAAAAAGATCCTTCTAAAGCAATTCAAGACTTGTCGATCAGAAAGATCCGTCCAACGTAGGTGAAGGAGAGCACTTCGTCCATTCAAGTGGAAGCCTCAACTTCACATCAAGGTGAACCACAAGTTGACTTGGAGGCATCCACAGGTGGAACACGTCAAGATGAAGGGAATGAAGAAGTACAACAAGATGACCCACCTCAACCTCCCTCTCCACCTCCGCAAGTGAAGAACAACACCAACAACAATGAAGAAGAAGATGATGAGGATGAGGATGCTTCACCACGACCCAAGCAAAAGCTACCTCGAGTTAGAGCAAGAATTGACAAGCATCGTCCCGTCGAAAAAATTCCTGGCGATATTAGATTCGGGAGAATTACTCGCTCTAAATCTCGTTTGGCTAACTTTTAGGAGCATTACTCATTATCTCTAGCATTGAGCCTATGAAGGTTGATGACGCTCTCGGAGACCCCAATTGGCTGAATGCTATGCACGAGGAGCCGCACTACTTTGAGAGGAACCAAGTAAGCCCAAGGATGAACAAAACGTCATCGGAACCAAATGGGTGTTCCAAAACAAGCAAGATGTGGATGCGAAAGTCATATGCAACAACGCATGTCTCGTTGCTCAAGGCTACACTCAAGTCGAAGGTATGGACTATGGTGAGACCTACACCCCCGTTGCTAGACTTGAATCAATTCACATCTTACTTGCTTATGCCAATCACCATGATATCACCCTCTATCAAATGGATATTAAAAGTGCTTTATAAATGGTGAACTTGAGGAGGAAGTTTATGTGAAACAACCTCCCGGTTTTGTTAATCCCAAGAAACCTAATCATGTTTACAAACTTCACAAAACTCTCTATGGTCTCAAACAAGCTCCTAGAGCTTGGTATAAATGCTTGACAAAGTTTCCTCTTGAAAAAGGTTTCAAGATTGGTAAAATTGACCCAACCTTGTTCACTAGGAGAGTAAATGGTGAACTATTTGTGTGTCAAGTATAGATGATATTATCTTTGGAGCTACTGGCCCTCTCTTTAGTGAAAAGTTTGGAAGGTTAATGTGGGAGAAGTATGCGATGTCTGTGATGTGTGAACTGAAATTCTTTCTCTGTTGCAAATCAAGCAAACTTGGGATGGTATACCTTTGTCTCACAAACAAAGTATACCAAAGATCTCTTCAAAAGGTCCAACATGCAAGAAAGCAAAGGTATGAAAACGCCCATGCCTACCACCAAACATCTTGACTTGACAAAGGATGGCAAACTCGTTGATCATGAAGGAAATATGCCCTAGAGGCAATAATAAAGTTGTTATTTTATATTTCCTTATATCATGATAAATGTTTATTATTCATGCTATAATTGTATTAACCGAAAACTTGATACATGTGTGGATACATAGACAAAACACCGTGTCCCTAGTAAGCCTCTACTAGACTAGCTCCTTAATCAAAGATGGTTAAGTTTCCTAACCATAGACGTGTGTTGTCATTTGATGAACGGGATCACATAATTAGGAGAATGATGTGATGGACAAGACCCATCCGTTAGCTTAGCATATTGATTGTTCATTTTTATTGCTATTGCTTTCTTCATGTCAAATGCATATTCCTTCGACTATGAGATTATGCAACTCTCGGATACCGGAGGAATACCTTGTGTGCTATCAAACGCCGCAACGTAACTGAGTGATTATAAAGATGCTCTACAGGTATCTCCAAAGGTGTTTGTTGGGTTGGCATAGATCGAGATTAGGATTTGTCACTCCGGGTATCGAAGAGGTATCTCTGGGCCCTCTCGGTAATGCACATCATAAGAAGCCTTGCAAGCAA
>LR880972.1:302490588-302510304 GCA_904067115.1 Aegilops sharonensis
CTTGGACGAGGGGGCAATCGGGGGGAGGGATTCGCGGCGAATCCCGGATCCGGCGGGATCCGGCGAGCGGCGGCGCGGGCGGGTGGCGTGCGCGAGGGGGAAGAAGGGGGCGGGTCCACCCGTCAGCGAGTGAGGGGGAGAGGGGTTCGGTCGGTCGGCCGACGCGAGGGGGTTTCGGCGCGGCGGGTTCGGGCGCTGGCTCGCTGGGCCGGCTCGGCCGTTGGCTGGCTGGCCTGGCTGGGCCGCCTGGGTGTTGGCTGGGCCGGTTGGCCTGGCCGACGCCCAGGGACTTTTCTTTTTTCTATTTTTTATTTTTTTTTGAAAATAAAAACAGAGTTAAAATATATAGAATATAAATATTTTATATAGGACATATATATATCAAAATGATCAGGGGAATATTCCCTATCATTTGAACATTTTTCCAGGGGCAAAATCCAAACTTTATAAAAATTCATTTTTTCAAAATTCAAATAAAATTCAAATATGAATTCAAACTTTTTGGCAATGTTTTTCCTCTGATATTTTTGGAGTGTCATGTTTACTCCTCTCATACTTTTGCTCAAGTATTTATCAGGCATAGTTTTTGAAATGATTCCCATTACCAAAATTTGAATTCAAATGCCAACAAATCCAAAACTTCAGAAACTTCAAATGCCACTCAAATTCAAACAGAATGCATAGATGCTTAGCTATAATTGTAAAACATTCCAAATTGGAAATTTGGGATGTTACAGCCTAGGGTTGGGGGGCCCTAAAGGGGGCGCCCCCCTTGGCTTGGGGGGCAAGCCTCCCCCCTCGGCCGCCCCCCCTCTAGATCCATCTGGAGGGGGCCGCCCCCCCCCCCTCTCCCTTGCCCCTATAAATAGATGGGGGTGGGAGGGCAGCCGCACCACATCCAAGGCGCAGCCCTACCCCTCTCCAACACCCCCTCCTCCTCCCGCGGCGCTTGGTGAAGCCCTGCCGGAGTACCACGCTGCTCCAACACCACCACGCCGTCGTGCTGCTGCTGGACTTGTCTTCCCCACCCTCTCTGTGACGCCCCGAGACCAACGCTCCAGACGGCTTCCTTATTTTTCGTTATCGTTGTGTGTATTTATTTATTTATTGCATTCATCATCGCATCATCCGCATTGCATCGACACTTCGTTGCCGTCTTTGTTTTTAAAACATGTTTTTGCTCGTGGTTGGCGCCTCTTCTTTGTCTCTATTGACCTTCCCTCAGACCAACCGGACCGCTCTCTTCTCTCTTGTCTTCTCCATGGCCTTTTGTCAAACCCTCGCGCGCGTCCGGAAACTCCCCCGAACCAGACCCTCTCAGTCATCACCGTTGGATCCGGATCATCCCCAAACATCTATAAACATCTTCGTTTTATTTATTGGACTCCCTAGCCTATTTTATTCGACCGTCCGATTTCGATCGGAAGACCCAAACTTCCCTCTTTTCCACTAGATCGGCAACGTGCCATGGCGCGAGGGTGTCGGTCCAACCGATATGTCCAAAATATGAAAGATCAAACCGCATGATGCATTAGGAAAGGCAAGTTTAGCACATGTAACAGAACAACAACCTGCAGAGGTGCGGCAAAACACATCATGCATTAGTGTGGGGGCTGTCAGTGAGAGACGTGGATAGACAAAATACTGATTGCCTTATGACTGTGCGGTGAACTAATCATGCAAACTATACTATTGAACGTATCAAACAGTCAATTGACTTTGTGCACGAAACACATATCAAACAATATAAACAATGCAGATATGCTATCACAATAGGCGAACAAACATCTAATATAAGAGAACAACATAATCGAAGCAGGGCCAAGCAAGACATAAATTAGTGCATATTTGATAGACCGGGTCATTTATTATTGGGACTGTAGAGTATTTAGATGATTGCTAATAATAGTATGTCGCTGCAGAAGGACATGTCGGTCAATCAAGAGTGGCAGGGCCATCAACACCAACAGGCACTGCAGGCCAAGCCAACGTCACAGCTAAAAAGCTAAAAGAACTGCAGAGCGAGCAAGCTACCTGTAAATCGACATACACTCATAATTATAGTCCAACATCACAACTCCATACAAACTCTGTAAAAGCAAATAGCTTGGAAAGCGGCCTTCTCGTAAAGTGAGAAAGAATCTACACCGTCTTGAGCCCAAAAAACCTCCTCATACTCAGCACTTTCAGGCACATCAATTTCGAGTTCGACTCCTCCGAGCATAGGAACCACAGCAAACACCCTGCCACCCACAAAATATAACCCATAATAAGCCCACTCACTGAACTGAGCAAATGCTTTGAGAGAACGACAACATTGCATGATCTTTTTAACTGAACTAAGCACCGGACAGTTCATCGGGATAAAACTTTAGAATTTGAAAGATGTTTTCATGGCTGCAGATATATAGGATATTTGCAATGTGATTATATTATAGTCAATATTTAATTAGATCGTTTGTCTCTTAACCTATTTCAGGTTACCTTCTTACAATTAGAAGTTGCCACTGCATCCCCAACTATTGTGGCAGGACAGGGAAGATGAGGAGAAAGAGAAAGAGAGAGGTCAGCAAGGTTGCTCACATCTGTTTTGTTTTATGGCCATACTCAGGTACATGTGGTGCATACACAAACAAACAAAGGTAAAACCTTCAGCTAGACACACTTACATACACAAACAAACTACGGAATCCATCAATCTTGTCCCTCTAATTAATAATCAAAGAAGCAGAAGGCTAATTGGGGATACCGACCATGGGGCTCGAAGGGGTTCTCTTCAAGATGCACACAGGGGGTGACGTCGTGGTCCTCGTACAGCAGGGGTAGGCGATCTCGGGTCTGGCCGCTTTGGGCCATCCATGTCCAGCTCCTTCTTCCCCATCCATCCATGTCCAGCTCCTCCTCCTACACCGCAATAAAAGAAAATTTAAAGTAAGAATATAATAAATAATTTCCGGCAGTATGTGGTTTTCTCCATGAAAAAAAAGAAATATACAAAACCACATCTATACAAATATACTCCACATGAGGAAAATGAAATATACAGAACCACATATACACATGCTATCGTATTAATGAACAAACACTTTCATATATACATCAGGGGTTTGCATATGTTACAATCAGCCATCTAAAACAGTCTGAACATGAACCTAACTTCTATTGGATAATTCAATATTGTGTTGCATATACAATAGCTAGCAGCTACTATACTTCAACTAATAACCAGACCTACAGTTGTCTACTCTTTGATATCATTTAGGGGAGTATGCATGAATCTTGCTTTGATTATCGTTAGAGAGAGAGAGAGAGAGAGAGAGAGAGAGAGAGAGAGAGAGAGAGAGAGAGATTAGTCCCAAAAGGCCTTGCTCAGGCAACCAGCAAGGCATCATTTTGTGTTTCCCCTAGATACCATGAAGCACAAGCAACTAATCGTAGAAGTAGACACAAACTCGGTTCCTAGGCTCGAAATGCAGGGCTAGCAACTGCTCACCTGAGCTCGAAGTATTCTGTCGTTGGGTCATGGACGGTAACACGATTTGTTGTGAGTCTTCTACTTACCCATGGCTGAAGCAATCTTCAAGATCAAAGTGAACATGTGTGAGAACCCATGTATGATAGGGGTGTGAAAGGAAATATGCGTAAAACATGGCTGAAGCAAACTGCAAGATAAAAGTGAACATGTGTGCGACATAATTTCTAGTCCAGAGGTAAGTTGGAAAATATCATATGTCATGATTCTTTTTAACTCAACTGAATCTCCAAGATTATGCCAATGATATAAGAAAGAAGTCATTGGATACATAGTAAAGCAGAGAGACTTTGAGCTTAAATTAGTTGAGCAAACACATTTTGCACTAAAGGCTTGTTTCCTATTTCAGTTCATACAAACTCTTTTCCTATCCAATATTGATCATCCAATTAACAGTATTAATGTTGCAATTGATAGTTACGAATGTGGCAAGAATATATACACCAAGTAAACTGAAAGGAACTCAAGCTTTATATTTTGACCAACTGGTCTGCACTAATCGTAATCTCTTGTTAATTCATATATCCAAATGGAACCATCTTGAAAGTAAAATCTCAATGACAAACCTACATAATCACTAAATTCATACACATCAGGAAAAAATACCACATATGGTAGAGCATTATTCAAGTTCATAGTTGATTGTCAAATAGCATGGACATTACTTAATATTCTCATGAGTTTATTTTAGTAAGAATATACATAATAATAGAGATTCTACCTCGGAAATTAAACAATAAGTTTCTCAGCAGTAGAGAAGTTTCAACCAATGTGAAGGAAGAAAATAGAGCAAAGCACTCACTACATGAAAAACACATACAACTTTTTACCTTCAGAAGTTGCCTCGTTGGTTGTATCCTTAAAGAAGTGGAAAATAATAAATCTTTGGTGCAATCAAATTGCCGCATTGGTTGTATCCTTAAAGCAGTGCAAAATAGTAAATCTTTGGTGCAATCAAATGACCAAATAGAAAAAGCCTACACGAAATAACATTGTATTAGAAATAAATATGATCCATGTGGTACCAGAAATTTGTAAGCATTAAGAATAAATATCCTATCTTAAAAATACAATAATTGCAGGTTACCTATTAATGTTGCCCTTCAATTATTCACATACATCATTTAAGCCCTTCTTCTCGGAATATGGAACTCTGTATCCAGCCAAAGGAGACACAAATGCATCAATGATTTGATCTTCATCACACAAAGGCCAAGTTGAACAGAGCATCTTCATAGTATGGCTAAGCAAACCCAAAGGGCGAGAATCCGCTAACTTAAGGGACTTTGAAGGACTGGAAAGAGAAATGGTTCTGAAAATAGAAGCCAGAGTGAGTGCATCATCAAAGGAGAAGCAACGTGCACATGTACACATAATATACCACATAAAAATCAGGAGTGCATCATCAGGGTCTGAAAATAGGAAACGCGCCTTGGCGCGGGGTGCCTAGCTCAACCCATTGTCCAAACGTGTAAACAAAGTATACATTGTTGCGAGAATAGTTTAACATATGCAAGCTTTGTTCCTCTCAAAGTTTAAGTCAGCCATATAACCAAGACAATTATCCCTGATTAGTGAAGAGAGAGAAAAATACTTGCCCATGGAACAATAATTTCATCCAAATTAGAAGAAAAAAGAATTAAAACCAAGCATGCACATCTAAATATTGCAAGTGAATCACAAGTTGAAGATTATAGAAATATCAGTAGAAATCTTTTGCACCCTTGTACTTACACAAATTGACAAATAGTCGTACTCATGTAAATAAATTTATATCCAAACTGTATTTACATTTTAAACAAATCAACATTGTAGAGCTAGTGCTGTATTGCAAAAGGATAGCACACTTATTAACTACATTTGGAATACATGTATGTACCTACAACCTCAAGCATAATGTAGTGAGTCCTCATTGATGTGTTTCCGTCCACCGTCCAGGACATAAATCCTATTACTCAAGGTAGGAAGTGCGGCTTGCCGCACCTGACAGCACTTCGCTGCCGGGTATAGTAATATCCAACCCGGTAATATAGTCACTGAAACACTGCAAATATATAAAAAATAGCATATTCTAGTTGTATTTATCAATCTAACATATCAAGTATATATCAAAAGCATTGCATTGATACATAGACAATGAGCAATATATGTTCAGGTTGTTTACTTCATTGATCTACAAACTATATTGCCAATAGCCGATTCAAACAGAGGGAAGGCGAAAATTAGACATGATATATACATGATATATAACAATTAAAGTTGTTATGATCAAAGATACGCCACATACTCCTACGCCATGGCAGTGTGTTGCCTCTTGTCTTGGTCCTCCTTTCACCAAGGCATGGTTCACTACACAGTCTTAACCCTTGGGCATCTACCTGAATAGCCAAACCAACCGGAGTGTCAAATATAGTATCATCAACATAATACAGAGGTAATGGGGTTTGCTACTCAACGTATAAATATGTACATCCATCGTCTTTATCGAAAAAATGTACCTTCGTCGTAACTAGTTTAGATTGAGTTGTCGACTCTCGCCCCTTTCATAATGTGCCCATCACTTGAGCCCTGGTATAAGTCAAATTTAATTGCAAGAGGATTGTTATTAGCATGGACCTAGCAAGATCAGTCATAGTTTAAATATCAAGCCATCGCACTGACAACCAAAACTAGAGGGTACAGCAGAACCAAATTTGTACATGTTCACCGGATCTTAATCAATTCATACAATTGGTACAACTTATGTAATGATGTTTGTATCAATCAGCAGGAAACTAATATTGGCAACCAGATTTTCTCCTATACCAAGTGAGCAGCATATAGTTAATCGTATTTGCACAACAGTCTCTATCTATTTGCTTGTGCAGTTAAGAATTCGGTGTTCATGGTTAAATAGACAAAAAATCAGTTAGGGAGAGGAAGAGAAAGAGAGATGGACAGATAGAGGAAGAGCGAGGGGAGATAGTCGCAGAATGGACGGTAGCCGCATTTGCGGGTAACACCGTCCTACTCTCCTTCCCTCCATTGTCCTTTCCTGTTTTAGAAACACCACATGTTTGCTCTTATCTTGTTACTGCGCCAGTGAGACTGTAGATCAACTAAATATCCTAACTAAACAAGCAACAATTGAAAGAGATCAACTTAATATCCTAGCTCCACACGTAACAATCAAAACTATGGTAACACACTGGCCTCGGCTATGCATCTTCAAAGGTTAGAACACACAAGGAAAATAGTTCAGAATAACTACAGGACATAAGGCTGTAGGTAAAGATGGTATCAAACACAGGAGACCAAAAATGGAACTACTACCGCTGTTAAAATAATACCCCTCCCGCAACAAACCCCCATTACTATTATTGTGAACATAAGGGATTTTCTTAGGCCGGGTATCAGCAAGATCCTCGGTTAATATGCTACAAACATACTTCATGACCATATTAGATGCAACTACAGTAATTATATGAAACGGATACCAGAAATGAAAAACCACACATGGCATTCTCTATTCCTTGCCTCTGGCTTACTTCCTCCGACAAAACAAATAGATGTGCAATCTGCATAGAAAAATCTGAAGATCTGTAATAAAATAACTAACACATCTCTACTGGTATGAGATAATATGGATTGAAAATCAAGGTGATGGAGTGAGCATAAAAACACAAGGAATTATCAATATCGAAGCAATACACTAACCGGTAGGACAGTGTCACGGTGATGCACATGGAAAACCAGTATAGTGGTGATACCAAGATTAAACACTAGAGATTTAGTAATTTTACTGGCTGTAAAAGGCATTCACTCATTAAGCAGAGTATATAAGAGGCAACTATGCAAGGCAGACCAGTATTCGCATAATTAAATGGCATCACAATTAATATGAACCCAAAATGCAGGGAGATTTGTACCAAAAGAAAGATCGAGGCAAGCCTGAACCATTTAGGTAACTTCTTAAATTTAAGTAACTAATATATTTAATTATGTGTGTTGAATTAGATAATGAATGTTTCTAATTCTCCCACTGTCTTGTTGGGTAAGCAAGCCCGCATGACTTCCATTCTAATTCTCCTACTATGTTGTTGGGTAAGCAAATCATACAAATAGTCAAAAAACTATGATCTACTAGAGAAATTCACAGAACAAAAAAGCTAAATCTGAAAAAACAAAATATAATCATATATATATATGAGAGAAGGCAACTATATGCACTGCATGACCAAGAACGGCGCAGAAAATTGCAAGGAGAATCTATTGAGTTTGTTAGGAAGGGCATTCCTTGTAGCAAAAATAGTAGCAACACATGTAGTACTATAAGAAATTTAGCTCTGTTAAAGGTACTAACTACCACAGTTAAAAAATAGTAGGATTTGTAACCAAAACCCGACTTAGTAGATTCACTACGGTGGGTCAACTATGGCACAATCGCTGGTGAGAACATCAGAAGAACTTATTTTCAAACTGAATTAAGGAAAAACAATTGTTGCAAGTAAATTTACCCTCTAATTATTGGTAAAGTGCAACAACATTCAGCTAATGAGACATGAGAAGGAACTTTTCATACTGTAATAAGGAAAATTGGGCAACATCAAATATCATCTCATTGATTCTGCTATATAACATATATTCACATAAACCATAAGATATGATTGGAACTGCAAATATCTAAACCAAAACGGAAACAATAGAATCAAAGTCCACTCTATTACTATCTAGATATTCAAGAGGACTACAGAAGTACTTTTAGTGTACATCAAGCTTACCAGGAAAAAAAAGCATAACTCTTGAACTGCACATACATGCTTCACTAACAAATCGTGGCCTAGCCAAAACAAATTCACCAGACCTGTACATGAACATTCAGGGAAAGAAATGAAACACCACACGTGAAAATGCATCCTGATAACTAATTAACTACTCAGCAAATCAAATGGTATGTTCGAATGCCTCTTTTGATGCTATGAAACTGTATACAACAGATAAGTAATTATCTACTCACCAAATCCAGTAGTATATTTGAGTGACTCTTCTTATCCTTTCTCTGAAACTAATACAAAAGAAAACTAATTAGCCACCCGCAAATCGAGTGTGATATTTGAACGCCTCTTCTGATCATTTCTCTTAAACAGTTTAGTTTACACCAACTTTAGTACTAAGCAAAATATGTATGTAAATAAACTAGAGGAGACTGGAATTTACATCCCTGATTAACAAAATCAGCTATTTTACTAAAGGGCAGTGGCAAAGGATAACCATATGCAGTTAAGCGTTGCTTATCACCCAATTTCAGAACCAGTCAGCCTCCTATAAGTATTATCATGCGTGCAATCTGACACGAAGGCCAAAACCAGACTATCTATCTTCACAAAAATCCATTATACGCTTTGGTACATCTGAGAGTTAAGGATCTTCATTTTTATTTAGATGAAATTACTTGGTAGCTAACAAACATATCTTGAGGGATGTGCCCATGAGAGATCGCCGGTGCCCTTGCTAGCTTCGGCGGCAGACATCCTCCCTTTGCTCTCCTTCCAATAGACATTAGAGTACATTAAACCAAAAACTAAAAGGGAACAAGGGAGTGAAAGACCAGGAATTCATCGGACCACAAGAAATCTAAGGGAAAAAACTAAAAGAAGGCCAAACAATACTCGTGCAGGACCAAATAACGCATCACATAGCAATGAAACTAGAGGTTAGAAAACTACTCAGACTTTCATGCCATCATGGATTCAATCTGATCTAAATGTAAACAAATAATGCATTGGAACCATATTGACTACTAAAAGGGCAAGCACAAGCTTGCCAAATTTACCACAAATGTAGCATTGCAATCAAATGGGTCCAATCTTGATGAAAGCGAAAATGTATCATATAGCACGCACGCACACGAACAGTCACATTATCCTCATCTTGCTGAAAGCAAACCATGTATCATGTACTGTAAATTCATACCTTGACCTGCAAAGGGTATGGTCCAGTTTCAATCATGTTGGCCTTTAGATAAGTTTTTGAACAACAATTTCACCACCTGCACAAAAAGTAGAGGAAAGCTAGTAAATACTTCCAAAATGTTCACCTCAGTATAGTGGTCCTACTTATCCAACGACTCATATATCTCAAATAGAACAGCTTAATATCTCAAACAACAGCGAACGTCCAGCATGTTCTCCAAAGTTACATAATATAACAGGTTCAAAGGCTGTCAAGAACAAAAAAATAGCGAGGGGATTTTGTAGTCACATGGCAAAGGTAATAAAATTTCTTCTAATTTAAATCTTAGACATTCAAATAAAAAATAGGAGTTTTGTAGGAAAGAAAGAACAAGTTGTATAGCACAAAATATGTGCAATGAATACTTTGGTTACATTTGTTTGTTTATGTAATGAAAATGGCTGAAGGGAAACTAGCTAAACACACCTCAGACAAATAAATACACATGAAAAAATTCTAACAATGCATATATGACTCTGTTCTAACCGGATATGCATCCTAACTATACGAGACACTGACTAACTAATAAGACCACCACATCTAGTATAGAAATAGTCAGAATCCTGAGTCCAAGGCACACCCTGAATCGACATGCTTTCGACATGTATTTCGGAGCATTCGACATGCTTTCCATACCACCTGCCACCACAATATCATTGATGCCCAGTTGAATCGAGTGTGCAGCAAACATCATTGCTACAGAAAGGGAGGGCAAAAACAGGATCATGTTCTAAAAATGTCTGAGTTACAGAAACTGTAAGCACAAATTATACAGACATGGTCACATGAGCTCAAACCTTTCATGCCAGACGCGCAGAATTTGTTGATGGTGGTGCAAACAACCATGTTTGATATCCCTGAGCCTAAGGCAGCATGTCTGGCAGGATCTTGCCCCAAGTTAGCACTCAAGACATTGCCGAGAAGACCTCCTGCACAAGGGATGGATCCACACTCACCCTTTTCGGAGCGGATAATCACCCCCAGGTACCTTGTTATTATTACTATCGGAGTGTCGGGTTAAACAGAGTCAACAGATTATACCTTTAGGGGGGCATATAGAGAAGATACTGATCTCACCTTCAATAGCTACGGAGCCGAGTCTTGTAGCAGACAAGGAAGACAGGGTGCCGAGGAAACCACTCATAGGGGTGGGGTGCGCGCGACCCCGACAACACAGACATCTGTCGGAAAGGAAGAAGTTACTAACCGCAGCATATTTTGTAGCACACTATATACAATAAAACATTTCTCTTTTGTATGATCTTTCTCTTAATTTTCAGCTTTTCTGATTACTTTTACAAATACGTGCACACAAGAAAATCAAAAGAAAACAAAATCAATTTTGTGTCACATCATGCCACGCGAGTAGTGAATCATTTGTTTATACCTTTGTGCAAATCGTTGTCAAATCCTTTATTATTATTATTATGTTGGTTCAGAAGAACACAAACTGGGATACAATACAGGGCGAGACAAGCAACAAGGAAGCGAGCGGTGGTACCTCTTGTGCCAATGTTGTCTGAACCCATGGCAGCTCTGATTCCGACCTGCAAAATCAGGCGAGAAAAAACAAACTCCGGTTCAGTATCGCCGCGGGATCAGGCAAGCAGTCGGAGTACTACAGACGTCGATGTCGATGTTGTCTGAACCCAAGGGAGATCCAAGATTATTGTGATGACAAATTGAGCCCCGCATCAAAAATAAAATGCAGAGAGAGAGAGGGGGGAGGGAGGGAGCGTGCCTGGGGACGGATCTGGCGGGTGCCCATCTTCCCCATCAGCACCGGGGCTGGCGCGTGTTGCCTGGCTCTGACTCCACCATCACCGGGTCTCCGACTCCACCAGCACCGCGGGGACGACATCCCCAGCCTCGCCCCACGCATCCACATCGCCGAGCATTCTGGACGGTGGCCACGACTACGAATCACGATTTATAGACCTATATATGCAGCGGGAAAGAGGAACCAACGTCTCCCTCCTCACCTGCTTTGCTCGGTCACGCCATGGCCGACCTTGCGGGTGGCTCCTCGGAGATCTGGACGCGTCGCCTGACCTGCTCGGCCACGGTGGCCCTCCCTGTCCTGGCTCGTGATGAGGGGAGGAGGAGAGGAGAGGGTGGGGGCGCTCCTCTTGCCGTGTGCAGGCGATGACGACCGTGACGATGCCGGGAAAGTGGACGGAGGCGGTCCGGCAGGCTGGGCGAAGTAGACGGCGGCGACGGCGGGAGCTGCTAGGGTTAGGGGTTGGGTGGAGGAGGACGGACGAGCAACCGCAGGAGGAGGCGGCGGTGATGCGGTGGGGCGAGCGGCTGGGAAGGGGAGAGAAGACGGCGAGCAGGACAGGCGAGGCGGGACGGTGGGGCAGGGTGGGCGAGGCGGCGCGGCGGGGAAAGGCGGGCGAGCGGGGCGGGGCGGGCGAGGGAGGGGGCGCGAGTGCGGGGCGAGGAGGAGGCTAGGGTTCACCAGGGGAGCCGGCCCTTTTATACCCCCACCATGCGAAATTACCAAAATGCCCTGGTGGGTGCATGGTATTTACAATATGTTGCCATTACTATTCATTCCAGGAGTGTTTCTTCCAGATCCGACGGCCCAGATCCTCCCACCTCTCGATCCAACGGACGAAAACGCATCACGGGAACCGATCCAACGGCTAGGATGCCCAAATCGCTGAGGAGCCGGAAGGAGAGCTTCTATTCTTGTTTCTGGATATACTAGATGACCAGTTGCGCCAAATGGCGCAGAGACCCATTTAAAGTCATGTGCTCGTTGGAAATATTTGCATTTTTCAATAACTATGTATTTGAGCAACTACAGACAATAAGAAATCGGCCTTCTGTGTAAAAGTTCAATTTATTGTAGAGTTAAGCTCACATAAAAGGCAAGATGGCGACAACGGAGTTCAATTGTATTGTGTGCAACAGCAACCAAAATTAGTTAGCTAATAAATTGTTTGAAGGTAACCAAACATTTCGGAGGAGTTTATCCCACATCTCATTCTGCTAAAAAATGAGATTACGGAAAGAAAGAAAAACGGCCATCAATGATGATACAATTGATTTAATACAACAATGATAAGAGAAATGAGTAACGGTCAAAGAAACAAAATGTCTAAATTAGTTTTTTAACCATGTAAACTTTATAGAATAAACGGGACGAAACCGCATAGTACAACGACAGAGAAACAACAGAGGGTGGTCAGCACTCAACGACAAGCAGTCTGAAAAAACGCAGGGAAACTGCCAAGTACAACAACTAAAGCAGGTCCAAGAAATGACCAGGACCTAAATGATTCCTAACCATTAGCCATTAGCTTTCAGCTGACTCATAACCTTAGAATCAACGTAATCTGGTTGTAAAAAATCAACGCATTCCTCTCTCCAGTTTGCAGTGATCCGCCATGTAATGAGATCCATATTCCATAGTAGGAATGTTCCCTGGTAATCCTACCCATTTAAGTGGGGTGCTTTAGATAACAGTTGGCAACAACACAACACACAAAAACACGACAACAATCTTCAGGCACGACCATGGACATATAAGTTAAAAGTGCAGTACTCAGGCATATATCTGAAGAGAAACATACTATCAATTATCAAAGGATACCAAACATAGGAATAAGTTGCTGAAAGTTTGGAGGGTTGCCGTCTTGGTTCCTGATGAATGCTAATTGCATAACATAACAAACCCTTGAACTCTTCTATTATCAGTTAGTCATTTATAATATATAGACAATTTTAAGGTTAGTAACCCTTGAACTCTTTTATTATCAGTAAAATCCACATAGGTCAGAAATACATAGGAATTCCAAAAAAAGGGCTAGTGCAGAATAAATAGAAACACACAAATAGTCATTTCTGGATAGAATTGAGGGGAAAAACAAAGCAAAAATGTCTCGCATACATAGATTAAGTATATACTCACAGGCATGTTCCTAAGTATATATCTAATAACAGAAATGCGATGTCGATCAATTAAACAGAAGTTAATAGTAGTAGGTTGTCTGTAAAGTCAAGTGACCATGTTGTTTTTTTACTTGCAATAAAAGATGGTGTAATCTTCTCCGTGGTCTTTGGTCTTCAACTTTCAACCAATGTACGTATATGACATTTTGGTTGATCTGCACTTCAATTGATAGATTCGTAAAGCCTTGTATTAAAGTTACCGACTTAGTGTGTACTGCTCCAATAGACCTGGATCACCTTCTGAATGAAAATGCACCTAAAGGAAGGTTTATCACAATTTCCAAGTCCATTCTCATTCATAGTATTATCTCTAATGATTTCTCTATATGTTTCAGTACAGATCTTTGGCCACATATGTCAACTACAAAGCTGTTATATGCTATGGACCACGTGGTACATGATGACATATATTAACAAATTAACTTCAGAAGATTGGATGCAAACCTCCTGACGTAAGAATAATCTTTTGATTTAATAGCTTTAGCAATAGTTGAAACTTGTTCTTTCTAAGGCGGTCACCAAATTGGACCCTCACAAAAGAGCTAACATAGCAACGATAAAAATAATGAACTGAAGACAACCACAATAGGACCTATGAACCTCTCAGAGGTCATGGAGGCCAACTTTCATGTTGTTACAGGTCATCTTGAATGTAAGTACATCCATACCAACCTCAAGTCCTGTTTTCAGGAGAAATTTATTCCATCCATGCTTGAACAAGATGCAGCCATTCATGTGCTTGTTCGTCACTCAGTCCTAGTGGACCTCTGCTTGCCAAACCATAGTCTCGCCAGTCCATGCTTGGGATATCCAAATGACAAGCTACTTCCTTTGGTTTTTCTAGATGAACATAGACTACATGCAAAAAAGTGTGAGTGTTATGATCCCAGTTATGAAAAATAGCACAAGAACAAAAAAAATAACTGAGGAAAATAAATGCATCATATAGAGCGACATAGATCGAAAAACAGTGTGTGCAACATAATGCACTTAACTGAACCTAAGGTTAAAACCAGACCTTGTCCATGAAACAATAAAATCTAGTGAATGGAGAACTTAGTATTCACTTCTGAAGCTAAGCATGAAGCAACTGAAAAACAAGTGCTTGTTTCCATCAGGGGCAAAAGAGTGAAGCAAAGGACTCAAAAAAAATCGAGAACAAAAGTAATGGAATAAATAAAGTAGCTCCCAAAAAATCTCTGCACATCACAGGGAAGAGATACAAACAATGGCTGAAGTAATTAGGATAAAATAGAAAATAGTGACAAGACTTATACAACGTTCTCCTACCTCCATTGTCAAATAATCAATGTTTTAGCACACGATACACAATAACGAACTTTATGCATCTCATAGCTACATAAAGGAAATCCAGATCATGGCTGCTCAGTTCCAAGTGGATATTAACAAACAGAAAAGGGAGAAGTTATCACAACATCTGTCAAGCTGCAACATTAACTTGCTAATATTTATTAGGTATGCAACACATAACATACTTTAAGCCTCAAGCCATCAACAATTCCAGGTGCAGGAATTATATGAGCATCAATAATACCAGGTATATTGCTCTCATGTGTAGAATATTCATCTTGAAAGGAAAAAAACTAAGCATACTGCGCGAATATGCAAATAGAATGGAAGGACAGTGTCGGTGTAGTAGAGTAGGGGTACCCTAGTATCCCGAACTTGTGCACGGGCAATTGCAGCACCCCGCGGCAAGGCTTGCCGGGTGACCGCCAAGGTCCTCCGTGGTTCCTTTGGAGCCATTCAAGAACAAAGTATTCAAGCCAAGGAGACAAGGCCCCGGCAAGAGGATCTTGCCGGGAAGGCCAACCAAGGCATCTCAAGGAACTTGCCGCGAGGCGCCACGCGTCCCGGCGAGGCCCGGTGAGCGACAAGCTTTCGGACGCGACAAGACGACGACCGCGGCAAGGTGCTTGCCGCGACAAACTGCCACTCTGTACCCGCGCTCTAGCACATCCACCAACGTGCCGCCCTGGGACCTTTCCAGGCGCGCGTGGCAAGAGGCTGTGCGGCCAGCGGTGCGCGGTGGCAAGCGACGCTGACAAGATTGCCATCGTGGGAAGCGGTGGCGTCCCTGACGGTCCCTTTTTGCACTATTTGGGCGACATAGACGGGCATTTAATGCCTTTGTCCCCTGCCGTCAGGGTTAGGTATGATACACTGGACAAGTAGTTGTACCAACCGCAATTCCTTTTTCCATTTTTACCCTTGTTTACGTTGCCACCTGTCGGAGACCCCTTTAGCATATAAAAGGAGGCCCATGCGCAACGTAGAGAGGGGGTTCGAAGGCAGAAAAACACTCACGCTCGGTCTCGTTAGCAGCTAGTGTGTACTGTAGCACTCAGCGCTCCCGAGCAAGAACTCAATACACTCAGACATGCAGCAGTAGGAGTGTTATCTCTCCAGAGAGCTCCGAAGCTGGGTAAACTGCTCGTGTGCTTCGCCTCGATCTGCTCTTCGTGCGATCTCCGCCCCCCGCCGAACTGAAAGGGGCTCGGTCCGCCGGTCCCATAGGTGTTCGTGGATCAGTTTCCCCGACAGATAGGGAATAGCACATTTCTCACCATTCGTCTTGCGTAATGAATGTGTTTTCAATGTCAGCAAACTTGCGGTTCTCGAAGATCAAAAGATTGCGCTTCTCAGCAATCTTCGAAAAAAGTTCATAAGATCCCATTATAAAAAGGATGTTGAATTTGCATATTAAATAGTGACAACTCTGGTAACTAAATAAAGGAGGCATCTACCCATAATCATAAGAGAATTACGGCCTGTACTTGCTAAACTGATCCTTCTCCTAGTAGTTGGCGTCCTCCCCCTCCATAAACATGGCAGAAATCATCCATCAACAGAGCTTAAAACAGGATGGAAGGTGAAAAAAGCTTGTCAAGTTGAACCCATAAGCATGGACGCTATACGATATTAGAAGAAAAAGCATGGAAAATGTGATAGCTAGTAGAGCAGGAGCATTGCTACTCAAACCTAAAAAATTTGAGGATTGCAACTCAGATCTAATAAAAACTTCACAGCATTGAAGTTCATATGAACATCAATTCACTGTAACTACCTTTCTGGGCAGGTCACCTCACTCTCGTGTAAACCTCAGCCGCCCAGCGCTGCTACCTACCTCTTCTCTCCTGAGCACTTGCCGCGGACCTTCGTGCCCTCGCCTATCGCCTTCGGCCTCAGTGCGAATATCAATTCACTGTAACTACCTTTCTGGGCGGGTTGGTGGACGGAGCAAATGGCTTCCGTGGAATGAATTTGACAAATGAATCAACCTTCTTTTGGAAATAAGGAAGGAAGTTTCGTTCATTAATTTGACAAACAACAGCAGCAGTGTATATAACATCTTGATCCATGGAAGAAGGTGGGCGAGCAGGAAGGCACCTTGTGCGTGGGGTAGTCGTGGCCGTGGTCGGGCTGGACGGCGTCTCCATCAAGCTCGTCCATGGAAGGTAGGAAGGAGCTGCTGCAGGTCGCCTGCTGCTGCTCCGGACTAAATCAAATAGAAAAAAAAAATTAGGGGTCTGATCCGATCTGATGTGATGTGAGAGAGGAGAGTAGTCGGGGAAAGGGAGAGCTCACCGTTGCAACTGGGCGACCGGAGAGGTGGAGGATGGAGGCGGAGGAGGGGATCCGTGCCTGGGAGCCGTCACGCTGCCGCGTCCATGGAGACGCTACTGCTGTTGCTGGAGATCGAGAAAGCAAAGAAATTAGGGGAAGGATGTGAGAGAGAGGAAGGAGAGGAGAGGTTAGGGAGAGCCCCAGTGTTCTACCCCTACTGAGGCGCATCTCTGCTCTAGCGCGGGGAGAAGGAAGGGGGCCGGTGTCGTGGGAGAGGATGGAGTGGGGAGGAGACGAGGCGAAGGGGGGGCGGGGCTCGGGACGAGAAGGTTTGGCGGCTAGGGTTTGACCTTTTTGTTCGTTCTCGAGGTCGAGCGTGGGGCGCGGGCAGAGGGGACTGGTGAATCCCTCGGGGACATGGGAAAGGCACACCCAGCCAATGAGTGCACGAGATGAGCCCACCAGTCATAGGCCAATGAAAATGACCGTGGGTGAAAATTGGATTTGACCACGAAGTGAATATCTGACGGTCCAAATGCGTCTGATGGCCGATCCGACGTCCAGCAGTGGACCAAATCGAGGGAGCTTTGTGGTGCCAAGTTGGCTAGCAACATTATATGTTAAAACCTAGGGGATCTGTTCCATCCATTCCGTCTTACCCGCCAGCCGACCAACCCCCTCTTCCTCAGGATCTCCTCCCGCAGCAACCACCGCTCCACCTCGTCTTCAGCGACGGGCCAACCAGTGCTCGCCCCTGTCTCCATCAACTGCACCGCAGCCAGCCGCTCACCCAGAGCAAGCAGCAGCCCCGCCGTCGTCAGGCCAGGACCTCCCCGTCGCTCCTCTTCTCCCACTCCTCCTGTTTCTTCTTGTTGCCCCTGCCTCTCCCTGTGGTGTGACCTCTTGCCGCTGACAGGATCTGCCATGGCTGTCCCGACCCCCTGCTGCCGGCGCCGCCCGCGGTAACCCCGTCGCCTCCAGGACCTCCAGGTCACGTCGCCGGCCCTCCCTCGCGCCCTCTCTTCCTTTTCTCTCTCTCTGACTCACCTCTCTCTGTCTCTCTTCGTCAGGAACCGGAACGCAGAGAGCCCGCGCGTCCTCTGTCTCACCGTCGTCTTCGCGTGCCACGCCGGAGTTCCACCTCGCCGAAGCAGAGCTCCTCCTGCTGACGCCCTCCGCCACCCAGGCCAGGCCGCCCGCTCCTTCTCCCTGTCCTCCTCTTCTTCTCGTTTCTCCCCTTCTCTGACCTCTTCCTCATCTCATCCCTCTCTCTCTCCTCTTCACAGGAAACCGACGCCATGGACGCCCATGCTCTGCCCCGAGTCAACCCTCGCCGCCCTTCCTTGTCAGATCCGGCCGGGGCCCGTCGGATCTCGCCGCCCCACCATGTTCCTGGAGCCACGGAGCCCGTTCGTCCCGTGCTTCTGTCGTGCGAGCGCAAGGATGATGACCAGCGCCAAGTCCTGCTCGAGCACCCGTCTGCGTTGAACCACCTGCCTCCGCGCCAAGTCCCGCTGCCGCCCCGCCGTCGCAAACCTCTTTTTACCGGAGCCGGTATGTACCGGTGCTAAATCCACCCTTCAATTCTTGGAGATTGGTGCACACTGTCTACATGCATACTAGTATTCCTTTGTATTCTGTTAAACATCATCATGTATGAAATGACTTGTCAACTCTTGTCAGCACTTTTTGCCAGTACCGTGCATGCATGTCTCAGACATACTCTCCTCCTCTAGCTCCCATAACAAAGGTACCATTTAAATTTCATTTGACATTTTCAACCGTTTATATCTTTTAAATCAAAATTACATATGTGAAATATTGTATATATTTGATCTCCGGGTGGCAAGATCTTTAGAACAAGATCAATTTCGGTTACATTTCAAATACATTTAATTTTCAACATTTCAATTAACTTATTTCACTCTATATATTATGTGTGAAATTGCTTATTTCACTGTTCGAAACTTATTTCACTCTATATATGGAACATATGAAACATGTTATTTCACTCTATATATTTTAAACACCTTTTAATTTCAATGTTTCAAATATATGAAACATGTTATTTCACTCTATATATTTTAAACACCTTTTAATTTCAATGTTTCAAATATATGAAACATGTTATTTCACTCTATATATTTTAAACACCTTTTAATTTCAATGTTTCAAATATATGAAACATGTTATTTCACTCTATATATTTTAAACACCTTTTAATTTCAATGTTTCAAATATCTGAAACATAGTTTGAAAATATAATTTTTTGTGATGTGTGAAATCAGTTTTTTAAACGAGTGGAATATAGTACTTCAAATGAGTGAATCTAATGTTTTCTCTCAAATGAGTGAAATAATTTTTTCAACTGAGTGAAATCAGTTGTTTCAAATAAATGATATATTGTTTTGAAATAATAAAATCAATTTGTGAATGAGTGAAATATGTATTTTAGAGAAGTAATTTCATATATTTCAATACATATCTCACTGAAATAACAAGTTACAAATATATGAAATAGTAGTTTCATATATTTCAGAGAAGTAAGTTCATATATTTTCACAAGAATTAGTTTCACAACTCGCAACACCACATTGAAATATATTTCAGGGAAGTAATTTCATATTTTTCAATACATATCTCAC
>LR880972.1:302510912-302548547 GCA_904067115.1 Aegilops sharonensis
AGTTGTTTCAAATAAATGATATATTGTTTTGAAATAATAAAATCAATTTGTGAATGAGTGAAATATGTATTTTAGAGAAGTAATTTCATATATTTCAATACATATCTCACTGAAATAACAAGTTACAAATATATGAAATAGTAGTTTCATATATTTCAGAGAAGTAAGTTCATATATTTTCACAAGAATTAGTTTCACAACTCGCAACACCACATTGAAATATATTTCAGGGAAGTAATTTCATATTTTTCAATACATATCTCACTGAAATAACAAGTTACAAATATGAGAAATATCAGTTTCATATATTTCAGAGAACTGATTTCATATTTTTTCACAGAAATTAGTTTGACAACGTGCAACAACACATTGAAATATCAGTTTCACATATTTTACACAGCTCAACTACACATAGCTATTTCAATTAATATCTCACTAAAAATCATTCAATCGTTTTGAGAAATATGTAACACTTCCAGTAGTGTTTAAGAATGAGTGAAATTAGTTCTTTTAAATGAGTGAAATCATTTTTATGAAATTAGTGAACTTGATTTTGAATATTAGTGAAATATGCATTTTTAAATAAGTGAAACCAGTGTTTAAAAATGTTTAAAATTAGTTTTTTAACAAGTGAAATCATATTTTTTTTGGAAATTAGTGAAACAGTCGAAATCATTTATGTGAAATACCGAAATAATCTTATATTTTTCTGAAAGTGATTTCAAAGATAATTGAAATATACAAAATAAAAATAGTTGAAATATATCCTAGATTGATCTTGTTTTGAAGGTCTTGTCGGCGCGAATTCTAATATATAAAAAGTTTAAAAAGTGAACATTTGTTTGAAAATATATCAATCATTTAAAATTTGAGGATGAAAATTAATGCATGTTAGATGTATGGGAGAGAGAATGCATGCATGCACGGTTATTTTTCTCCTCCCTATCTCTCTCTTCTCTGTAAAAGGCTGCCACCATGTACCTTCTGTCAGGCTGTGTCACTAGTATTCACAATGTATAGAGCAAGATATAATATATGTTATCAGATCACACGAATCTTGATGAAATGCATGTGTGGTGGATGTCACACCGGCAGGTACAGGTTCCGGTAGAAAAACTTAGTCGGCCCCGCCGTGCTTCCCCTGCATCGGTCGCGTTGACCGAGGCCCAGCGCCAGATCGCACCAAGTCCCAGATCTGCCAGCTCCCTGGAGCCCAATGTGAGCAGCCTAGCTCCGTTAAGATTCGCCCCAGCGCATGTTTATTCCTCTCGACGAATTTTGCTTTTATCCCAGGATTTGCTGTTTTACAGAAAAAACCCTCCACATCATCCATATAATATCTCACAAACTATGCATCATATGTAAAAACTTAATATATGTAAAATGCTCAGAAATTTGTGTAGTTTAATAATATCCAACTTTCATCTATGTTTAAAATGTTTAAATTGCTGTTTGCTTTAATTTGCATTAATGCCATGTTAAAATGCTTTAGTTCATAACTAAATAACCATAGCTCTGAATTTAATAAACTTTATATGTAGATGGGGTAGAAAAATGCATAGATTAACATGGTGTACTTATTTTCCATGCTTAATACTTTTAAAATTGTGTATAGGGCAGAACAGTACCAAGTCTAAAATATGGACATGAGGATTTTCCGGAATTATTGTTTGTTGTTTCCGGCCACATTTAAACTTGCCTAAACAGTTAGTTTACTTATGCTTCACATCTTGCCATGTTAATCAACATTTAATATTGTTGTGTACCTTAATGAGAGCTAACTAAATAACTCGAATGTGGTGTTTCGTCAATACACAACTCATTGCATATTGAGCTCCACTTAATTTGTAGTATTGTTTGTGCACTTTGCCATCACATGCCTCATTAAACCGGACATGATTCATACTTGGTTGCGCATCATGCCATATTTATGTGATGGTTATTTACTATGTTTCTTGCTTCTTTCCGGTTTGCTTCTCTCGTTAGCATCGTTTTCGTTCCAGAGTTGTGAGGATTCGTTCGACTTCGTCCGTTTGTCTTCTTCATGGACTCGTTCTTCTTCCTTGCGGGATCTCAGGCAAGATGACCATACCCTCAATTCACTTCTATCTTTGCTTGCTAGTTGTTCACTCTATTGCTATGTCGCGCTACCTACCACTTGCTATGTCATGCCTCCCATATTGCCATGTCAAGCCTCTAACCATCCTTTCTAAGCAAACCATTGCTTGGCTAAGTTACCGCTATTGCTCAACCCCTCTTATAGCGTTGCTAGTTGCAGGGGAAGATGAAGTTGTTCCATGTTGGAACATGGATATCATGATTTTTTTTGGAATATCACAATATCTCTTATTTAATTAATGCATCTATATACTTGGTAAAGGGTGGAAGGCTCGGCCTTATGCCTGGTGTTTTGTTCCACTCTTGCCCCCTAGTTTCCGTCATACCGGTGTTATGTTCCTTGATTTTGCGTTTCTTACGCGGTTGGGTGTTATGGGAACCCCTTGGTAGTTTGCTTTGAATAAAACTCCTCCAGCAAGGCCCAACCTTGGTTTTACATTTTCCTAACAACCTATTACCCTTCCCTTGGGTCGGCCAACCCGAGGGTCATCTTTATTTTAACCCCCCGGGGCCAGTGCTGGTCTGAACCGAGTAGACTGCAGGGCCACCTCGGGGAAACTTGAGGCTTGGTTTTACTCGTAGGATGTCTCATCCGTTGTTGCCCTGAGAACAAGATATGTGCAGCTCCTATCAGGATTGTCGGCACATCAGGCGGCTTTGATGGTCTTGTTTTACCATTGTCGAAATGTCTTGTAACCGGGATTCCGAGACTGATCGGGTCTTCCCGTGAGGACGCATATCCTTCGTTGACCATGAGAGCTTGTGATGGGCTAAGTTGGGACACCCCTACAGGGTATAAACTTTTGAGAGCCGTGCCAGCGGTTATGTGTGTGTAGCCGTGATGGTCTCTTCTCGGCGGAGTCCGGAAAGTGAACACGGTTCTTGTGTTATGATTGAACGTAAGTAGTTTCAGGATCACTTCTTGATCATTTCTAGCTTCTCGACCGTTGCGTTGCTTCTCTTCTCGCTCTTATTTGCGTATGTTAGCCACCATATATGCTTAGTGCTTGCTGCAACTCCACTTCACTACCTTCTCCTACCCATAAGCTTAAATAGTCTTGATCTTGCGGGTGTGAGATTGCTGAGTCCTCGTGACTCACAGATTCTACCAAAACAGTTGCAGGTGCCGACGATACCAGTGCAGGTGACGCAACCGAGCTCAAGTGGGAGTTCGACGAGGACCTTGGTCATTACTATGTTTCATTTCCGGTCGATCAGTAGTGGATCCCAGTTGGGACGATCGGGGATCTAGCAGTTGGGTTATCTTCTTTTCTTTTGGCTTTGACCGTAGTCGGTCTATGTGTGTACTCTGATTGATGTATGACTTATTTGTGTATTGTGTGAAGTGGCGATTGTAAGCCAACTGTCTTTATCCCATTCTTGTTCATTACATGAGATTGTGTGAAGATGACCCTTCTTGCGACATAACCTACAACGCGGTTATGCCTCTCAGTCGTGCCTCGACACGTGAGAGATATAGCCGCATCGTGGGCGTTACAAGTTGGTATCAGAGCCATCCCTAACTTAGGAGCCCCCTGCTTGATCGAATCGCTGGCGTTGTTGAGTCTAGGGCAAAAATGTTTTGAGTCTTAGGATTATATATATCGGAGAGTAGGATTGTTTTTACTCCTCAGTCCCTTCGTCGCTCTGGTGAGGTCTCCTGACGTAGATGTTTTGACTTTCCTCTCCTGAAATTTCACTCAAAAAATTTAGGATCACGCGGGTATCTTGGAATCATTCTGATGGTTTTGTGATGAGAACATTGTTCTTGGTGCCTCCTGACATTTAGGGGTTGTGGCAGTGTCCCGGGGAGTTGAGCTCCGAGGTGTTGTCATCACAATTTTATCGTTGCAGTTCTGGAATACCTGAGTTTCGCCGACATAAAAAATCTCTTTTATGCAGTTGTTGGTGAGATCACCTCGACGCCACCCAGTACTGGGGCGGGAGTTCGGGAGTATTGCCATAACTCGTATAACGGATGCTTTTCGAAGGTTGAGGTAAACGATTTATGAAGGTTTCTCGGTTATGTGTTGACGGATGGATACAACTGGATCTAGGTATTGTTAGTTCGGGTGAGATATTGTCGGGGAAGCTGATCTGGCCCACGAACACCTATGGGACCGGCGGACCGAGCCCCTTTCGGTTCGGCGGGGGGCGGAGATTGCACGAAGAGCAGATCGAGGCGAAGCACACGAGCAGTTTACCCAGCTTCGGAGCTCTTCGGAGAGATAACACTCCTACTGCTGCATGTATGAGTGTATTGTGTTCTTGCTAGGGAGTGCTGAGTGCTACAGTACACACCAGCTGCTAACGAGACCTAGCGTGGGTGCATTCTGGTTACCAACCTTTCTAACCCCCCTTCTACGTTGCGCATGAGCCTCCTTTTATATGCTCAAGGGGTCTCCGACAGGTGGCAACGTAGACAAGGGCAAAAATGGAATAGGAGTGCGGTTGGTACAGCTACCTGTATAGTGTATCATACCTAACCCTGACGGCAGGGGACAAAGGCATTAAATGCCCGTCTACGTCGCCCAAACAGTGCAAACAGGGACCGTCAGGGGCACCACCGCTTGCCACGATGGCGATCTTGTCAGCGCCGCTTGCCACCGCGCTCCGCTGGCCGCACAGCCTCTTGCCACGCGCGCTTGGAAAGGTCCCAGGGCGACACGTTAGTGGATGTGCTGGAGCGTAGGTACAGATTGGTAGTCTGCCGCGGCAAGCACCTTGCCGCGGTTGTTGCCTTGTCGCGTCCGGAAGCTTGTCGCTCACCGGGCCTTCCCGGCAAGCTCCTCTTGCCGGGGCCTTGTCTCCTAGGTGCCTTGGTTGGCCTTCCCGGCAAGCTCCTCTTTCCGGGGCCTTGTCTCTTTGGCTTGAATACTTTGTTCTTGAATGGCTCCAAAGGAACCACGGAGGACCTTGGCGGTCACCCGGCAAGCCTTGCCGCGGGGTGCTGCAACTGCCCGTGCGCGCCAAAGATGTCGGGGAAGCCGATCTGGCCCACGAACACCTATGGGACCGGCGGACTGAGCCCCTTTCGGTTCAGCGGGGGGCGGAGATCGCACAAACAGCAGATCGAGGCGAAGCACACGAGCAGTTTACCCAGCTTCGGAGCTCTCCGGAGAGATAACACTCCTACTGCTGCATGTATGAGTGTATTGTGTTCTTGCTAGGGAGCGCTGAGTGCTACAGTACACACCAGCTGCTAACGAGACCTAGCGTGGGTGCTTTCTGGTTACCAACCTTTCGAACCCCCCTTCTACGTTGCGCATGGGCCTCCTTTTATATGCTCAAGGGGTCTCCGACAGGTGGCAACGTAGACAAGGGAAAAATTGGAATAGGAGTGCGGTTGGTACAGCTACCTATACAGCGTATCATACCTAACCCTGACGGCAGGGGATAAAGGCATTAAATGCCCGTCTACGTCGCCCAAACAGTGCAAACAGGGACCGTCAGGGGCGCCACCGCTTGCCACGATGGCGATCTTGTCAGCGCCGCTTGCCACCGCGCTCTGCTGGCCACACAGCCTCTTTCCACGCGCACTTGAAAAGGTCCCAGGGCGACACGTTAGTGGATGTGCTGGAGCGTAGGTACAGATTGGTAGTCTGCCGCGGCAAGCGCCTTGCCGCGGTTGTTGCCTTGTCGCGTCCGGAAGCTTGTCGCTCACCGAGCCTTCCCGGCAAGCTCCTCTTGCCGGGGCCTTGTCTCCTAGGTGCCTTGGTTGGCCTTCCCGGCAAGCTCCTCTTGCCGGGGCCTTGTCTCTTTGGCTTGAATACTTTGTTCTTGAATGGCTCCAAAGGAACCACGGAGAACCTTGGCAGTCACCCGGCAAGCCTTGCCGCGGGGTGCTGCAACTGCCCGTGCACAAGTTCGGGATACTAGGGTACCCCTACTCTAGTACACCGACATATGGGACCGGCGGACCGAGCCCCTTTCGGTTCGGCGGGGGTGGAGATCGCACAAAGAGCAGATCGAGGCGAAGCACACGAGCAGTTTACCCAGCTTCGGAGCTCTCCGGAGAGATAACACTCCTACTGCTGCATGTATGAGTGTATTGTGTTCTTTCTAGGGAGCGCTGAGTGCTACAGTACACACCAGCTGCTAGCGAGACCTAGCGTGGGTGCTTTCTAGTTACCAACCTTTCGAACCCCCCTTCTACGTTGCGCATGGGCCTCCTTTTATATGCTCAAGGGGTCTCCGACAGGTGGCAATGTAGACAAGGGCAAAAATGGAATAGGAGTGCGGTTGGTACAGCTACCTGTAGAGTGTATCATACCTAACCCTGACGGCAGGGGACAAAGGCATTAAATGCCCGTCTACGTCGCCCAAACAGTGCAAACAGGGACCGTCAGGGGCGCCACCGCTTGCCACGATGGCGATCTTGTCAGCGCCGCTTGCCACCGCGCTCCGCTGGCCGCACAGCCTCTTGCCGCGCGCGCTTGGAAAGGTCCCAGGGCGACGCGTTAGTGGATGTGCTAGAGCGTAGGTACAGATTGGTAGTCTTCCGCGGCAAGCGCCTTGCCGCGGTTCTTGCCTTGTCGCGTCCGGAAGCTTGTCGCTCACCGGGCCTTCCCGGCAAGGTCCTCTTGCCAAGGCCTTGTCTCCTAGGTGCCTTGGTTGGCCTTCCCGGCAAGCTCCTCTTGCAGGGGCCTTGTCTCTTTGGCTTGAATACTTTGTTCTTGAATGGCTCTAAAGGAACCACGGAGGACCTTGGCGGTCACCCGGCAAGCCTTGCCGCGGGGTGCTGCAACTGCCCGTGCACAAGTTCGGGATACTAGGGTAACCCTACTCTAGTACACCGATAGGAGCCCCCGGGCCTGGGCCACACACGGTGCCGAGCGCTGTTGGGCCAGGCCCAAAACAGGGCACGGTCACACGCGGCCTGGGTTACATCGTAACTCACTCCGGACCCACCACGCCCTCCACGAACGGCACGCGTCGAATGCGGCATCGTGGGAGAGATCGTGGGCGGTTTCTTTATTCGGAAAGGCGGAACGTCCGCCCCCTCCCTCTTTATAAGCAGGGAAACAGGGGCAGTCCGCCCACCTCGCCAGTTTCTGTCCAATCTCGAAAAACCTCTGCTGCTCCCCCCTTCTTCCCAAGGCTGAAAAGAGAGCAGCGCTCCGCCCCCACCGCCACCAGCATCACCGACGCCGTCGATCTCCCCCACCACCTCCGCCATGGCTCCGAAAGCCGACAAGGGGAAGGCCGTGAAGTCGGCCGAGGCGCAGCGGCTCGCGGCGCTGTGAAAGGAGCGGGCCATCTTCCCCCCTCAGCTCGCCGCGAAGGATCTAAGGGAGTACTACTACCTCTTCTGGTCGACGGTGACGTGAGCGCATCCGCGCACGAAGGTACTCCCAGCTGCCGCTTCGGAACTGGCTCCGAACGGGTATCCCTTCTTCGCGCGGTTCTTCTATTGCGGGCTCTGCCCGCCCTTCTCTGAATTTTTCTGTGATATCATGAGCACCTACGGGTTCTGCCTCCTTGACTTCACCCCCAATGCTGTTCTGACCATGGCAGTTTTCGCACATCTCTGCGAAAATTTTGTCGGAGTCTATCCCAATGTAGCCCTTTTCCGCCACTTCTTTATGCCCCGAGTTGAGAGAGGAGAGCCTCTTGTCGGCGCAATCGCTTGGATCTCGAGGATTGGCAAGAAGGAAGCTTATCTGGAGGGAGAGCTCCGCATCAAGTGGGAGGAATGGAGGGCAGATTGGTGCTGGATTGTTGAGGAGAACCCGCAGCCATTTACCGCCCAGCGCCAAACCCCAATAGTGCGCGGCAACGATTGGAGCAACGTGGCCCCGGAAGATGCTAGGTTGAAGATTGCCGTCACCCAGATCCTGCGCCTCAGGCTTGCCGGGCTCACTGTAGGCACCGTTGGCGCATACTTTCTTCGCCGCCGCATCGCCCCCTTGCAGGAGAGGAGGCGACCTGCTTGGGAGTTCCAGAACGCGGCAGATATCATGAGGCTGCGCCCGGGCCTCAACTTCAACTTCACTGTCTTGGAGCTGGACGCGATGCTGTTGGAGCTGTTCAAGCCCGATCCTGACCATCCCGAAATGTTCAGGTTGCCGAGGGGCGTGGTTCCGCTGTGCAACAATTCCTCGCTCGACCGCATCCGTGCAACGATGCCGCTGTGCGACTCGCATGGAATTGTTCGAACCTGGCAAGAGGCTGCAGATGACGTCGTGCGGGAGTTCTTTGACGGCCTGGTAGAAGTGCCGGTCCGCCCCGATGAGCAGAAGAGCCTCACCCGCGGCACCACCGATGATGAGATGCAGCGCATCGCCACCAGGCTGGAAGAGGCGGCAGCAGCTGCTGTCGCGGGAGAGTTCGGATTCACCGTGGAGGAGGCAGAGGAAGCAGAGGCGGCAAGCCTTGTCGAGCGAGGGGAGTTCGCCGGTGAGGAAGAGCTTGTCGGGCCCGAAGCCGAGTCGAGGGAGCCCGCCGAGGGCGCCTCCTCCCCACCTTCAGACAGCTTGCCGCGAGCGGAACCCCCAGCTCCACCAAGAAGGCGCCTCCGCAAGGCCGGGGACGTAGCGGGGCGGCAGACGGGCCAACAGCCGCCGCGCCGCGCGACGCGCTCCACCGCGGCAAGCACTGTTGCCACGGGAGCACCTCACGCCGCTGCGGTAACCGGAGCGGGGCCCTCCCAGACCACCGCTTCTTCTCCCGCCAAGCGGCCAAGGGAACCCACTCCTCCGTCTCGTCGCACTGGAGGCGAGCCAGAATTTGATCTCTCCGCGCTCAGCTCCGACGAGGAAGAAGAAGAGTAAGACTCTTTGTTGTTCTTGTAGTTCTTCGATTTTGTTGCTTTGTCTTGTATCTGATTTGCTTCACTCTGAACCTTTTCCTTTTCAGGACGCTGGCCCAGAGAGCGTCGAAGAGAGCCAAGGCCCCGGTAATCGTCATCGAGGACGAACCCACCGCGACAGCAGGAGGCGTGTCCGAGACCACCTTGCCGGACCCGGCGACTCTTCCTCAGAGCAGCCCCCAGCGCAGCCCCCAGCGTAAGTATATGGTTTACTTCCTGCTGTTAGGCGTGCATGGGTGCCCTTTCTTTGCTGATATCTGACTATTGATTTGTGTAGGAGCAGAGCAGCCTCACCAGGAGTGCCCGGAAGCCGCTCCCGAAATGCCATCTGCTTCGACTACACCGCCAAGGGAGGATGCCCCGGCAAGGGAGCGTTCTCCGGCAAGGGAGACTTCTCCGGCAAGGGTCAGTTCTCCGCAAGGGATAGCACCAGCGACCCTCCGGTGGCTGAGACCACGGCTGCAGATCCTAGTATAGGTAATCCTCTTGCCTGAAAACTTCCCTTGGGTTCTTCTGATCTTCTTATTTGGATATTTGCTTGACTTTTCTTTCCTTTTCCGGTCGTCGGATCCATCTGCCACAGAGCCAATGGAGACCGAGGTCGCCGGCGAGGAGGACGCGCGCGGCCATACTGACGACACCGCCGCCATGGAAGAAGAAGCTGGCGCTGACGAGCCCGCCGGCGAAGAGGCCGCCAAAGCTGCCGCCGCAGAAGCTGGCGAGGGGTCCGGCGATCGCACTGACGGCCCTGAGGCCGCAGGAGCGTCTGGCGCTATGCCGACCGCTGATCCCTCCGCCGTTGCTGCAGCGCCAGGCTCCGAAGAGCCCCAGCCCGGCGCCTATTTGAAGGCCGGCGAAGGCGTCTTCATCAAGCTCCCCTGGGCGTCGAGCTCCTGGGCGCCGGCCGAAGGAGAAACCTTTGACGAAGAGCTGCTCGCCTCCGCCGGGCTGACGCTGGTCGATGCACCAAGCATCAGCAGCGGCGAGTCTGAGGAGGAGCAGCTATTGCGGAAGCTGCTGTCGCTCTACCGCACCCGACAAGCCAAGCTGGAATCCCGGGAAGCGCTTGTCGCAAAGGCGGGAGCAGACATCGAGAAGCGCGCGGAGGAGCTCCGGGGCCTCAATCAGGAAGCTCTCCGGTCCTTGGCAGAGGAGCGGGAGCGACTCGCCGAGGAGCGCAAAGCCTTCATCCTTGAGAAGCCTGAAGTTGAAGAGCAACAGCGGCTTGCTGCCGAGAAGCTGTCTGCACAGGAAGGCGAGCTGGCGCAGCGGAAGATTAACCTTGACAGCCATGAGGAGGAGCTTGCCGCGCACGAGCAAACATTTGGCGGGGCTCTCAAGGAAGCAAAGGATGCTGCTGCAGCTGCCGAGGCCGCCAAGAAGGAGTTGGAGACGAAGGTGACGCAGCTGGAGGCCAATCTCAAGGAGAGCGGCGAGGAGGTTGCTGCACTCAAGCGTGAGCGTGAGAAGGACGCCTACACTCTTGGCGAGCTGCAGGGTCGTCTCACCGAGAGGAGCAAGGAGCTCAGTGCCGCCAAAGACTCCAACGCAGATCTTGAGCTGAAGCTGACTACTTTGACTCAGACGCTGGACGGCGCCAGGGAGCAGGAGGTGGCCTTAAAGGAGAAGATCAAGGCCGACGAGGCGTTGCTGGCGAGTGCTGCTGCCAGCCAGAACACCATCAGGGAGAATGTGGAGCACTGGACCGAGGGTCTCGTGGATGTTGCCCCAGCCATCGACAGGGAGCTGGCGGAGCTGGGGATGGTGGATCTCGGGTACTCCTCCGATGAGCACCTCCAACCCAGTGCCAAGCTCAGCTTGTTCTTCAAAGGCGTCGTGACGGCCCTCCAGCGACTCCGGGAAGAGATCCCAAAGCAGCTGGCCGACGAGTCGCGCCAGATCTGCGCGGGAGCTCTTCAAAAGGTGCTGATGAAGGTGGCCTTCCGCAATCCAGGCCTCAACCTCACCAACGTCCTCAAGTCCTTGCCGCCGGATGCTGATGTGGAAGCGCTCAAGACCCTTGTCGCACCCATTGTGGACAGGGTGAGCGGGATCAAGAGGGTTGAGGGCGATCGTGTAGACTAGGCCGTCCGTTTTTCTCTTTTCCTTGTCGCTGCTGATCATGTTATGAGAACAATCTGTTAGAGCTGCGACAAGCTATCTTGTAATATAACTCTATTTTGGGTAGTGATTGCGATGTTATTTCCTTTACTTGATTCCTTCCTTTGTATGTTTTTGCCCTACGCTTTTAGGGAACTTGTCGGCGCAGACACCTGGGCCGCGAGCGCTGAGTGCGGGACGTCAGCAGCCTGCTGGCGGTGCCGCTTCCGACAAGTAACCTTGTCGCAACTAGTTGCAGCTCACTTAAGTTGTTCAGCGGACTCGAAACAAAGTAAGGGCGCAACTAGCCACGAATTGGTTCCTCCGCGCACAGGTTTTCCATACAAAGTACGGTCGTTCGAGGAAGATAACTTAAAAAATTTAAAACTGATTGCTCAGGCTTTAGCAACTTAGCTTTTCTGTCGTTTGCTTTCCGGTAAGGCGAAACTTCCTCGAGCGACGCTTGGCCCACACCATCATCTTCTCCTTCCCCCCCGGCAAACTTGTGGGCGAGGGAACCTTCCTTTCTTTGAGAAAGAGAAAGGAGAGAAAATAAAGATATGGAGCCTTATGGCTCGTTATTTCTTACCAGGGGTAGGTGCTGCACAAAGTGTCAGATAATGCATGTATAAATAAAGTAGAGAGCATGAACTTGACAAGATGTGCGGAGCACATTAGCTTTACTTATGCACGGGGTCTGCGCCCGACTTTGTACAAAGGATTACAGGCAACATCGGCAAGACTTGTACAAAAGTTGGTTGCCGGAACAGGTTCAGGCAACCGCGCCCTACGGGTAAAACTTACGAAGATACTCAATGTTCCAGGAGTTGCTCACCGGAATGCCTTCTTCGGTCTCAAGGCGGACAGCGCCAGGCCTAGTGACTCGTTTCACCCGGTAAGGGCCTTCCCACTTCGGCGTCAACTTGTTGGAATTCTTGGCGGACTGAACACGCCGAAGAACAAGGTCGCCTTCCTCGAGACTTCTGGCATTAACTTTGCGGCTATGGTAGCGGCGCAAAGCTTGCTGGTATCGAGCAGCTCGTACAGCAGCCTAAAGACGGTCCTCCTTAAGGAGCAGCGCGTCATCTTGTCGCAGCTGCTCTTGCTCAAGCTCATCATAAGCGAGTACTCGAGGTGACCCGTATACGAGTTCCGTGGGGAGAACTGATTCTGCTCCATAGACTAGAGCGAAAGGTGTCTGGCCAGTGGCTCGATTTGGCGTCGTCCTGATTGACCAAAGAACCACCGGCAGCTCCTCAATCCAGTTTCTTCCGCACTTGTGCAGCCTGTCGAAAGTTCTGGTCTTGAGCCCGCGCAGCACTTCAGCATTTGCCCTCTCCGCTTGACCGTTACTTCTCGGATGAGCAACAGAAGCGAAGCAGACCTTGGCGCCATGATCTTGGACGTACTGCATGAAGGTGCGGCTCGTGAATTGCGTGCCGTTGTCGGTGATGATCCTGTTAGGGATCCCGAAACGACAAACAATCGACCTGAAGAACTTGACTGCTGACTGTGCTGTCACCTTCCTCACTGCTTCCACTTCCGGCCACTTTGTGAACTTGTCGATTGTAACGTACAAGTACTCAAAGCCCCCGACAGCTCGGGGAAAGGGGCCGAGGATGTCGAGCCCCCAGACCAAACATGGCCAGGATAAAGGGATCGTCTGGAGAGCTTGAGCTGGCTGGTGTATCTGCTTGGAATGGAACTGGCACGCTTCACACTTGGTTACTTGTGCATTTGCATCCTGGAGGGCTGTCGGCCAAAAGAAACCTTGCCGGAATGCTTTGCCGGCAAGTGCTCTTGCGCCAATGTGGTGACCACATATGCCTCCATGTATCTCTGCCAACAGCTTTTGTCCGTCTTCCCGGTGAATACACTTCAATTTCACGCCGTTGAGTCTTCTTCTGTACAGTGTGTCGTCGACAAACTGGTACATACTTGACTGCCGGGCTACTGTTTCCGCTTCTTCTTTCTCTTCGGGAAATTCTTCTGTCTGAAGGAAATGGACAATCTGCTGTGCCCATGCTGGAGCTTGCGGCTCAACAACAAGGACTAAAGGCACATCTGCTGCTGCGGGAACATTCGCTTCTACGGCGAGAACCTGCGGCTCAGCCAGAGCTTGACGTTCCCCGGCAAGCTTACCGGAGCAAAACTTGTCGGGAGCGTCTGCTTCAACGGAACAAACCCTAGGGCTCGCTGGAGCAGACTGCTCCTCAGCACTCTTGGTGTTAATCTTGGTGACCTTCTTGGCGTCGGCTTCAGGGAGCTCTGCCGGAAAGTAATCTCCAGAAATCAACTTCCTCTTCTGGCTCTGTCCAGTTGATGGCGTTACAAACGGTTGAGTCAGCTTGAGCACAAAGATCCCTGGTTCCACAGGTAACTTAAGTGCGGCGCACTTCGACAGGCCATCAGCAATGTCGTTCTGAGCTCTTGGAACATGTTCCATCTGTAGCCCGTCAAAGTGCTCTTCTAGCTTTCTCACTTCATCAACATAAGCTTCCATCAACGGACTCTGATAATTCTTGTTCACTTGGCGGACGACAAGCTGTGAGTCACCCCTGACAATGAGCTTCTTGATCCCAAGGTCTACTGCGATCCTGAGACCGGCAAGCAAACCTTCATACTCTGCAGTATTGTTTGTTGCTTGCTCCTTGGGAAAGTGCATCTGGACTACGTACTTGAGGTGCTCTCCGCTGGGTGCAACAAGTAGCACGCCCGCACCGTCGCCTTGCAGCGAGAAGGCACCATCAAAGTACATCAGCCACTCTTTTCTTGCTTCCTTGATGGGGATGCTCGTTTCTGGAATTTCTTCATCTTGCGTTGGCGTCCACTCTGCTATGAACTCTGCCAATGCTCTGCTTTGGATAGTTGAGGTGCTCTCAAACTTGAGGCCAAAGCTTGACAGTTCCAGTGCCCACTCGACAATCCTGCCTATTGCTTCTGGATTTTGCAGTATCCTCTTCAGCGGAAAGCGAGTGACAACTGTGATCTCATGTGCTTGGAAGTAATGGCGCAGCTTTCTCATGGCCATGAGAAGGCCGAAAAGCAATTTCTGCACACCAGAGTACCTTGACCTAGCCCCCTGCAGAAGGGAACTGACAAAGTAAACTAGGCGCTGCACCATTCTTTTCTGCATCCTTTCACATGCCTGCGCAGATCCATCTTTGTCGGGTCCAGAGCTCGCCGGTGAAGCCCCCTGCTTGTCGCTGGATGCATCTGCCATGGTTGCCGACTCATCATCCGCTTCCCGCTCCGCAACTAACGCAGCACTAACCACTTGATTGGTTGCCGCTATATATAGCAGCAACTTCTCTTGTGGCCTAGGTGCGACAAGTATTGGAGTGGAGGACAGGTATCTGTTTAAGTCCTGCAGCCTCCGCTTCCGGAGTCCATTTCATTGGACCTGCCTTTTTCAAAATTTTGAAAAATGGCAGGGCGCGCTCAGCAGACCTAGAGATAAACCTGCTGAGAGCAGCTACGCAACCGGCAAGTCTTCGTACATCCTTGACGCGCTTTGGTGCTTCGATCTGCTCAATGGCCTTGATCTTGTCTGGATTGGCTTCGATTCCCCGCTGAGACACGAAGAACCCGAGAAGCTTGACGGAGGGAACTCCAAACACACACTTCTCGGGGTTAAGTTTGAGGTTGATCTTGCGAAGATTTGCAAAGGTTTCGTCTAAATCTTGAATCAGAGTCGCCTTATCCTTGCTCTTGACCACTATGTCATCCATGTAGGCTTCCACATTTCTGTGTATTTGCGGCTCAAAAGCGTCATGGACTACTCTTGCAAATGTTGAACCAGCATTCTTTAAACCGAAAGGCATCCGTACGAAACAGTATGTGCCACATGGGGTGATGAATGCAGTCTTCTCCTCATCCTCTTCTGCCATGAAGATCTGATGGTATCCTGAGTATGCATCAAGAAATGAAAGCAAATCACATCCGGCCGTGGAGTCAACAATCTGGTCGATGCGCGGCAAGGGAAATGGGTCTTTGGGACAAGCTTTATTGACATCGGTAAAGTCTATACAAAGTCTCCATTTCCCGTTTGCCTTGCGCACGACTACAGGATTGGCCAACCACGTAGGATGGAGCACTCGTCTGACAAGGCCTGCTGCTTCCAATTTCTTGATTTCTTCTGCAATGAACTCTTGGCGCTCCACTGCTTGCTTCCTGACTTTCTGCTTGACGGGCCGTGCATGAGGACAGACGGCAAGATGGTGCTCAATTACTTTCCTGGGAACACCTGGGATGTCAGACGGTTGCCATGCAAACACGTCGACGTTCGCCCAGAGGAAAGCAACGAGCGCGCCTTCCTATTTAGGATCGAGAGTGACACTGATGGTGAAGGTACCACCAGCGCCATCCTCCTTAGCGGACACCTTCTTGGTCTCTGGTGGAGCTGCCATCGTCTTCTTACACTTGCCGGTGGAGCTCGATGGTGCGTCCTCGACGGTAGCCCAACACTCCGAAGAGGTGCGCTTGCCGGAGTGGGCATCAGAACTCTTGCCGAACTTGGTCTTCTTCTTCGCCCCGGGAGCTTCAACGGCAAGTGACTCGCGATCTGTTGCTGCTGCTGCTTCCCGGTAGATCTTGTCAGCGGAGATGAGAGCATCCTTCTTGTCGCCAGGGACAGAAATGACACTTATCGGGTCTGGCATCTTCAGCATGTTGTATGCATAATGAGAGGCTGCCATGAATTTGACGAGTGCTGGACGACCAAGTATCCCATTGTAAGGCAATGGAAAGTGAGCTACGTCAAAGGTGACCCTCTCAGTCCTGAAGTTCAACTCGCTGCCAAATGTCACCGGCAATGTGCTCTTCCCCTTCGGCTTGCTCCTTCCTGGATTGATTCCTTGGAATGTGCCGGTCTCTTCGAGCTCGCCATCTGGGATCTGGAGTTTCTGGAGAACCGCGGAGGAGATCAGGTTCAAGCCGGCCCCGCCGTCAACTAGCATATTAGTGACCTTGAGGTTGCGGATAGTTGGTGAAACCAACATCGGCAAGCACCCGACCGCAGTTATGTGATCAGGGTGGTCCTCAATATCAAAGATGATAGGCGTGCTGGACCATTTCAGAGGCTTGCGTGACTCGACAGATGGCTCTGCCGCATTGACTTCCCGCATCCACTGTTTGAGCTGGCGTTGTGAAGTATGCAGAGAAGCACCGCCGTCAATGCACAAGACCTCTGTGGCTTTCTGGAACTCCTGCTCATCGGTCTCGTCATCATCCATATCTTCATCATCGTCGTCATCTTCATCCTTATCGCGGCCGCGGGGAGGTCTGTCTCCTTGCCGCTGCTTGGCCTTGCCGCGGCGTCCTCCCCTGCCGGGGCGCTTCTTTCTAGATCCTCCAGCACTTTCCTGAGCCTACTCCTTGTCGCGTCATTCGTATTCAGCCTTTTGCTGCTCGACGAGCTGCTCGACCTTCTTGCAGCTCTGGAGGTCATGGCCCTTGGTGCGGTGGATCTTGCAGTACTACTTGTTGGAGCCGTCCTGCTTGTCGGCGACCGCCACAGCCTGGCAGTTGGTGCCAGCGGCAACCTCCTTGCCGGAGTTACCAACTTTGGCTTTCTTGGCGCCACCTCCGTTGCCGGACTGCTCAACAACTAGAACATCTTTGCCTTTCTTCTTCCTGTTGTTCCGCCGCCGGTTTTTCTTTGCCGGGGCAGCCTCCTCACTATCAGATCCTCCTTCTTCTACATTCTCACCGGGGAGTTTCCTCCCTTCCTCAGCACGTGCACACTTGTCGGCCAGGGCATATAGCTCACTGACGTCTCTGATCTTGCACATCGCCATCTCCTCCCGCATCCTGTGGTTTCGCACGTTCTGATGGAATGTGCTGATTACCGTGGCAGGGTGGACATCTGGGATGTTGTGTTGTACGCAGCTGAATCTATGAATGTACTTGCGTACGGGCTCTCCTTCCTTCTGGGCGAGCAGATGAAGGTTGCTCTCTTGTCCATGAGGCTTGTGGCCGCATGTGAAGGCGCCGACAAACTGATGGCATAGGTCCGCCCAGGAGGATATGGAGTTGTCCGGCAAGTGCATGAGCCAGGATCTGACATTGGGCTTGTGTACCAGCGGGAAGTAGTTGGCCAGGATGTTGTCGTCCCGCCCCCTGGCAGCTTGCACCGCAATGGTGTAGAGGCTGAGGAACTCCGATGGATGCGTCTTGCCGTCATACTTCTCTGGTACGTCTGGCTTGAAGTTCTTCTTGCTGGGCCACTGGACTTGCCGCAGCTCACGAGTGAACGCAGGGCAACCTACCGCGTACGGCAAGTCGCCTGGTTCCCCTGGCGCATGCATGTCGACAGAGGGCCCAACGCGCTGGTCGGATTGACGCCGCGCTTCTCTTCGGCGCTCGATGCGAGTTTGAGCGTCTTCTTGCTGTTGTTCGTGAAGAACTTGGCGCTGATCGCGACGAGCTCGTGGATCTGATGATGCGGTGGAGTCGCTGTCGAGGTGGATCCGACGAGTTGGTGATCTTGGCCTTCGGGGTGGAGAGTGCATGGTGGTTGCACCCCCACCGGTTTCGTCGCCACCGGCTCGTGCTTGGCAGTCCTGCCGCGGCAGCGATGTACTCGGCGGCCGCGGATTGTCGCAGTTGGCAAAGCCGATAAGACTCTGAATGGTGGCCCTCCATTCATCGACCTTGTCAGCTGTTGGAGGGTAATCCAGGAGCAGTTGAGCTCTCGCCAAAGCTTCTGCCGGAGTGGTGGGCGGCAATGGCGAACGACGCGAGGAGCGGGAGATGCTCGGACTTCTAACTATGTTAGAAGGAGCAGTATCTCGTCCAGGCGACCGTGCCTCGCTCGTGCCAGCCTGTTGGCGTGCATGCTGGTCTTGAGCATCCCGAGATCCACCAGCTCGATCTTGGCCCAACGAACGTATGGTACTGCGAGTACCATGACGCTGTCGGTCACGCGCCTCCTGAGATGGGCGCGGTGCATGTACGGACGCCGAGGTCTGCGCAGCCTTGTCCTTGGACCTGACTGCACCGTGGGCTCCCTCGTCGACGCCCGTTCTTCCGCCGGCATCTATCCGACCACTCGTTTGCTCCGGTGGTGGTGGGATTGACGTGGACGGATCAGCTGCCGCTGAAGCCTTCTTCTTCGGTGGCATGTAGATGTACACGATGAAGATCTAGCTCGTGTGAACGCCGGATCAGGTTCACACAACCTCGACGCCCCCTACCTGGCGTGCCAAAGATGTCGGGGAAGCTGATCTGGCCCACGAACACCTATGGGACCGGCAGACCGAGCCCCTTTCGGTTCGGCGGGGGGGCGGAGATCGCACGAAGAGCAGATCGAGGCGAAGCACACGAGCAGTTTACCCAGCTTTGGAGCTCTCCGGAGAGATAACACTCCTACTGTTGCATGTATGAGTGTATTGTGTTCTTGCTAGGGAGCGTTGAGTGCTACAGTACACACCAGCTGCTAACGAGACCTAGCATGGGTGCTTTCTGGTTACCAACCTTTCGAACCCCCCTTCTACGTTGCGCATGGGCCTCCTTTTATATGCTCAAGGGGTCTCCGACAGGTGGCAAGGTAGACAAGGGCAAAAATGGAATAGGAGTGTGGTTGGTACAGCTACCTGTACAGTGTATCATACCTAACCCTGACGACAGGGGACAAAGGCATTAAATGCCCGTCTACGTCGTCCAAACAGTGCAAACAGGGACCGTCAGGGGCGCCACCGCTTGCCACGATGGCGATCTTGTCAGCGCCGCTTGCCACCGCGCTCCGCTGGCCGCACAGCCTCTTGCCACGCGCGCTTGGAAAGGTCCCAGGGTGACACGTTAGTGGATGTGCTGGAGCGTAGGTACAAATTGGTAGTCTGCCGCGGCAAGCGACTTGCCGCGGTCGTTGCCTTGTCGCGTCCGAAAGCTTGTCGCTCACCGGGCCTTCCCGGCAAGCTCCTCTTGCCGGGGCCTTGTCTCCTAGGTGCCCTGGTTGGCCTTCCCGGCAAGCTCCTCTTGCCGGGGCCTTGTCTCTTTGGCTTGAATACTTTGTTCTTGAATGGCTCCGAAGGAACCACGGAGGACCTTGGCGGTCACCCGGCAAGCCTTGCCGCGGGGTGCTGCAACTGCCCGTGCACAAGTTCGGGATACTAGGATACCCCTACTCTAGTACACCGACAGATATATTGTGTCCCCTGTATCCCCGACACCAGATTGCATAACCAGAAAGTTTCGGGAGTTTATAAGTGGGAATTCAAGTAGCTCCTAGAATATCTTTCCAACAGACACATGATACGATATGGGATCTATCATATGTTAGTTTCTGGTTTATTCTGCAAGCCAATTCCTATGTTTTGTTTTGGTTTGTGGTATTCGATTTGTTTCGAAGTCTAAGTGTTGATTCCATACCTTATTCTAAGCGGTGTTCTCATATTTCTATGTGCATGCTAATCCTTCTTGATCACCAAGGTTGTCTTTTCAATTCTTTTCAACCGGTGTGCTTCTCTTCAAGTGGATCCGATCATTTCAACATTCGCAAGTTCATTCCTCAGTTTTTCTCAACGGTGTTTGTTTCATCCATCCCAAGTTGCCTTTGTTTTTCCCGCCCTCCCACCCTTTTTCTTCAAGGACCCAGATTTCTTAATCAAGTACCCATTTTATTGATGTGAAGTCTCTTCATCTTTTTCTCTTTCAAGTTTCAATCCGGTGATTTATCGTGAAGATACTAACGGAGCTTCAAGTTCATCATTCTTCGTTCTATTTCTTCTCCGGTGGATTAAATTCAAGCTTTGTCGATCATATCTTTTCCTCGTTTCAAATGTTTTTCTCGTACCGGTGCACCTCTTAATCATCCACTTCTCGCTATTCAATTGTTCCGGAGTGATTAAAATATCTCACAAGATTCAAGTTTCCATTCTCAATTCACTCAAATTCTTTAGTGGCTGCTATCTCATTCAAGCCATTTAATTCAACCGGTGCAATCTCTCTTTTCAAGCAATCGTTCAACGGTGGTTCTTTTGAGTGGGCCCTAACCCACAGGTCTTTTCCCAGGATCTTACCTGACTCTTCTAATTTTCTCGGAGCTTCTAAAATTCTTTTCAAAGTTTGACGTCAGAATGGGTTATCATCAGTCATATGTCTTTCTCCAAGATCTTTCAAATTCTTTTCTTTCTTGGTTCAACCTTTCTAATTTTCATCTCGGTGTATCTCAACAATTGATGGTGGTTTCTCATCGTCATTCTCGGATTTTGAAGACCGAAGAAGAATTTCCCTTAAATCTTGTCCATTCTTTTGAAGATTCATGGTTCTAGCTTGATGCCATCCTCTCATAATTGTTTTCGATTGCGAGAATTCTTTTCACCCATCCGGAGCAATTCAGGAGTCTTTTCATTTTGTTCCGAAGCCCATCATCTCAGAACTATTCATTCTCAGCTTTCAGCTCTCGTTCTCCAAATCTTACCGGTGCATCATTCAAGTATTCTCTAATCAGCTCGTGATCTATTCGTTCACATGTATCTAAATCCCCTCAAGTATCTTCATTCGTTTTCCATTTTTTCCCGGTGTATTGTGATTTTGCCACTTTCATTTTCAATTCTTATGACAGTTTGTTCAAGATTCCTCGTCCTATATTCCCATATTTAATTTGTTGGTTGTTTCAATCCTACCGGTGGTTCATTGAAGACCTTCCTAAGTTTATGCTATATCTCTCTTAATCTTTTCTACGAGAATAAGTGGTATGCCAAATCCGTTGCTTGTCATCAATTTAAATTGGTGAAGGATACACACAACATAATTCTTGTCCTTATTTCACCCAAGTGATTTAATTCATTCTTCAAGTGTTCATCAAGATTCGTGTTTGAGGAGTTCAAGCATTCTTCATCTTGCATTCGGAAGTGCAAATCTTTCTATGTTATCTTTTGAGGTGGTGCTATGTCATTATTGACAATTTCCCTTCATGATTCAAGTTGTCAAGAATGAGATATTTAAATCCATCATTTTCTCTTCGTTAAGGAGATCGTTTCAACCTATCAACCCCTCCATTGGAGTTATCTTGGTAAAGATTTCACCTAAAGCCTTCCCTAAGGAATGTTGCTAATTATGGTGCTTATTAATGATCCAAGTTTCTCCTTCTCTTCTCGGTGAAAGAGTTTTCATCTCCGTGTTGCTCTCAAGCAATCATTTGTTTTCCATACTGGCATGTATTCACCTCTAAGTTTTGAGTTGTTTCCATAAGCCCACGAGGATCATATCCTTTCGTATTGATCTTCTAACAACTTCGTTCAATCCTTCTTTTTAAGGATGCTCTCTTAAATTCATTTCAGGTAGAAGATGTTGTTCTTCTTCGTTCTTTTCAGTCCGTTATTCGTTCCGGAGGCTTTGTGATATTGCTCTCCTCAAACCATCATGTTGTCATATCAAGATCAAGTTCTTTTCCGTTCTGTTCCAGTTAACAAGAGTGTCATGTCCTCCATTCAAGTTCTCTCATCTTATCAAGTTTTCCTCTCTTTTCAACTGGAGTGCTGTTCGAATTGGTTCTTCCTTGTTCCTTGTTTATCTCGTTTCAACCAGAGTGGTTTCAATTCCTTCTTGTCCGTTGTACTCGTCATTCATAGCTTTGCAACCTCCAAGGTTCACGGGGTGTTCCTTGTTTTTCTTTTCTACCGAAGTGCTCTCAATCTCATTCATCTCTATTGTATTCTTTCTTTCAATTTGCTCAACCAATCGAGGTTCTTTGGTTTCACTCATTTGTCAAAGAAGCAATAACCTCTCCTCTTCCTCTTCCGTTTCTCTCCGGTGCCATCCTTAGATCTCAGGACGAGATCTCTTGTAAGTGGAGGAGTGTTGTGACGCCCCGAGACAGACGCTCCAGACGGCTTCCTTATTTTCGTTATCGTTGCGTGTATTTATTTATTTGTTGCATTCATCATCGCATCATCCGCATTGGATCGGCACTTCGTTGCCATCTTTGTTTTAAAAACTTGTTTTCGCTCATGGTTGCCGCCTCTTCTTTGTCTCTGTTGACCTTCCCTTAGACCAACTGGACCGCTCTCTTCTCTCTTGTCTTCTCCATGGCCTTTTGTCAAACCCTCGCGCGCGTCCGGAAACTCTCCCGAACCAAACCCTCTCGGTCATCACCATTGGACCCGGATATCCCCAAACATCTATAAAACATCTTCGTTTTATTTATTCAACTCCCTAACCTATTTTATCTTGACCGTCCGATTTCGATCGAAAAGCAAACTTCCCTCTTATATATATATATAGTCCACCCTAATCTAATTTGAGACCAAACCCCTAAAACCTAGGGCATCTGTCCCATCCATTCCGTCTCCGCCGCCAGCCGACCAACCCCCTCTTCCTCGTAATCTCCTCCCGCAGCAACCACCGCTCCACCTCGTCTTCAGCGCCGGGCCAACCAGCGCTCGCCCCTGTGTCCATCAACTCCACCGCAGCCAGCCGCTCACCCGGAGCAAGCAGCAGCCCCGCCGTCGTCAGGCCAGGACCTCCTCGTCACTCCTCTTCTCCCGCTCCTCCCGTTTCTTCTTGTTGCCCCCGCCTCTCCCTGTGGTCTGACCTCTTGCCGCTGACAGGATCTGCCATGGCCGTCCCGACCCCCTGCTGCCGGCGCCGCCCGCGGTAACCCCGTCGCCTCCAGGATCTCCAGGTCTCGTCGCCGGCCCTCCCTCGCGCCCTCTCTTCCTTTTCTCTCTCTCTGATTCACCTCTCTCTGTCTCTCTTCGTCAGGGACAGGAACGAGGCGAGCCCGCGCGTCCTCTGTCTCACCGTCATCTTCGCGTGCCACGCCGGAGTTCCACCTCGCCGGAGCAGAGCTCCTCCTGCCGACGCCCTCCGCCACCCAGGCCAGGCCGCCCGCTCCTTCTCCCTGTCCTCCTCTTTTTCTCGTTTCTCCCCTTCTCTGAGCTCTTCCTCATCTCATCCCTCTCTCGCTCCTCGTCACAGGGAACCGACGCCATGGACGCACATGCTCTACCCCGAGTCAACCCTCGCCGCCCTTCCTCGTCAGATCCGGCCGGGGCCCGTCGGATCTCGCCGCCCCGCCATGTTCCTGGAGCCACGGAGCCCGTTTGTCCCCTGCTTCAGTCGTGCGAGCGCAAGGACGACGACCAGCGCCAAGTCCTGCTCGAGCACCCGTCTGCGTTGACCCACCTGCCTCCGCGCCAAGTCCCGCTGCCGCCCCGCCTTGCTTCCCCTGCATCGGTCGCGTTGACCGAGGCCCAGCGCCAGATCGCACCAAGGCCCAGATCTGCCAGCTCCCTGGAGCCCAATGTGAGCAGCCTAGCTCCGTTCAGATTCGGCCCAGCGCATGTTTTTTCCTCTGGAAGAATTTAGCTTTTATCCCAGGATTTGCTGTTTTACAGAAAAAACCCTCCACATCATGCATATAATATCTCACAAACTATGCATCATATGTAAAAACTTAATATATGTAAAATGCTCAGAAATTTGTGTAGTTTAATAATATCCAACTTTCATCTATGTTTAAAATGTCTAAATTGTTGTTTGCTTTAATTTGCATTAATGCCATGTTAAAATGCTTTAGTTCATAACTAAATAACCATAGCTCCAAATTTAATAAAGTTTATATGTAAATGGGGTAGAAAAATGCATAGATTAACATGGTGTACTTATTTTCCATGCTTAATACTTTTAAAATTGTGTATAGTGTAGTACAGTACCAAATCTAAAATGTGGACATGAGGATTTTTCGGAATTATTGTTTGTTGTTTCCGGCCTCATTTAAACTTGCCTAAATAGTTAGTTTACTTATGCTTCACATCTTGCCATGTTAATCAACATTTAATATTATTGTGTACCTTAACGAGAGCGAACTAAATAACTCGAATGTGGTGTTTCGTCAATATGCAACTCATTGCATATTGAGATCCACTTAATTTGTAGTATTGTTTGTGCACTTTGCCATCCCATGCCTCATTAAACCGGACATGCATCATACTTGGTTGCGCATCATGCCATATTTATGTGATGGTTGTTTACTATGTTACTTGCTTTTTTCTTGGTTGCTTCTCTCGTTAGCTTCGTTTTCGTTCCGGAGTTGTGAGGATTCGTTCGACTACGTCCGTTTGTCTTCTTCATGGACTCGTTCTTCTTCCTTGCGGGATCTCAGGCAAGATGACCATACCCTCGAAATCACTTCTATCTTTGCTTGCTAGTTGTTCGCTCTATTGCTATGTCGCGCTACCTACCACTTGCTATATCACGCCTCTCATATTGCCATGTCAAGCCTCTAACCATCTTTTCTAGGCAAACCGTTGCTTGGCTAAGTTACCGCTTTTGCTTAGCCCCTCTTATAGCGTTGCTAGTTGTCGGGGAAGATGAAGTTGTTCCATGTTGGAACATGGATATCATGAACTTTGTTGGGATATCACAATATCTCTTATTTAATTAATGCATCTATATACTTGGTAAAGGGTGGAAGGCTCGGCCTTATTCCTGGTGTTTTGTTCCACTCCCGCCGCCCTAGTTTCTGTCATACCGGTGTTATGTTCCTTGATTTTGCGTTCCGTACGAGGTTGGGTGTTATGGGAACCCCATGACAGTTCACTTTGAATAAAACTCCTCCAGCAAGGCCCAACCTTGGTTTTACATTTGCCTAACAACCTATTACCCTTCCCTTGGGTCGGCTAACCCGAGGGTCATCTTTATTTTAACCCCCCCGGGATAGTGCTTCTCTAAGTGCTGGTCTAAACCGAGTAGACTGCGGGGCCACCTCGGGGAAACTTGAGTCTTGGTTTTACTCGTAGGATGTCTCATCCGGTGTTGCCCTGAGAACGAGATATGTGTAGCTCCTATCGGGATTGTCGGCACATCGGGCAGCTTTGATGGTCTTGTTTTACCATTGTCGAAATGTATTGTAACCGGGATTCCGAGACTGATCGGGTCTTCCCGGGAGAAGGAATNAAGGGTGGAAGGCTCGGCCTTATTCCTGGTGTTTTGTTCCACTCCCGCCGCCCTAGTTTCTGTCATACCGGTGTTATGTTCCTTGATTTTGCGTTCCGTACGAGGTTGGGTGTTATGGGAACCCCATGACAGTTCACTTTGAATAAAACTCCTCCAGCAAGGCCCAACCTTGGTTTTACATTTGCCTAACAACCTATTACCCTTCCCTTGGGTCGGCTAACCCGAGGGTCATCTTTATTTTAACCCCCCCGGGATAGTGCTTCTCTAAGTGCTGGTCTAAACCGAGTAGACTGCGGGGCCACCTCGGGGAAACTTGAGTCTTGGTTTTACTCGTAGGATGTCTCATCCGGTGTTGCCCTGAGAACGAGATATGTGTAGCTCCTATCGGGATTGTCGGCACATCGGGCAGCTTTGATGGTCTTGTTTTACCATTGTCGAAATGTATTGTAACCGGGATTCCGAGACTGATCGGGTCTTCCCGGGAGAAGGAATATCCTTCGTTGACCGTGAGAGCTTGTGATGGGCTAAGTTGGGACACCCTGCAGGGTATAAACTTTCGAGAGCCATGCATGCGGTTATGTGGCAGATGGGAGTTTGTTAATGTCCGGTTGTAGGGAACTTGACACTTGACTTAATTAAAATGCATCAACCGCGTGTGTAGCCGTGATGGTCTCTTCTCGGCGGAGTCCGGGAAGTGATCACGGTTCTTGTGTTATGGTTGAACGTAAGTAGTTTCAGGATCACTTCTAGCTTCTCGACCGTTGCGTTTCTTCTCTTCTCGCTCTTATTTGCGTATGTTAGCCACCATATATGCTTAGTGCTTGCTGGAGCTCCACCTCACTACCTTCTCCTACCCATAAGCTTAAATAGTCTTGACCTCGCGGGTGTGAGATTGCTGAGTCCTCGTGACTCACAGATTCTACCAAAATAGTTGCAGATGCTGACGATACCAGTGCAGGTGACGCAACCGAGATCAAGTGAGAGTTCGATGAGGACCTTGGTCATTACGATGTTTCATTTCCGGTCGATCAGTAGTGGAGCCCAGTTGGGACGATCGGGGATCTAGCAGTTGGGTTATCTTCTTTTCTTTTGGCTTTGACCGTAGTCGGTCTATGTGTGTACTCTGATTGATGTATGACTTATTTATGTATTGTGTGAAGTGGCGATTGTAAGCCAACTCTCTTTATCCCATTCTTGTTCATTACATGAGATTGTGTGAAGATGACCCTTCTTGCGACAAAACCTACAATGCGGTTATGCCTCTAAGTCGTGCCTTGACATGTGAGAGATATAGCTGCAACGTGGGCGTTACACTCTCCCTCTCTCCTTGCTGGATCAAGGCGTGGAAGATGTCACTGGGCTACGCGTGTGTTGAATGCGGAGGCGCCGTTGTTCAGTGCTTAGATCGGAATCAACCGCGATCTGAATCGCTACGAGTACGACTCCTTCATCCGCGTTCTTGTAATGCTTCCGCATCGCGATCTTCAAGGGTATGAAGATGCACTCCCCTCTCTCTTGTTGCTAGTTTCTCCATAGATTGATCTTGGTGATGCGTAGAAAAAAAATTTAATTTCTGCCACGATCCCCAACACATGGTTTAGTTGATTTGGATCACGTTACACTTAGATGACTTGAGGGATGTTAGTTTAAGTGGGAGTTCTTAAGTAATTTGATTAATTGAATTGTAATTTATCATGAACTTAGTCCTGATAGTATTTGCAAATTATGTTGTAGATCAATAGCTCGCATTGTAGCTCCCCTACGTTTTTTGATATGTTCCAAGAGAAAACTAAGTTGAAAGATGATAGTAGCAATGATGCAGACTAGGTCCGTGATCTGAGGATTATACTCATTGCTACACACAAGAATTATTTCCTTAATGCACCGCTAGGTGACAGACTTATTGCAGGAGCAGATGCAGAAGTTATGACCGTTGGACAAGCTTGATGTGATGACTACTTGATAGTTTAGTGCGCCATGCTTTACGACTTAGAACTGGGACTTCAAAAACGGTTTGAACGCCACTGAGCATATGAGATGTTCCCAGAGCTGAAATTGGTATTTCAGACTCATACCCGTGTCGAGAGGTATGAGACCTCTGACAAGTACTTTGCCTACAAGATGGAGGAGAATAGCTCAACCAGTGAGCATGTGTTCAGAATGTCTGGGTGCTACAATCACTTGAATCAAGTGGGAGTTAATCTTCCAGATAAGATAGTGATTGACAGAGTTCTCTAGTCACTATCACCAAGATACTAGAACTTTGTGATAAACTATAATATGCAATGAATGACAAAAATGATTCCCGAGCTCTTCGCGATACTAAAATCAGCGAAGGTAGAAAGAGCATCAAGTGTTGATGATTAACAATACCACTAGTTTCAAGAAAAGGGCAAAGTAAAAGAAAGGGAACTTCAAAAAAATGACAAGCAGGTTGCCACTCCCGTGAAGAAGCCCAAAGCTATACCTAAGCCTGAAACTGAGTGCTTCTACTACAAAGGGAATGGTCACTGGAAGTGGAACTACCCCAAATACTTGGCGGATGAGAAGGATGGCAAAGTGAACAAGGGTGTATTTGATATACATGTTATTCATGTGTACTTTACTGGTGTTCATAGTAACCCCTGGGTATTTGATACCGGTTCAGTTGCTAAGATTAGTATCTCGAAACAGGAGTTGCAAAATGAACAGAGACTAGTTAAGGGCGAGGCGACCATGTGTGTTGGAAGTGATTCCAAGGTTGATAAGATCACCATCGCACACTCCCTCTATCTTCAGGATTAGTGTTGGACCTAAATAAATGTTATTTGGTGTTTCCGTTGGGCATGAATATGATTGGATCATGTTTATTGCAATACGTTTATTCTTTTAAGTCAGAGAATAAATTGTATTCTTTTTACATGAATAAAACCTTCTATGGTCATACACCCAATGTCAACAATTTACTGAATCTCGATCGTAGTGATACACATATTCATATCGCAACGGCATTTGGAACCGTCGCCAAGTGAGTGTGTGCGATAGGGTGTCCTTCCCACACGACCCAGAAATCATCGAGGATAGACCCTCATGGGACCCAGGCCGGGGTCGTGTGCGATCTGGTGAGGCATCGAAACCCAATCATTTCCATTGGTATGTACATCCCACACGGTAATATGAGAAAATCATTTCCGTAGGTATGTACATCCCACACGGTAATCCGAGAAAATCATTTCCGTAGGTATGTACATCCCACACGATGAATCCCAGAAAAACATTTCCGTTCGTATGTATATCACACACAGTCAATCCAAGGAATATGTTTCCGTTCTTATGTACATCCCACACAGTCAATCCAGGGAAAACGTTTCCATTCGGATGTACATCCCACACGGTTTTATGTATACGCTCGTGTGTGAAAGGTGTAACTATCACACACGCTCTGCCTTGGTTAACTGTTTGCTTTCATTAACTACATCACACATGATTTGATGTCGAAAACTGTGTGGCATTGGGCTATCCATCGCAAGCACTTTTAAAGCTTGAACCGTTTGCAAAGGTCCATGACCTTCTGTTCTATTTTTATTTTTGCCTGTAATTTATTATTCTAATTGGAAATTTTGAAATACGAAACATGCAATTCAAATTCTCAGCACAATGGTTCAACTACGAATCCATAAATAAAATTGCTAGTACAATATGTTCAGTAATTATAGGATTAGGCAGCAGTTAACTATGATGAACCGCAGTATTTAAAGGCGGTAAAGGTGAAGAGACAAGTGTAAATCATTTTGACTGCCAACGGTGTTGAAGAAGCGGAATGCCCATAATGTGCCTTTCTGCATGCCATAGGCACGAATGACTTTTGTCCAACCCCTTGTGACGATCGCCCGTCCATCCTTTACCGCCTTTAGGAAGAATTTTAGAGCATTATCATGGTAGCATGAATTATATACTTTAACCTTAGTTGCCTCCACTCCGGTCATGTAGTTTGCAATGTAATGATCAGTAAATAGCTTCGGAAACCATTGAAAAGACAAAAATATCAGATACTGAGGTCTAATAGAGTAACTTGTTGTGGGTAGGGGGAAAAGGTAACACATTACTTACCATCCTAAAGTTCACTGTTGTCTTCGACAAAGTGTAAATAAAGAGCTTAATTCCGATCACTCGTTTCTTTCTCCTAACAATCTTTCTTAGTTTCCTCACTTGACGCTTGTTCATGAATATCTCATTGCCCCATACACAAAAGGGATCGAAGCATGGTTTAGTACCCCTCATATATGTACCTACAAGCAACCAGTAAATGTTAGAAGCTAAACTGAGATTGCACAAATGATGTAAAATACAACTACCTATGTTCCTAAGTACATTTTTTTTTGAGATTTCAATATGAACTACATACGGATATATATAGAATCTTATATTTACTAATTGGAGGCACCTTTCAAGTCGTTTAATTAACCCACATCATCAATATTAATTCTAGCGTTGGATTAGAACATTTACGGCCAGGATAAAAAGGAAAGTTACGTAACAAAGATGGTCCGGTCCAGTAGAAAATCTGTCACGTACACTGATAGTGGAAAATAAAGAAGCCCCCTCCCATCAAAACTTCATGGTCCAGTAAAAAAGGATATATCACGTCCACCGATAGTAGAAAAAAATATAAGGCTCTAGCGATGAGAAGTCCACGATGTCCACAAGTAGTGAAAAATAAGAAATAACCTCGCAAGAAAACTGTATGATATGTAGATAATAAACAAGGAAAAAAGAATCCACAATTGGGGTGGAGAAAAATATTCCATGTTTTGTCAAAATAAAAAATCCACGACCATGTTGATGGAAGGTACGCCCTTTCCAACTAGATTGCATACTACAAAAATCAGTGAATTAAAAACAGCCATCGTTGCCTTCTCCTCCCTTAAACCAACCCTACTGTCTTACATGTTCCCATGGCAGTGATTTTCCATCTCTTCACATCAAGTGCGGGTAGAAAAAAAGGCAAGTGCTGCAAAGATGAGGAGCTTCCCTCCCCTGCCATCAAGGGAACAAGGTTTTATATTGCAGTCTTTCTCATCTAAAAAAGAGAGACTGTCCTTTCCTATGTGTATCCAGTTCTTCTTTCTCATCTGCTTTCTCGCCGAAGCTACGTCCCTGGAGGTGAACGGGAGTCTACGTGTTGATCGCGCTGTACCCGCCAGGCGGCGAGAAACACGCATGTGGACGCAGCAGTGCACGTGATGTTGAACTCCGGAAGGAGCAAGAAAACACACAAAATCAACTAACGGTAAGAGGCAACCTGTAAGTGCATCTAGTGCCCCTTAGTGATTTTGGTGTATTGAAGACTTATAGGTTAAGGAACTAATGCGTTTGTGAGTGTACACAGGTCTATAAGTCTATGAGGAGTTTGATATTTACAGAGAAAGTTGACCCCTAAAAATGAAGTTCTTCGACTGAAGACTTTGATATTTTGAACACTTTCTGAAGACTTTGAAAGTGAAGAAATTGGTGTGACCTTGAAGACTTGGTATTCATTTGAGGAACATGAAGCTTGAAGACTTTTGTTTTCGTAGTTTCGTTTTCTCTTTCTTGAGTCATAGGAAACACCGTACTATTAAAGGGGGTCGAGGAAATACTAAGGAAAAATTTCCATGTGATGCTCAACTCAAAATCCTACACCAACCAATCCCTTCGAGTGAAGCCTTTGGAAATCTCATAAGTTCTATCAATTTCTTCAGTGACAGAGACGAAGTTCTTTTGGTCGCTGAGGAATTTGTTCTGACTGAGGAGTTAGGAATTCGCCAGTGCGGATTGCCTACATAGTGAGGAACATGATAGCCCTGAGGAATTTGAGATTCAAATTTCTGACCGTTGCTGTGCTGCGCGCCAGCTGTCCCAAAATATCTTATCCACCTAACGGTCATATCATTGAAGGGCATTTATGTCTTATCATGTCGAGCTGCTCCCTATGCTATAAATAGCCGCCCCCTACAACCACTAGCTGGTTGGCTGCTCCGAGAGAACTTGACACTTGTCATTTGAGAGCAACCCATCCTCCGAGGACTTTGAGCGAAAGTCATCGAGTGAGGAAAAACCCAAAAACCAAACCCCTACAAATCCAAAGTGATTGAGCATCACTGAAGAGATTGATCCTGCGTGGATCCGACGCTTGTTACCTTTGAAGACTGTGCTTCTGTAACATCCCAAATTTTCAATTTGGAATGTTATACATAGAGCATCATTGCATATCATATTTTCATTGCATTTTCTTTGCATTTTGCTCGATCCTAGAAAATTCTACACAACTCAAGGACCCTCGGAGAGAGTTGAGGATTTTTGTTATTTTCATATTTGAGTTATCTCAAATTTTGAAAATAGGATCGTTGATTTTAATTATTTTATCTTCAATTATTTCTATTACAAAAATACGCGAGAGGGAATAAAATGACTTTCCCAAAATAAAGAAATAATGAAGATTTAATAATAAAATCAAATAAGATTTTATTTTGGAGTTTTTCGTCTTTTTATTTGGATTTTAAAAAAATGCGCGTTTTTCAAAATTGCATCTAGGCCCCAAATAAATGTTCATTAAATCCGGCTTGATTTTAGAAACCGGGGAAAATTTATTTCGGGATTTTTGGAGTCCGTTTGAAACATCTTTTGATTTTTTTTTCTATGCGTAATGTTTTATTAAAAAAACTAACCGCCATACCGGGCCGTACCCGAGCGGGACTCCGCTCGGGGCGCCTTTAAATACCGGCCGCCCCGGGAGCCCCAGCCCACCCGAGCCCGCCGCCGCCCCAGCCCGCCGCCGCCGGAGTTCGCCGCCGCCGCCGCCGACTCGCTGGAGCTGCGCGCCTTACGAGGTTCGCCGCGCCATGAATTCCGTGCCGATTTAAAAAAAAACGATCGGTTTTCTTCGGTTTTTTTTATTATTTTTTTAATTATTTTTTTTCTTTTTCCGTACGAATCTGTTCGTCGTATTTTTCTTTTTCTCGGATTTAATCCGCGATTTTTCTGATCGCGATTCCAGATCCGATTTTCGTTTTAGTATAACTTTTCGCTCGTTTATCGGAATCAGGCGATTCAAGCGCCTGGAGTTTCGTCTCGAAACCCTCTTTCCGAATAATCTACTTAAACAAGGTTTTGAATCTGTAAAATTTGACTTAGATCCAGATTAGTAAAACGAAGCTGTTTTCTTCTACCGTTTGACTTTCGTTGCTTCGTTTGATTTGATTCTTTTTGCAAACCGGAGTTCTTAAGTTGAACTATCTGGTTTGATCTATTTGAGTTTTACCTGTGCATTAGATGAGTACTTATTGTATGCTTGTTTGTTTGTCTGCGATAGAATACCCGAAGTGCGCCGCTTGTTACTTCGAATCTCTAGGTTTCGCGGATCATCAGCAAGGCAAGTAACACTTTGATCATACTTTTCTCATACCTAATTTTTATGCATTAGATCTATCCTCAAACACTTGCATGATTAGGATCTAATTAAATTGTGGGATGGGAAGTAGTTGAGGTAGTACCTATTACCTGTTTTATTATCAAACCTTTGGGAGTTACTTCTACGTTTGCTTATTATGCCATGCTATGCTCGTAGACGTGGATTGGGTGAGTGTATTCCATGACAGATGTGAGATTGTTAATTAATGGTTTATTTAAGGTGGCAACTTAAACACACATCTGGGTGGATTGAGGCACCTGGTTTCTATCAGGACTTGCCTGTATTTCTTCGGACCGCCACCCAGGCTCAAAGGGATCATGAGATTATTCAAACTAGAAACTTCCGTGTGCAGCCACAAGCCATTATGGGCTCTCGCATAGTTGACTAAGTTGTGCGAACTCTTACGGGTAGACTAGCAGATGTAGGCGAAAGTAGGTGTACCGGTCTACCCATAAGTAAGGTTCTAGTGCTTCTGAAAGACTGTGTCTCGGTCATCCGTTTCTCAAACACCATGTAGTGCGAGAAATCAAACGGAAGCGATCGAGTCTTATGGGGAAAAGTGCGCAAACCTCTGCAGAGTGTATAAACTAATCATGGTTAGCTGTGTCCCCGGTTATGGACATCTTGAGTATCTAGTACCTGGATATCATGTGAATCTCATCATGTTACTTCTAATTAATATTGTTGGGTTTAATGAGTACTTTTAATTGGGATTGAGAATGCTGTCAACCATTCTCAATGTTTCACAACCACCATAATACTTAATTAAATTTATTCCTTTGCAGGAGGGAAAAATTGGCTTTATGCAAAAACTTTAACCGTAGAGCTTTCCACCAGCCATATATGCATGTAGTATAGGCTATTCATTCCATTATTCTCTATGTGTTACATTGCCAGCATATTCCATATGCTGACCCGTTTTCGGGCTGCAACGTTTCATGTTGCAGACTTTTCAGACAATGAGTATGGTGCTTAGGTCATGGTTCTATACTCAGTGATGCCGTTCGAGTTGATGGACTCGCTTATTCTTCCAAGCCTTCCGCTGTTATCGCATTAGATGGCCTTAAGCCATATTTATTTTGTTAAGTTCTCTCTTGAGACATTCGATTGAAATAAGTGTGTGATTGCTACTCTGTTATAAATCCTTCGAAGTACTGTGTGGTGTCAGCATTACTGATCCAGGAATGACACTGAGCACAGAGACTTGATCCATTCGGGTCGGGTCGCCACAGAGATGGTATCAGAGCACACGCTGACTGTAGGACACGACCATTAAGCTAAAGCCCTAGATCACTACTCTCTCTTCTCATTTCTGACTCCTCATCTTTTCTACTCTTTTAGGATGACAGAAGCGAGGATCAAGATCACTCAGCCGGATGAAGATACACCCTTTGGACGACACCTGAAGGAAGTCACTAGGTACCTTAACATAGGATTACCAAGCTTCACCGAGACCTACAATACCACTTTACCCGAAGAGGAGCGCTGGAAGATTCAAGCTCATGTTCCCGGATGGACGTTTGCGCCAATCACGGAGCCCATAGTGTGTGTTTTCAATGCACCAACCTGGAGTCTGGGAAAGAGTATGACAGCCCACATAACCATGGGGCGCATTGGATAAGTTTATAGAGAAGACCTCAAGGATACTATCTACTAGATTTGCGGACGCCGAGATGAATAATGGGAGATAGTTGGCACTAAGAAGGATCGATCCATTGCAGCTTTCATCCAGGAGTTAAACCAGCACATTCGACGTCAGGAGAACCAGATGTGCACAGACATGATGGAGTTGAAGGCAGCAAAAGCCAAGATTATCGAACTAGAAGGAGAACTGAAGGCCACTCGCAAGGACTACATGGAGGAGATTGTAGCTCTAGTGGGACAAAACGGCGATCTTAAGAAGAAGATTGAAGAACTCATGGGAAATTCAGCACCCGGAGGAGAAGATGAAGATAGCACCTGTCCAGAGAACTACATCATCATCGACGACACCGTTTCCGATCCTAGTGATGATGATTACGAAGATGAAGCTGGAGCAGATATCATGGAGTCTTCATCGGAGCAGTTTTTTTCTAGTTGACCACCATAACAGTAGTAGATTACCCCCATGTTATATTAGTTTTAGTTTCAGCACTTTGTAACGATAGATAGACCGTTGTATGTCCTTGTTTGAATTGATTGGAGTGATATTGTGTGATTTGTCTCATGTGCATATGGGTAGTGTTTCTCTCTAGACCTCATTCTATTCTAAATTCTCTTCTTTTCTTAAAACCCTCAGATGCCTCTGAGACGCGACCCCGAATTTTTTTTCCCGCCAGAGATCACTCAGTTGATTCAGCAGCAGAATACCTCGATTCAAACATTGGTACAGAATCAAGGCAACAACAACAACAACAACAACAACCCACCGCCACCACCACCTGTTGACCATTTGACCCGATTCTTAAGGCTAAATCCGCCGGTGTTTTCCAATAGCACCGAGCCGATTGTTGCAGATGATTGGCTCCGTAAGATAGGGAGGGTGTTGACCACTGCAGGATGTACAGATGGAGAAAGGGTGAAGTTTGCTGCACATCAGCTTGAAGGACCCGCAGCAGCATGGTGGGAGAATTTTACAGCCACTTACTGTAACGCCCTCGATGCGGCTATATCTCCCACGTGTCGAGGCACGACTTAGAGGCATAACCGCATTGAAAGCAATGTCGCAAGCGAGGTAATCTTCACACAACCCATGTAATACATAAGGGAAAGAGATACATAGTTGGCTTACAGTCGCCAGTTCACACAGTACATGAATAACCAACCATCATTCAGAGTACACTCAAGGTCCGACTACGGAACCAAAACAAAAGAAGATACCCCAAATGCTACACAGATCCCCGAATCTTCCCAACTGGGCACCACTAATGATCATCAGGAAAAGACACATAGTAACGACCACGTTCCTCGTCGAACTCCCACGTGAGCTCGGTTGCGTCACCTGCACTGGCATCATCGGAACCTGCAACTGTTTTGGAAGCATCTGTGAGTCACGGGGACTCAGCAATCTCACACCCGCGAGATCAAGACTATTTAAGCTTATAGGAAGGACAGAGTAGTAAAGTCGAGCTGCAGCAAGCGACTAGCATATATGGTGGCTACATCGCAAAAGAGAGCGAGAAGAGGAGCAAAGCACGGACGTGAATCTAGTAGCGATCAAGAAGTGATCCTGAACTACTTACGTCAGACATAACTCCAACACCGTGTTCACTTCCCGGACTCCGCCGAGAAGAGACCATCACGGTCACACACGCGGTTGATGTGTATTTTATTTGAGGTCAACTTTGGGTTTTCTACAACCGGACATTAACAAATTCCCATCTGCCTCATAACCGCGGGCACGGCTTTCGAAAGATATTACCCTGCAGGGGTGTCCCAACTTAGCCCATCATAAGCTCTCACGGTCAACGAAGGATATTCCTTCTACCGGGAAGACCCGATCAATCTCGGATCCCGGACTACAAGACATTTCGACAGCAATAAAACAAGACCAGCAAAGCCGCCCGATTGTGCCGACAAATCCCGATAGGAGCTGCACATATCTCGTTCTCAGGGCACATCCGGATGAGACTAGCTACGAGTAAAACCAAGCCTCGAGTTTCCCCGTGGTGGCCCCGCAGGCAGCTCAATTCGGGCCAGCACTCGAAGGAGCACTGGTCCGGGGGGGGGGTTAAAATAAAGATGACCCTCGGGCTCGCGAAAACCCGGGGGAAAAAGGCTTAGGTGGCAACTGGTAAAACCAAAGTTGGGCCTTGCTGGACGAGTCTTATTCAAAGCGAACTGTCAAGGGGGTCCCATAAATCACCCCAACCGTGTAAGGAACGCAAAATCAAGGAACATAACACCGGTATGACGGGAACTAGGGTGGCAAGAGTGGAACAAAACACCAGGCATAAGGCCGAGCCTTCCACCCTTTACCAAGTATATAGATGTATTAATTTTAGCAGATATATATTGTGATATCCCCAACAAGTAAACATGTTCCAACAAGGAACAACATCTCCATGTTCCAACAAGGAACAAACTTCAACTTCACCTGCAACTAACAACGCTATAAGAGGGGCTGAGCAAAGCGGTAACATAGCCAAACAACGGTTTGCTAGGAAAAGGATGGTTAGGGGCTGACATGGCAATATGGGTGGCATGATATTGCAAGTGGTAGGCATCGCAGCATAGGCAAAGCAAAGGAGCGAGCAACTAGCATAGCAAAGATAGAAGTGATTTCGAGGGTATGGTCATCTTGCCTGCAATGTTCTCAGAGTTGTCGAAAGCTTGATCCTCGTAAGCGTTCTCAACAGGTTCCTCATTCACGTACTCGTCTCCCGGCTCTACCCAAAGCAACAACACAAACAAAGGAACCACAATAAATCACGGTGCAATGCACAATCAACATGATGCAAAACATGACATGATATGCGAGATGTGATATGCAATGCGTATGTGCGCTCCGGAAGGTAAATGATGAACCAGGCATCAACTTGGCAAACCAAGTATGCCACTGGAAAGATGAGATGATTTCGGTCGAAATCGATATAAAGATCACCGGAATCGGATGCACGGTTTGCAAATGACAAGCAAAACAAGAATGGCACAAATCTGCCATTAACAGCATGATGCCACTTAGCAAGCAATAAATAATTAAGCTACTACACCCAAACGTATCAACAAAGTACATGGCAGTGATCTACACAAGATTCTTGACAAAAGATGATCACTGAGCTACGGCTAGTTCACATCATAACAGGTTCAAACAAGCATGGCAAAAGTGCACAAAATATCAGGCTGGACATGGCAAAAACAGCATCAGGTTGCAATGTTCAGAGCAACAAAACTACATGCTACAGGAACTTATAATAGCAAAAAAAGGCATGGCATGAATCTCATCAAAGCATAGAACAAAAGTCCCTTACTGACCATAAGCCAAAAAGGATCAGAAAATATAGTAACACCCATGTCAATATTGAAAGTTTCGTTAACAGATTCAGCAACATGGCATGTCAAAAACTGATAACAAGTAGGCATGATTACAAGCTCAATGCACTCACTACAGAGCCTTATATGATAAACTAAGCATACATACATCAAGAAGGTATGACATAGAAGGCATACATGGAAAGAACAATAACATAGCCTATACGGATCAACCACAACAACCTAGGCAAAATTGAATAACATGTAAACAATCTGCCAGGAAACATTTGATAGCAAAAGTAGAGCTCTATTGACTCAAGCTATG
>LR880972.1:302553208-302563414 GCA_904067115.1 Aegilops sharonensis
GAGATCAGGAAGTTGATTTTTCAAGAGGCACATGATTCACCATATTCGATTCACCCTGGAAATACCAAGATGTATTTGGATTTGAAGAATACTTTCTGGTGGACCGGAATGAAGAAGGATATTGCAGAGTACATAGCAGTTTGTGATGTATGTCAGAGGGTGAAGGCAGAACATCAGAAGCCAGCAGGATTGTTACAGCCATTGCCTATACCCGAATGGAAGTGGGATACACTAGGTATGGATTTTATCACGGGATTGCCCAGGACTCGTTCAGGCTATGACTCGATTTGGGTTATAGTCGACCGTTTGACGAAGGTAGCTCATTTCATTCCAGTAAAGACTACCTACAGCAGTGCCAAATTGGCTAAGATATACATGACCTGGATTGTATGCTTGCATGGAGTTCCGAGGAGTATCGTATCAGATAGAGGAACCCAATTCACCTCAAAGTTCTGGAAGCAGTTGCACAAAACTTTAGGAATCAGGCTGGAGTTTAGCACAGCTTTCCATCCACAGACAGATGGATAAACCGAGAGAGTCAACCAGATTTTGGAGGATATGCTTAGAGCTTGTGCTTTGGATTATGGATCAAGTTGGGATGACAATTTGCCATATGTGGAATTTTCTTATAACAACAGTTACCAAACCAGTCTGAAGATGGCACCTTTCGAAGCCTTGTACGGAAGGAGGTGTAGGACCCTGTTATTGTGGGATGAAGTTGGAGACCGCCAGTTGTTTGGACCAGATTTGATTAAGGAGTCTGAACAGAAGGTAAAGTTGATTCGCGATAGGCTCAAGGTAGCCCAGTCAAGACAGAAGAGTTATGCAGATTCAAAACGCAAAGAGACAGAATACGAAGTCGGAGACAGAGTATATCTTTGAGTATCGCCACTTCGAGGAGTTAAGCGTTTTGGAGTTAAGGGAAAGTTAGCACCTCGATTTGTTGGACCCTATCGTGTTTTGGAACGTATGGGAGAAGTTGCGTACAAGTTGGAATTACCCGAGAGATTGTCAGGAGTTCATGATGTGTTTCACGTTTCATAGTTGAAGAAGTGTCACGCAGAGATGGCTGATATACCACTGAGAGATACCGTGCCACTGGAAGCGATTCAGTTGAATGATGATTTGACCTACGAGGAGAAACCAGTTAAGATTTTGGAGTATGCCAGCAGAGTCACTCGCAGCAAGGTCATTAAGTTTTGCAAAGTTCAGTGGAGCCACCACACAGAGGATGAAGCCACCTGGGAGCGAGATGAAGATTTGCTTAAAGACCACCCTCACCTATTTTCTAGCCAACCCGAATCTCGAGGGCGAGATTCATCTTAAGGGGGTAGGTTTGTAACATCCCAAATTTTCAATTTGGAATGTTAGACATAGAGCATCATTGCATATCATACTTTTCATTGCATTTTGCTCGATCCTAGAAAATTCTACACAACTCAAGGACCCTCGGAGAGAGTTGGGGATTTTTGTTATTTTCATATTTGAGTTTTCTCAAATTTTGAAAATAGGATCGTTGATTTTAATTATTTTATCTTCAATTATTTCTATTACAAAAATATGCAAGAGGTAATAAAATGACTTCCCAAAATAAAGAAATAATGAAGATTTAATAATAAAATCAAATAAGATTTTATTTTGGAGTTTTTCACCTTTTTATTTGTATTTTAAAAAATGCGCGTTTTTAAAAATTGCATCTAGGCCCCAAATAAATGTTCATTAAATCCGACTTGATTTTAGAAACCGGGGAAATTTTATTTCGGGATTTTTGGAGTCCGTTTGATACTTATTTTGATTTTTTTTCTATGCGGAATGTTTTATTAAAAAAACGAACCGCTTTACCGGGCCGTACCCAAGCGGGACTCTGCTCGGGGGCGCCTTTAAATACCGGCCGCCCCGGGAGCCCCAGCCCACCCGAGCCCGCCGCCGCCGCCGCCGACTCGCCGGAGCTGCGCGCCTTACGAGGTTCACCGCGCCTCGAATTCCGTGCCGATTTAAAAAAAACCGATCGGTTTTCTTCGGTTTAATTATTATTATTTTATTTATTTTTTTAATTATGTTTTTCTTTTTCCGTACGAATCTGTTCGTCATATTTTTCTTTTTATTGGATTTAATCCGCGATTTTTCTGATCGCGATTCGAGATCCGATTTTCGTTTTAATATAACTTTTCGCTCGTTTATCGGAATCAGGCGATTCAAGCGCCTGGAGTTTCGTCTCGAAACCCTCTTTCCGAATAATCTACTTAAACAAGTTTTTGCATCTGTAAAATTTGATTTAGATCCAGATTAGTAAAACGAAGTTGTTTTCTTCTGCCGTTTGACTTTCGTTGCTTCGTTTGATTTGATTCTGTTTGCAAACCGGAGTTCTTAAGTTGAACTATCTGGTTAGATCTATTTGAGTTTTACCTGTGCATTAGATGAGTACTTATTGTATGCTTGTTTGTTTGTCTGCGATAGAATACCCGGAGTGCGCCGCTTGTTACTTCGAATCTCTAGGTTTCACGGATCATCAGCAAGGCAAGTAACACTTTGATCATGCTTTTCTCATACCCAGTTTTTATGCATTAGATCTATCCTCAAACACTTGCATGATTAGGATCTAATTAAATTGTGGGATGGGAAGTAGTTGAGGTAGTACCTATTACCTGTTTTATTATCAAACCTTTGGGAGTTACTTCTACGTTTGCTTATTATGCCATGCTATGCTAGTAGACGTGGATTGGGTGAGTGTATTCCATGACAGATGTGATATTGTTAATTAATGGTTTATTTAAGGTGGCAACTTAAACACACATCTGGGTGGATTGAGGTACCTGGTTTCTATCAGGACTTGCCTGTATTTCTTCGGACCGCCACCCAGGCTCAAAGGGATCATGAGATTATTCAAACTAGAAACTTCCGTGTGCAGCCACAAGCCAATATGGGCTCTGGCATAGTTGACTAATTTGTGCGAACTCTTACGGGTAGACTAGCAGATGTAGGGGAAAGTAGGTGTACCGGTCTACGCACAAGTAAGGTGCTAGTGCTTCTGAAAGACTGTGTCTCGGTCATCCGTTTCTCAAACACCATGTAGTGCGAGAAATCAAACGGAGGCGATCAAGTCTTGTGGGGAAAAGTGCGCAAACCTCTGCAGAGTGTATAAACTAATCATGGTTAGTCGTGTCCCCGGTTATGGACATCTTGAGTATCTAGTACCTGGATATCATGTGAATCTCATCATGTTACTTCTAATTAATATTGTTGGGTTTAATGAGTACTTTTAATTGGGATTGAGAATGCTGTCAACCATTCTCGATGTTTCACAACCACCATAATAGTTAATTAAATTTATTCCTTTGCAGTAGGGAAAAAATGGCTTTATGCAAAAACTGTAACCGTAGAGCTTTCCACCAGCCATATATGCATGTAGTATAGGCTATTCATTCCATTATTCTCTATGTGTTACATTGCCAGCATATTCCATGTGCTGACCCGTTTTCGGGCTGCAACGTTTCATGTTGCAGACTTTTCGGACGACGATTAAGGTGCTTAGGTCGTGGTTCTATACTCAGTGATGCCATTGGAGTTGATGGACTCGCTTATTCTTCCAAGCCTTCTGCTGTTATCGCATTAGATGGCCTTAAGCCATATTTATTTTGTTAAGTTCTCTCTTGAGACATTCGATTGTAATAAGTGTGTGATTGCTACTCTGTTATAAATCCTTCGAAGTACTATGTGGTGTCAGCATTACTGATCCAGGGATGACACTGAGCACAGAGACTTGATCCATTTGGGTCGGGTCGCTACAGCTTCTTCCAGACGGTTAGGCATCATGGTCTAGAGCATCCAAGAGGAATTGTGGATCGCCGAGAGACCAAGTCTGTGAAGGTTTGGAAGTCGCCTGAAGACTTACCACGAGTGATTGGACGAGGTCTGTGTGACCTTAGTTCAAGGAGAATACGGTGAGGACTTGGTGTCCTGAGCTGTGTGCTCAGCGACTGGGTGTCCGGGACTGTGTGTCCTCGAGTTTAAATACTCAGCCGCTCCAACCACACGTACAACTGAGACAACAGTTGGAACTGGTCTACCAAATCATTGTCTTCACCAACCTAACTGGTTCTATTTCCTCAACCCTTTCATTTCCTCATTCTTGTGTTGAGTGTTCATTCATATCTGTGTTTGAAGACTTTGACTGAAGACTTTCTCAATTTCCTCAGTTCAATTTCTTCAGTCTGTTTGTCTTCATCTTGTGCTATCCTGTGTTTACGCTTTCTCTACTCTTTGTTTGTCTTCATTTCATCATGATGACCATGCCTGCATTCTGCTATGCTTACTTCTGAGTACTTATTCCGTGCAAGTAGTTCTTCGCTAAGGAATTTCCTCACCGGCAAATTCCTCAGTGAAGAACTCATAAAAATCGCCTATTCACCCCCCCTCTAGTCGATATAACGCACTTTCAATTGGTATCAGAGCAAGGTATTCCCTTGTTCTGTGTGATTTTGGTTTAACCACCTGGAGTTTTAGTTATGTCGACCGCAGGTATGATCAAGGTCTCAGCAGGGTGTCCTACCTTTGATGGGACGGACTACCCCTACTGGAAGAACAAGATGCGAATCCATCTTGAGGCAATTGACAACGATCTCTGGTATGTTGTGGAAAATGGTGTTCCCACAGTCACACCTTCTCTGAATGCTGCCGATGTGAAGAGATTCAAGCAACTCGATTCTCAAGCGAAGAATATCATATGTGGCCATCTGAGCAAAGGTCAATATGGAAGAGTGAGTGCTTTGGAAACTGCCAAGCTCATCTGGGACAGGCTGTCCAAAGTAAATGAAGGAGTCTCAACTCAGCATGACTCTCGAGTTGATGTTCTTCGAAATCTCTTCAACCGCTTCAAAAGACTCGACAACGAAAATGTTCAACAAACCTTCGATCGCCTCACTGACATATCAAATGAGCTTCAAGAGCTTGGTGCCACTGACATCACCGACCATGAAGTGGTGAAGAAATTGTTGAGATTGCTTGATTCCTCATTTGATACTCTGGCACTGATGATACAAGAGCGTCCTGACTACAAGTCACTTGATCCAGCTGATATCCTCGAGAGGCTAAATACTCATGAGTTCCAGCTTGCTAAAAAGAGAGGTCAATATGGTTCTAGCTATGGAAAAACACGTGCCCTGAAGGCCAAGGCTGTGTCTGAATCTGATTGTGAAGACTCTGGTAGTAGCCTTGGAGATCCTGAAGAATTAGGCCAGGAGCTAGCACTGCTCGTGAAGAAATTCCAGAAGTTCTCAAGACGTGGTCATTTTGGAAAATCCTCAAGAAGCAGTGATTCCTCATCCAGTGACTATAAGAGAAGACTTTGCCACAAATGCAAGAAACCTGGTCACTACATCCAAGATTGTCCTCAGTGGGAAAAGGAATTAAAGAAGAAGAAACACAAGGATTACAGTTCTGATGACGCGAAGAAGAAGAAGAAATCATCGAAATCTTCATCATCAAAATCCTCAAAGCCTTCTTCTCACAAGAAGAGCAGCTCCAAAAAGGCTCGGGCATTCATTGGCAAGGAAATGGACTCTGAAGCTGAATCTGGGGAACATGAGGAAGAGGAGGCATTAGAAGAATATGAGTCTGGTGTGGCGAGTCTAGCTCTCGCTACTTCTTTCGTCAGCAAGTCCATCTTCAACTTTGAATAAAATGACCTCACCAACAAAGCTGATGAAGATAGTGATGACTACGCTCCCACCTATTGCTTCATGGCAAAGGGTGCCAAGGTACTCAAATATACCTCCTCTGAATCTAGTGAAAATGAATCTGATGAAGACCTAAAGCCTAGTTACTCAAAACTTGCTAAGATTGCTGTAAAACAACAAAGGGCTTTTGAAAAGGTTCAAAACATGCTAGATAGGAGTGATGATATGTTAGGTGAAGAAATGGATCGCACTAAAGCCCTGACTGAAAATCTTCAGAGACTTCAGTCTAGGCTTGACAGCCTTCAAGGTCATCATAACACTTTCTTATGAATTTCTTCAAAGAAAGCAAGATCTTGAGAAGCTAAGTGTGAATTATGAAGATCTTCAGAAGAAGCGTGATTCATTACTTGCTCAACAAATCAGCGCTTCTCGGGAAGAATTTGTTCCTCCATGCTTAAAGTGCATTGAACGTGAATCTGCTAATTCTTCACCTGAATGTTCAAATGCTTCAATTGCTACAAATTCTTCACCTGCCTCTGCTATCACTAATTCCTCATCTGAGGACATTTCTAGTAACACTGGCGATGCAGGGCTGAAGGAATTGTATATGACAGGCATGTACAAAAGCCTCAAAGGGCATCAGACTCTTTGTGATGTGCTTAAAAAGCAGATCCTCAACAGGAACCCTAGGAAAGAGGGTATTGCCTTCGAGAGGAAACTCAATGCTGATGGAACATATTGGAAGCCTGAGAAGTATCCCAAAACCTCATGGGTTGCTGCAAAGGGACCTCCAGTTGATCCATCTAACTTATCTGGCTTTACATGCGAATCTCCTCATTCTTCTGATGAGTCATTTGACTCCAACTATAAATTGTTCAAAAATCAGAATGGTGAAGTATTTGCTAGATATGTTGGCACTAACTGCAGGAACGGTTCCCCTATGAAGAATATCTGGGTTCCCAAGAAGTGCCTTGAAAGTCTTCAGGTGAATGTCCTCATGGCACCACCTGTGCAGAATAGGAACCCCAGATCAAATTCTTCATATGGACCAAATTCTTCATATGGATCCAAGTCCTCATACGGACCAAATTCCTCATGTGGATCAAATTCCTCAAAAGAATCAAAGCCCTCATATGATTATCATCGTGCTAACAACTCTGTTTCGCAGGGTAGAGCTAAGGGCTATGAATATGTGCATTATTCTTCAAACCAATATGTTCATAAGTCCTTGAAGAATTTCTCTGCTTATTCATATGCTTACCCTAACCCCTCTTATGTGAAACGAAATGGTTTGGCCTCTATGCCACCATTCTCATATGGTGCTCGCAGAGTGATGAACTCTTTGCCACCCCTTCAGATGTGGGTGGTGAAGAAAAAGAACTAACCTCTTCTGCAGGGTCAGGTCTCCAGACGTTCTTTAAACGTCTGAAGAATTTGCTGGGGGCCTGACAAAATGCCTGAAAGGACGCAGGCTAATCATGATGAAATGAACTTTCATTTCACACGTCCTCCTACTGCTTATCTGTTAGTACTGACTGATGAAATTCATCTGATGAACTTGATATCATATTCTTCAGTGATGAAGTATATGAGATCGTAAGTTGTACTAATTCATCTGCAGGATGATCAACCCAAAGCCACTGAGTGGGTTCTCGATAGTGGATGTACAAATCACATGACTGGTGACAAGAATCTATTGATGGATGCTCCCTTATCACCGTCACATCTGAAGCATATCATCTTTGCTGATAAAGGCAAAAGTCAGGTATTGGGTCTTGGTAAGGTTGCGATCTGTAAGGACATACACATGGACAAAGTCATGCTTGTTGAGTCCTTAGGATACAACCTCATGTCAGTCTCAATGCTTTGTGATCTTGATATGGTTGTTATCTTTGGCAAGTATTGTTGTGTTGTGATTATGGAAGCTGACAATTCCAAAGTCTTCGAAGGCTTTAGGAGAGGAGACTTGTATATTGTTGACTTCTCTACAGGACCACAACCAGCCATGTGTCTACTTGCAAAAGCTTCAGAAGGCTGGCTATGGCATCGGTGACTTGGTCACGCAGGCATGAGGAATTTGAACACGCTTGCAAAGAAGAAGCATGTCATTGGCATTGAGAATGTCAAATTCCTCAAGGGTCACTTGTGTGGAGCTTGTGAAGCTGGAAAAATGACCAAGGCCAAGCATCCAGCGAAGACTATCATGACCACTACTCATCCCTTCGAATTGCTTCACATGGACCTCTTTGGTCCTAATCATTACTCAGCTGTCGTTAATGACGCATCTCTATATGGCTTTGTTATCGTTGATGATTACTCTCGTTACACATGGGTACACATTGTTACTTACAAAAATCAACTGCAGGAAGTCTTCAAACGATTTTCTTCGAGGGCTTCAACTAACTTTGGTGTGAAGATCAAACACATCAGGAGTGACAATGGAACTGAGTTCAAGAATTCCGGTCTTGATGCCTATCTTGATGAACTTGGTATTACTCATGAGTTATCTGCTCCCTATACTCCTCAGCAGAATGGCGTCGTGGAGCGCAAGAACAGAACTCTTGTTCAGATGGCTCGCACTATGCTTGATGAATACAAAACGCCTAGTCGTTTTTGGATTGATGCAATTTATACTGCATGCCACATCATCAACAGAGTATATCTTCACAAATTCTTCAAGAAGACTGCCTATGAACTCCTCATTGACAAGAAACCCAATGTAAGTTATTTCAAAGTCTTCGGTGCTAAATGCTGGATTAGAGATCCTCATCACAACTCTAAATTTGCACCGAAAGCACATGAAGGTTTTATGCTTGGTTACGGAAAGGACTCGCACACCTACAGAGTCTTCAACATCGCTCTTCACAAGATTGTTGACACTGTAGATGTGCGGTTCGATGAAACTAATGTCTCGCAAAGAGAGCACCTACTTTCTGTGTTAGATGAACCAGCACCTGAGGAATCTATCAAGTTCAAGGCAACTGAGGATGTCATTCCTACTGAAGAATCTGCTGAAGAATTCATTCCAGTACGCAAAGAACGTCGAGCTGATGCACCTGAAGATAATGCTGAAGACAATGGTGCTGGGGAAAATGATCAAATTCCTCGACGACAACCAGCTCATCCTCGCGTTGCAAAAGAAGTACAAGTTGACAAGATCATCGATGACATTGAAGCGCCAGGTCCTCTCACACGCTCAAAAGCTTCACATTTATCTAACTTTTGTGGGAACTATGCTTTTGTCTCTATCACAGAGCCCACTAAGGTAGATGAAGCATTTCTGGAGCCTGAGTGGATTCAGGCCATGCAAGAAGAATTACATCACTTAGAGCTCAACAATGTTTGGGAACTGGTCAAACGTCCAGATCCTCGCAAGCATAATATCATTGGCACAAAGTGGATCTACCGCAACAAGCAAGATGAAAATGGCCTTGTGGTGAGTAATAAGGCACGACTTGTAGCTCAAGGCTACACACAGGTTGAAGGAATTGATTTTGATGAAACTTTTGCACCTGTTGCTAGACTTGAGTCTATTCGCATATTACTCACCTATGCTAACCATCACAATATCACTTTATATCAAATGGATGTGAAAAGTGCATTCCTCAATGGTAAGCTTGAGGAAGAAGTATATGTTGCTCAACCCCTAGGTTTTGAAGATCCAAAGAATCCCGACAAAGTCTTCAGACTCAACAAGGCCCTCTATGGTCTCAAACAAGCCCCACGGGCGTGGTATGATACATTGAAGGAATTCTTCGTGAAGAATGGCTTCACACACGGTTCACTTGACCCTACTCTCTTTACTAAATCATATGATGGTGAACTATTTGTGTGACAAATGTATGTTGATGATATTATCTTTGGCTGTACTGACCAACGTTATAGTGATGAATTTGCCTATATGATGAGTGAAGAATATCAAATGTCTATGATGGGAGAGTTGAAATTCTTCTTAGGTCTTCAAATTCGTCAACAACACAATGGCATATTCATATCTCAGGAGAAATACCTCAAAGATGTCCTGAAGAAATTTGGCATGCAAGATTGCAAAGGGGTCAAAATTCCTATGCCCACAAATGGCCATCTATGCACTGATGAAAATGGTATTGACTTCGATCACAAGGTATACCGCTCCATGATTGGTTCTTTATTGTACTTATGTGCATCTAGGCCAGATATAATGCTTAGTGTTTGCATGTGTGCCCGATTTCAAGCGACACCGAAGGAATCACACCATAAGGCTGTGAAGCATATTCTTCGATGAAGGAAATATGCCCTAGAGGCAATAATAAATGTTATTATTTATTTCCTTATATCATGATAAATGTTTATTATTCATGCTAGAATTGTATTAACCGGAAACATAATACATGTGTGAATACATAAACCTACAGAGTGTCACTAGTATGCCTCTACTTGACTAGCTCGTTAATCAAAGATGGTTATGTTTCCTAACCATGAACAAGGAGTTGTTATTTGATTAATGGGATCACATCATTGGTTGAATGATCTGATTGACATGACCCATTCC
>LR880972.1:302588957-302620794 GCA_904067115.1 Aegilops sharonensis
GGGGGGATTTGGAGGCATGCGGATGTTTTGCAGGCGCCATTTAAGCAATCAGGCCGGGGACGTGATAGAGATCGGTGGGTTACCTAACTGGATCCGAGCCGAACGTAGATGTGGTTGAAGCTGTGGTTGTGGCGGCGGCGGTTTGAGATGCCGGCAGGGGGAGGCACGAGGGAGGGGAGATACTGAGGTGAAGGGGATATGGTTGGAGGAATAAATTCTGAAATCGTGCGCCTAATGAAAATTTCGGTGCGAAATTTGAAACTTGGGTAGGGGAAACACACAACACAGACGAAGCGCGTAAAATACTCGTGTGCAAGAAAAAATAAAGTTGGCAGATCCCGTCTCCAAAATACACGTGTAATTGATTTTTTCGGTCAATGGTACGCCTGGTTTATTAGGAAATATCGCACACGTAACTGACTTATATATGGGTCATTAACGCAAAAAACGCAGACGGGTACGACATAGAAACCGTGTGTTTTGTGATCTTCTAATGATTAAGGCAAAAAAAAAACACGGGCACACATGCTAATCAACGCTCAAAGCCCTCAAAGGATGCTCTTACCAACATTGTACGTTAATACTACAAACTTAAAGTACTAATGGTAATTTGCTCTAATACTACAAACTTAAACTACTTCTCACATGCTGCCATCAGGGCATGCTAGCCAGACGCCGGCGTTCTCCTTCCCGGCCTTGTAGGCGGCAGCCCACCGTGCTTCGATCTCCGCCAAGCTCCCCTCACCATGGCGTGCGGCCTCTTTTTTCTTGCGGCGGCGGGACTCTCTTTTCTTGACTGCTTTCTGCCTTTTTCGCTCCTTCTGTGCGGCTTTGGCCGCCTCCAGATCCACCACCCATTCGGCCATGGCAGCCTGAAAGTCCGCCCATGTAACTGTCTGGCTGCCGGTGGCGATGAACTCAGCGCGGCGAGATGCCATCGCTTCCTTACCATGTGTGCGGTCGTGGGCGGCGAGGAACGCGGCGCGGCGGGATGCCATCGCTTCCTTACCAGTTACTGTGCGCCGCGGTGCCATGGACGACGCCTAGAGAGAGCTATGGGATGGAGGGGCCGGGCAGCCGTATAGTGCGGTGGTATTCAAGAGCTCAACCACAAACGACAATAGAAATTTGGCTTCCCTTACAATTTTGCTCATTCATTATCGCACGCGGTTCATCTTCGTTGCTTCCGGAAACAGTGTGCGCTGAGCCTATTGTTTGTTGCGTCATGATTGGCCGGAACCCCAGCCACACGGATTGTGCGTGTGCATCGTTGGATGCACCACGATCGAACGGCAATCCATGTCCCTCACATCACACCCATGCACCTGTAGCTGGATTGGTTTATATGCGCTAAATGCCTAGAAAATGCACATAATCCCCTAAATATGGTAAATGAGCCCGGAAAAATACCAAATTTGAACACGGTGATTTCCATGGTGTATGTTCGTCGTAGAAAAAAAACTCCAGGGCAAAGAGCGAAGAAAATTTGGATTCCCCTTCAATCTTGAGGATTTCCCTTTCGAAAGCATGTAACTTCCTCGGTGACGATTCGATTTATGAAGGGCGTTGTAGGATCGAAAGTATGTCTAGAGGGGGGGTGATTAGTCTACTTGACCAAATAAAAACTTATCATTATCCCAATTTTAGAGTTTGGCAGATTTCAGATATCTTAGCACAAGTCAAGCAATCTTAATACAATTCAAGCAAGCATGTAAAGAGTATATGAGCAGCGGAAAGTAAAGCATGCAACTTGCGAGAATGTAAAGGGAAGGGTTTGGAGAATTCAAACACAATTGGAGACACAGATGTTTTTGTCGTGGTTCGGATAGGTGGTGCTATCGTACATCCACGTTGATGTAAACTTCAACCCACGAAGGGTAACGGTTGCGCGAGTCCACGGAGGGCTCCACCCACGAAGGGTCCACGAAGAAGCAACCTTGTCTATCCCACCATGGCCGTCGCCCACGAAGGACTTGCCTCACTAGCGGTAGATCTTCACGAAGTAGGCGATCTCCTTGCCCTTAGAAGCTCCTTGGTTCAACTCCACAATCTTGTCGGAGGCTCCCAAGTGACACCTAGCCAATCTAGGAGACACCACTCTCCAAGAAGTAACAAATGGTGTGTTGATGATGAACTCCTTGCTCTTGTGCTTCAAATGATAGTCTCCCCAACACTCAACTCTCTCTCACAGGATTTGGAATTTTGTGGAAAGAAGATTTGAGTGGAAAGCAACTTGGGGAAGGCTAGAGATCAAGATTCATATGGTAGGAATGGAATATCTTGGCCTCAACACATGAGTAGGTGGTTCTCTCTCAGAAAATGTGTATTGGAAGTGTAGGTTCTTTCTGATAGCTCTCTCCACGAATGAAGAGTGGGTGGAGGGGTATATATAACCTCCACACAAAATCTAACCGTTACACACAATTTACCAATCTCGGTGAGACCGAATTGAGAAACTCGGTCGGACCGATTTAGCAAACCTAGTGACCGTTAGGATTTTCGGTGGGACTGACGTGCAACTCGGTAGGACCAATATAGTTAGGGTTAGGGCATAATGTATTCTCGGTGAGACCGATTACACAAACTCGGTGAGACCGATTTTTGTAATAAGCTAACCAGAGAGTTGGTCAGGTAAACTCGGTGCGACTGATTCGCTCATTTCGGTGGGACCGAAAAATTAAAAAAAGGAAACAGAGAGTTTACATTGCAATCTCGGTGGGACCGATCGCTCAACTCGGTGGAACCGAAATGTTACGAAGGGAAACAGAGAGATTACAATCCCATCTCGGTGAAACCGAGATCCCTATCGGTGAAACCGATTTGCCTAGGGTTTGTAGCAGTGGCTATGACATCTGAACTCGGTGGTGCCGGATAGAAATAATCGGTGGGGCTGAGTTTGACTTTTGGTTTAGGTCATATGTGGATGTGGGAAGGTAGTTGAGGGTTTTGGAGCATATCACTAAGCACTATGAAGCAAGAACCTCATTAAGCAACACCTCATCCCTCCTTGATAGTATTGGCTTTTCCTATGGACTCAATGTGATCTTGGATCACTAAAATATAAAATGTAGATTCTTGTACTTGAAGCTTGAGCCAATCCTTTTGTCTTTAGTATTTTGAGGGGTCCACTTGCCTTATCCATGCCATGCCATTCATTGAGCTTTTCCTGAAATATTTATCTTGGAATAATGTTAGCTCAATGAGCTATATGTTGTTTGGAATTACCAAAACCACCCAGGGATATTTGCACTTTCAATCTCCCCCTTTTTGGTAATTGATGACAACATATAGATCAAAGCTTCGACAAACGATAATAAGAATGAAAAAATTGTCGCTTTGAGAAGTATGTGAAAAGCAAGAGCTCCCCCTAAATTTGTGCATAGATTAAAATTTGCTTTGGACTGCAAATGCACAAAGAGTTAAGCTCATGGGTTACTCTTCCATGTCACATACATCTTGGTGGAGCGCTCAAAATGATAACAATAGAATACATGCACTCATCACCAAGCAAAGTGAATGATCATATAGAGATAGAAGGATAAAGTCATCCAACGAGCATTAGTGTAGCATATGATCAAACACATGATCATCCAAGTATCACACAAGCAGAAAGTATCTCAATCAAGCAAATAAAGTTCAACCACCAAAGCAAGAGAGAATAAACCAAAGCAATAGAGAATAAAAAGCAACGCTCTCTCTCGAAGCCTATGATCTATACATTTTTCTCCCCCTTTGGCAATAAGTTACCAAAAAGTTCATAGAAAATGCATAGCACTAAATTGTCTCTCAGGCTTGATCTTCAAGTGGTGGTGTAGATAGAACGCCAAGGACGAAAGCATCAGTTGATGTAGATGGTGCTGGTGGAGTAGGTGCTGGAGCTGGTGGCACTGAAGCTGTAGCTGGTGTAGATGAAGTGGCTCTGGTGTCTATAACTGGCATTGCAGCTGGCCTCTGAGCTCTAGGCACTATGGAAAAAGCATTAGTGGTTGACTTGCCCTTCCTCTCCTGCATATCATCCTGAAGTTGCTCCACAGCAGACTGAATCTCAGTTATCTTCACATCCATGTCATAGAACTTCTGCTGCATGATCCTTTCCTAGCTCTCTTGGTTTTGAGTCAAGGTGGCCAACCCCTTCTCAATCCTGAGAGTGGATGCAATCAAGTAGCCAAGTTGATCTTGTTTGCTCTTCAGTACTGAGATGCCTCATCCATGGTTGGCATCTCTGCAGCTTTCTCAGTCCTTGCCTTCTCCGTCCTTGCTTGAGCTTGCACAGAAGATGGTTCATCTTTATTCATAACCACAATGTTATCCTCAAATTCTAGATAGATAGGCATGTGCTCCTTGTCCAACAAGTATGTGCCAGTGCCCATCTTGGAGTTAATCAGCCCCTGGATCTGTGGGGCATACCCACAACTTCTCTTTTGGTCAGCAGCTGTCCTCTTGATAGTTTCCACTATAAGACTCACGACCTTGAACTTTTGTGGCACATCAAATATATGTAGCAGATTGATGGAGGAACCTCTGATCATTCTGTGATCATCAGACTTGGGCAGAAGTGTGTGCCTGAGGATCCAATTGATTGTAGGCAGTCCTGACAGCAAGTGTTTCACTGATCCAAACTGGTGAGTCTCAAGATCTGCATCTGGAATCTCCTTATACATGCTAGCCATGGAGTTGTGATCCTTCTTCTTCTTGGCATAGACATCCAAGTCATCTTCTTGTTCTTCTGGGGCATTGATCAATGTCGGTGTACTAGAGTAGGGGTACCCTAGTATCCCGAACTCGTGCACAGGCAGTCGCAGCGCCCCGCGGCAGGGCTTGCCTAGTGACCGCCAAGGTCCTCCGTGGCTCCTTTGGAGCCATTCAAGGCCCCGGCAAGAGGAGCTTGCCGGGAAGGCCACTCAAGACATGAAGGAAACAAGACCCCGGCAAGAGGAGCTTGCCGGGAACGCTTGGTGAGCGACAAGCTACCGAGCGCGACAAGGATTCAGCCGCGGCAAGGTGCTTGCCGCGGCAGGCAACCTCTCTTTATCTCCGCTCCAGCTCATCCACCAACGTGTCGCCATGGGGCCATTCTAGGCGTGCGTGTCAAGAGGCTGTGCAGCCAGCGGGGAGCAGCAATAAGCGGCGCTGACAAGCTTACCATCATGGAAAACGGTGGTGCACTTGACGGTCCCTGTTGCACTATTTAGGCGACAGGGACGGGCATTTATGGATCTTGTCCCTTGCCGTCAGAGTTAGGTATAGAGCATTGTACACTGTACAAGTCGGTGTACCAGCTACAGTTTTCCCATTTTTGCCCTCGTCTACGTTGCCACCTGTGGTGACCCCTTGAGCCTATAAAAGGAGGCCCGTGTGCAACGTAGAAAGGGTTCGGCTCCGTTCGGTTCATTCGACTCATTCGAGACCACACACACACTCAAGCTAGGTTTTGTAGCTCTCATTGCTCCCTAGCAAGAACAAAATACAATCAACCAAGCAGCAGTAGGAGTATTATCTCTCCGGAGAGCTCCGAAGCTAGGTAAACTGCTCGTGTGCATCGCCTCGATCTGCTCTTCGTGCAATCTCCGCCCCCCTTCGAACCACAAGGGACTCGGTCCGCCAGGTCCCATAGGTGTTCGTGGGTCACGATCAGCTTCCCCGACATCTTTGGCGCGCCAGGTAGGGGGCGTCGAGGCTGTGTGAACCTGATCCAGCGGTCACACGAGCAACTTCTTCATCACCTTCATCAACATGCCACCAATGAAGAAGGCTTCGGCGGCAGCAGAGCTGTCCGCGTCAAACCCACCACCACCGGAGCTGACGAGTGGTGGGGAAGACGCTGGCGGAGGAACCGGCGTCGTCGAGGGAGCCCACGACGCTGCCAAGTCCAAGGACAAGGCGGCGCAGACCTCGGCGTCCGGATACGTACCGCGTCCATCTCAGGAGGCGCGAGACCGACAGCGTCATGGCGCTCGCAGCGCCATACGCTCGTTGGATCAAGGCCAAGCTGGAGGATCCCGAAGCCCTCGAGACCAGCATGCACGCCAGCATGCTGGTATGAGCGGAGTACGATCGCCTGAACGGGATGCTGCTCCTTCTAACTTGGTTAGAAGTCCGAGCATATCCCGTTCCTCGCGCCGTACGCCTTTGCCACCCACCACTCCAGCGGAAGCCTTGGCGAGAGCTCAACTGCTTCTAGACTACCCTCCAACGGCCGACAAGGTCAACGAATGGAGGGCCACCATCCAGAGTCTCATCGGCTTTGCCAACGGCGATACCCCGCATCAACCAACTGTGTCCTTGCCGCGGCGAGGCGACAAGGCGCGAGCCTGTGGCGACGAGACATACGGGGGTGCAACCACCATGCACTCTCCATCCCGAAGGCCAAAATCGCCAGCTCCTCGGATCCACCTCGACACCGACTCCACCGCGTCATCGGATCCACGAGCTCGCCGTGATCAGCGCCAAGTTCTTCAGGAACGGCAACAAGAAGACGCTCGAACTCGCATTGAGCGCCGAAGAGAAGCGCGGCGTCAATCCGACCAGCGCGCTGGGCCCCTGTCGACATGCAAGCGCCAGGGGAACCAGGTGACTTGCCGTACGCGGTAGGTTGCCCTGCGTTCACTCGTGAGCTGCGGCAAGTCCAGTGGCCCGACAAGAAAAACTTCAAGCCAGATGTGCCAGAGAAGTATGATGGCAGGACACAACCATCGGAGTTCCTCAGCATCTACACCATTGCGGTGCAGGCTGCAGGGGGACGAGACGACAAGATCCTCGCCAACTACTTCCCGCTGGTACTCAAGCCAAATGTCAGATCTTGGCTCATGCGCTTGCCGGACAGTTCCATATCCTCTTCAGCAGATTTGTGACATCAGTTTGTTGGCGCCTTCACAGGCGGCCACAAACCTCATGGCCAAGAGAGTGACCTTCACCTGCTCGCCCAGAAGGAAGGAGAGTCCCTGCGCAAGTTCATTCAAAGATTCAGTCGTGTGCACTACAACATCCCAGATGTCCACCCTGCCGCGGTGATCAGCGCGTTTCATCAGAACGTGCGGAACCGCAGGATGAGGGAGCAGATGGCGATGTGTAAGGTCAAGGACGTCAGTGAGCTGTATGCCTTGGCCGACAAGTGTGCACGTGCTGAAGAAGGAAGAAGACTCCCAGGAGAGAATGTAGAAGCAGGATCTGACAGTGAGGAGACCGCCTCGGCAAAGAAGAGATGGCGGCGAAACAACAGAAAGAAGAAGAGCAAAGAGGTACTAGTTGTCGAGCAGTCCGGTAACGGAGGTGGCGCCAAGAAGGCCAAGGTTGGTGGCTCCGGCAAGGAGGTTGCCGCTGACACCGACTGCCAGCCTGTGGCAGCCGCCGACAAGCATGACAGCTCCAACAAACAGTACTGTAAGATTCACCGCACCAAGGGCCACGACCTCCAGAGCTGCAAGAAAGTCGAGCAGCTTGTAGAATAGCAGAAGGCTGAATACGAGCGGCGAGACAAGGAGAAGGCCCAGGAAGGTGCTGGGGCAGCTAGCAAGAAGAGACCCGGCCGGGGAGGACGCCGCGGCAAGGCCAAGTAGCGGCAAGGAGACAGGCCTCCCCGCGGCCGCGACAAGGATGAAGACGAAGATGATGATGAAGATATGGAAGATGATGAAGCTGATGAGCAGGAGTTTCAGAAGGCAACAGAGGTTCTCTGCGTTGACGGTGGTGCTTCTCTGCATACCTCACACCACCAACTCAAGCAATGGATGCGGGAGGTTAATGCAGCAGAACCATCCGTAGAGTCACGTAGGCCTCTGAAGTGGTCCAGCACGCCTATCATCTTCGATATTGAGGACCACCCTGATCGCGTAACTGCGGTCGGGTGTTTGCCGATGTTGGTCTCACCAACCATCCGCAACCTCAAGGTCACCAAGATGTTAGTTGACGGCGGGGCCGGCTTAAACCTGATCTCCTCCGCAGTGCTCCAGAAGCTTCAAATCCCTGACAGCAAGCTCGAAGAGACTGGAACTTTCCAAGGAATCAACCCAGGAAGGAGCAAGCCCAAGGGGAAGATAACGCAGCCGGTAACATTTGGCAGCGAACTGAATTTCAGGACTGAGAGGGTCACATTCGACGTTGCTGATTTCCCATTGCTCTACAATGGAATACTTGGCCGACCAGCACTCGCCAAGTTCATGGCAGCCTCTCATTATGCATACAATCTGCTTAAGATGCTCGGCCCGATAAGTGTCATTTCTGTTCATGGCGACAAGAAAGATGCTCTTATCTGCGCTGACAAGATTTACCGGGATGCAGCAGCTGCGACAGATAGCAAATCACATGCCGCTAAAGCTCCCGGGGGGAAGAAGAAGACCAAGTCCGGCAAGAGCTCTGATGCCCACTCCGGCAAGCGCACCTCTTCGGAGTGCTGCGCTACCGTCGAGGACGCACCATCGAGCTCCACCGGCAAGTGCAAGAAGATGATGGCAGCTCCACCGAAGACCAAGAAGGTGCCCGCCAAGGAGGACGGCACTGGTGGTACCTTCACCATCAATGCCACGCTTGACCCTAAATAGGAATGCGAGCTCGTTGCTTTCCTGCGGGCGAATGTCGATGTGTTTGCATGGCAACCGTCTGACATCCCCGGCGTTCCCAGGAAAGTAATTGAGCACCACCTAGCTGTCTGTCCTCATGCGCGGCCCGTCAAGCAAAAAGTCAGGAAGCAGGCAGTGGAGCGTCAAGAGTTCATTGCAGAAGAGATCAAGAAGTTGGAAGCAGCAGGCCTTGTCAGAGGAGTACTCCATCCCACGTGGTTGGCCAATCCGGTAGTTGTACGCAAGGCAAATGTGAAATGGAGACTTTGTATTGACTTCACAGATGTTAATAAACCTTCTCCCAAAGACCCATTTCCCTTGCCACGCATCGACCAGATTGTTGACTCCATGGCTGGATGTGATTTGCTTTCATTTCTTGATGCATATTCAGGATATCATCAGATCTTCATGGCAGAAGAAGATGAAGAGAAAACCGCATTCATTACACCATGTGGCGCATACTATTTCATACGGATGCCTTTCGGTTTGAAGAATGTTGGTTCAACGTTTGCAAGAGTGGTCCACGATGCTTTTGAGCCCCAAATGCACAGAAATGTAGAAGCCTACATGGATGACATAGTGGTTAAGAGCAAGGACAAAGCAAGTCTGGTTCAAGATTTAGATGAGACCTTTGCAAATCTGCGCAAGATCAACCTCAAGCTCAACCCCGAGAAGTGCGTGTTTGGAGTTCCTTCCGGCAAGCTTCCTGGGTTCTTCGTGTCTCAGCGGGGAATTGAAGCCAACCCCGACAAGATTAAGGCCATTGAGCAGATTGAAGCACCAAGGCGCGTCAAGGATGTTCGAAGACTTGCCGGTTGCGTGGCTGCTCTCAGCAGGTTTATCTCTTGGTCTGCTGAGCGCGCCCTGCCATTTTTCAAGATTTTGAAAAAGGCAGGTCCAATGAAATGGACTCCCGAAGCGGAGGCTGCGCTGCAGGACTTAAAGAGGTACCTGTCCTCCACTCCAGTACTTGTCGCACCTAGGCCACAAGAGAAGTTGCTGCTATACATAGCGGCAACCAATCAAGTGGTTAGTGCTGCGTTAGTAGCGGAAAGGGAGGCGGATGATGAGCCGGCAACCGAGGCAGATGCATCCAGCGACAAGCAGGGGGCTTCACCGTCAAGCTCTGGTCCCGACAAGGACAGATCTGCGCAGGATTGCGAGAAGATGCAGAAAAGGATGGTGCAGCGCCCAGTCTACTTTGTCAGTTCCCTTCTACAGGGGGCTAGATCAAGGTACTCTGGTGTGCAGAAATTGCTTTTCGGCCTCCTCATGGCCTCGAGAAAGCTGCGCCATTACTTCCAAGCACACGAGATAACAGTCGTCACACGCTTTCCGCTGAAAAGGATATTGCAAAATCCAGAAGCAACAGGCAGGATTGTCGAGTGGGCACTGGAACTGTCAAGCTTTGGCCTCAAGTTTGAAAGCACTTCAACCATCCAAAGCAGAGCACTGGCAGAATTTATAGCAGAGTGGACGCCGACGCAAGATGAAGAAATTCCAGAGACGAGCATCCCCGTCAAGGAAGCAAGTAAAGAGTGGCTGATGTATTTTGATGGTGCCTTCTCGCTGCAAGGCGCCAGTGCTGGCGTGCTGCTTATCGCACCCACCGGAGAGCACCTCAAGTACATAGTCCAGATGCACTTTCCCAAGGAGCAAGCAACAAATAATACTGCAGAGTATGAAGGTTTGCTTGCCGGTCTCAGGATTGCAGTAGACCTTGGGATCAGGAAGCTCATTGTCAGGGGTGACTCGCAGCTTGTCGTCTGCCAAGTAAACAAAGATTATCAGAGTCCGTTGATGGAAGCCTACATTGATGAAGTGAGAAAGCTAGAAGAGCACTTTGAAGGCCTGCAAATGGAACACGTTCCAAGAGCTCAGAATGATATTGCTGATGGCCTGTCAAAGTGCGCCGCACTCAAGTTACCTGTGGAACCAGGGATTTTTGTGCTCAAGCTGACTCAACCAACCGTAACGCCATCAACTGGACAGAACAAGAAGTGGAAGTTGGTTTCTGGTGACTACTTTCCGGCAAAGCTCCCTGAAGCCGCCGCCAAGAAAGTCCCCAAAATCAACGCAGATATCGCTGAGGAGCAGTCTGCTCCGACAAGCCCTAGGTTTTGCTTCGTTGAAGCAGACGCTCCCGACAAGTTTTGCTCCGGCAAGCTTGCCGGGGATCATCAAGCTCCGGCTGAGCCGCTGGTTCTTGCCGTAGAAGCTGATGTTCCCGCAGCGGCAGATATGCCTTTAGTTCTTGTTGTCGAGCCGCAAGCTCCAACATGGGCACAGCAGATCGTCCATTTCCTTCAGATAGGAGAACTTCCCGAAGAGCAAGAAGAAGCGGAAAGAGTAGCCCGGCAGTCGAGTATGTACCAGTTTGTTGACAACATCCTGTACAGAAGAAGACTCAACGCTGTGAAATTGAAGTGTATTTGCCGGGAAGATGGACAGAAGCTGTTGGCAGAGATACACGGAGGCATATGTGGTCACCACATAGGCGCAAGAGCACTTGCCAGCAAAGCTTTCCGGCAAGGTTTCTTCTGGCCGGAAGCCCTCCAGGATGCAACTGCACAAGTAACCAAGTGTGAAGCGTGCCAGTTCCACTCCAAGCAGATACATCAGCCAGCTCAAGCTCTCCAGACGATCCCTTTATCCTGGCCATTTTCGGTCTGGGGGCTCGACATCCTCGGCCCCTTCCCCCGAGCTATCGGGGGCTTTGAGTACTTGTACGTCGCAATCGACAAGTTCACAAAGTGGCCGGAACTGGAAGCAGTGAGGAAGGTGACAGAACAGTCAGCAGTCAAGTTCTTCAGGTCAATTGTTTGCCGTTTTGGGATTCCTAACCGGATCATCACCGACAACGGTTCACAGTACACGAGTCGCACCTTCATGCAATACGTCCAAGATCTTGGCGCCAAGGTCTGCTTTGCTTATGTTGCTCACCCAAGGAGCAACAGTCAAGCAGAAAGGGCAAACGTTGAAGTGCTGCGAGGACTCAAGACCAGAACTTTCGACAGGCTGCGCAAGTGCGGAAGAAACTGGATTGAGGAGCTGCCGGTGGTTCTTTGGTCGATCAGGACGACGCCAAATCGAGCCACTGGCCAGACACCTTTCGCTCTAGTCTATGGAGCAGAGGCAGTTCTCCCCACGTAACTCGTATACGGGTCGCCTCGAGTGCTCGCTTATGATGAGCTTGAGCAAGAGAAGCTGCGACAAGATGACGCGCTGCTCCTTGAGGAGGATCGTCTTCAGGCCGCTGTACGAGCTGCTCGTTACCAGCAAGCTTTGCATCGCTACCATAGCCGCAAAGTTAGTGCCAGAAGCTTCGAGGAAGGCGACCTTGTTCTTCGGCGCATTCAGTCCGCCAAGAATTCCAACAAGATGACGCCGAAGTGGGAAGGCCCTTATCGGGTGAAACGAGTCACTAGGCCTGGCGCTGTTTGCCTTGAGACCGAAGATGGCGTTCCGGTGAGCAACTCCTGGAATATAGAGCATCTTCGTAAGTTTTACTCATAGGGCGCGGTTGCCGGAACCTGTTCCGGCAACCACCCTTTTGTACAAGTCTTGCCGCTGTTGCATGTAATCCTTTGTACAAAGCCGGGCGTAGACCCCGTGCATCAGTAAAGCTTATGTGTTGCGCACAACTTGTCAAATGCATGCTTTCATAATCCTTTATGCATGTGTTATCTAACATTTTGTGCAACATTCACACCCGGTAAGCAATAACGAGCCACGAGGCTCCATAACTTTATTTTCTCTTCTTTCTTCTCAAAAGAAAGGAAGGTCCCTTCTCCCACAAGTTAGCCGGGGGGGAAGGAGAAGATAATGGTGTGGGCCACCAAGTGTCGCTCGAGGAAGTATCACCTTGCCGGGAAACAAACGACAGAAAAAGCTAAGTTGCCAAAGTTTGAGCAATCAGTTTTTAAATTTTTAAGTTATGTTCCTCGAACGATAGTACTTTGTATGGAAAACCTGTGCGCGAAGGAACCAACTCGCGGCTGGTTTGCGCCCTTACTTTGTTTCGAGTCCGCTCAACAACTTAAGTGAGCTGCAACCAGTTGCGACAAGGTTGCTTGTCGGAGGCGGCATCGCCAGCAAGCTGCTGATGTCCCGCACTCAGCGCTCGCGGCAAAGGTGCCCGCACCGACAAGTTCCCTAAAAGCATAGGGCACAAACATACAAAGGAAGAAATCGAGTGAAGGAAATAACATTGCAATCGTTCGCCTAAGATAGAGTATATTACAAAAATAACTTGTCGCAGATCTAATGAACTGTTCTCCTGAACATGGTCTGCAGCGACAAGGGAAAGATAAATTTGGCGGCCTAGTCCACGCGGTCGCCATCAACCCTCTTGACTCCGCTCACCCTGTCCACAATGGGTGCGACAAGGGCCTTGAGCGCTTCAACGTCAGCAGTTGGCGGCAAGGACTTGAGGACGTTGGCGAAGCTGACGCCTGGATTGCGGAAGGCCACCTTCATCAGCACCTTCTGAAGAGCCCCTGCACAGATTTGGTGCGACTCATCGGCCAGCTGCTTTGGGATCTCTTCCCGGAGCCGCTGGAGAGCCGTCACCACGCCCTTGAGGAACAAGCTGAGCTTGGCGCTAGGTTGGAGATGCTCGTCGGTGGAGTACCCGAGATCCACCATCCCCATCTTCATCAGCTCCTTGTCAATGGCGGCGACAGTATCCACAAGACCCTCCGTCCAGTGCATCACGTTCTCCTTGAAGGTGTTATGGGCATTCGTGGCATTCGCCAGCAGCTCCTCATTGGCCTTGATCTTCTCCAACAAACCCACTTCCCGCTCCTTGGCACCGTCCAGTGTCTCCGTCAGGGTGGACAGCTTCAGCTCAAGATCTGCCTTTGAGTCCTTGGCGGCGTCGAGCTCTTTGATTTTCTCAGCGAGACGACCCTGCAACTCGCCAAGAGTGTAGGCGTCCTTCTCGCGCTCGTGCTTCAGCGCGGTGACCTCCTCGCCGCTCTTCTGGAGGGTGGCCTCCAGCTGCGTCACCCTCGTCTCTAACTCCTTCTTGGCGGCCTCGGCAGCCGCGGCAGCGTCCTTTGCCTACTTGAGTGCTCCGCCAATTGATTGCTCGCGCGCGGTAAGATCTTCCTCATAGCTGTCGAGGTTGATCTTCCGCTGCGCCAGCTCGCCTTCTTGCACAGATAGCTTCTCCCCGGGAAGCCTTTGCTGCTCTTCGACCTCGGCCTTCTCAAGGATGAAGGCCGTGCACTCTTCGGAGAGTTGCTCCCGCGCTTCTGCTATGTCCCGGAGAGTTTCTTTGTTGGCGCGCCGGAGCTCTTCTGCGCGCTTCTCCATGTCAGCTCCCGCCCTCGCGACAAGTGCTTCCCTGGACTCCAGCTTAGCTTGTCGAGCGCGGTAGAGAAACAACAGCTTCTTCAGCAGGTGCTCCTCCTCAGACTCGCCACTGCTGCTGCTTGGCGCGTCAACTAGCGACAGACCAGCGGAGGCGAGCAGCTCCTCGTCGAAGGTCTCCCCCTCGACCGGCTCCCTGGAGCTCGACGCCCGTGGAAGCTTGATGAAGACGCCTTCGCCGGCCTTCAGATAGGCGCCGGACTGGGGCTCTTCGGAGCCTGGTGCTGCATCGGTGGCGGAGGGATCGGCGGTCGGCGTAGCGCCTGGCGCTCCTGCGGCCTCAGGGTCGTCAGTACGATCACCAGACCCCTCCCCAGCCTTTGCGCCGGCAGCCTTGGCGGCCTCCTCGCCGGCAGACCCATCGGCGCCAGCCTCCTCCTCCATGTTGGCGGCGTCGTCATTGTTGCCGCGCGCGTCCTCCTCGCCGGCAACCTCAGTCTCCATCGGCTCTCCGACAGATGGATCTGATGATCAGAAAAAGAAAGAACAGTCAAGCAAATGTTCGAAAAGAAGAACAGAAGAAAAGGAACCCAAGGGAAATTTTTAAGCAAGGATATTACCCGCGGTCTCCACCACCGGAGGATCGCCGGCGCTGCCCCTTGGCGGAGAAGCATCCCTTGTCGGAGAGGCCTCCCTTGCCGGAGAGCGCTCCCTTGCCGGAGAATTCTCCCTTGGCGGCGTAGTTGAAGCAGACAGAACTTCAGGAATGACTTCCGGGGCCTCTTGATGAGGCTGCTCTGCTCCTACACAAATCGACAAGTCAGATATCAGTAAAGAAGGAGCACCCATGCACACCTAACCATAAGAAATAAACCAAATACTTACGCTGGGGGCTGTGCTGGGGGCTGCTCTGAGGAAGGTTGCCAGGTCCGGCAAGGGAGTCTCAGACGCGCCTCCTGTCGCCACGGGGGAATCGTCTTCGATGACAACCACCGGGGTCTTGGCTCTCTTCGACGCCCTCTGAGCCAGCGTCCTGAAGAAGGAAAGGGTTCAGAACGAAGCAAGTCAGATACAAGACAAAAACAGCAAATTGAAGGAATACAAGTACAGCGACAAGATCTTACTCTTCTTCTTCTTCTTCGGAGCTGAGAGCAGAGAAGTCGAATTCCGCTCCACCTCCGGTGCGACGAGCTGGAAGAGTAGGCTCCCTCGGACGCTTGGCGGGTGCGGGAGCCGTGGTCCCAGAAGGCCCCGCTCCGGTTGCTGCGGCAGCGTGAGGCGCTCCCGCGGCAACAGAGCTTGTCGCGGTGGAGCGCGTCGCGCGGCGCGACGGCTGTTGGCCCGTCTGCCGCCCCGCCACTTCACCGGTCTTGCGGAGGCGCCTCCTTGGCGCAGCTGCGGGCTCCTCCCGCGACTAGTTATCGGAAGGTGGAGGGGAGGCGCCCCCGGCAGGCTCGTTCAGCTCGGCGTCGGGCTCGGCCTGCTCCTCCTCGCCAGCAAGCTCCTCTCGATCGGCAAGGCTTGCCGCCTCAGCTGCCTCTGCCTCCTCCACGGTGAACCCAAACATGGCAACGGCAGCAGCTGCTGCCGCCTCCTCCAACCTTGTGGCAATGCACGCCATCTCTTGCTCGGTGGTGTCACGGGTGAGCAACCTCTGCTCGTCGGCGCGGATCGGCACCTCTTGCAAGCTATCGAAGAACTGCCGCACGATGTCGTCGGAAGGCTCTTGCCAGGTTGGAACGATCCCATGGGAATCGCACAAGGGCATCATGGCGCGGATGCGGTCAAGAGAAGAATTGTTGCACAAAGGAACGACCCCCCTCGGCAACATAAACCACTCGGGGTGATCGGTGTCATGCTTGAACAACTCTAGCAGCATTGCGTCCAACTCTAAGACGGTGAAGTTCCAATTGAGGCCCGGGCGCAACCTCATAATATCTGCCGGGTTTTGGAACTCCCAAGCAGGCCTCCTCCTCTCTTGCAAGGGAGCGATGCGGCGGCGAAGGAAATCTGCGCCAACTGCGCCTACGGTGAGTCCGGCAAGCCTGAGGCGCAAGATCCGGGTCATAGCTATCTTCAACCTAGCATCCTCCGGCGCCATGTTGCTCCAATCGTTGCCGCGCACTATGGGAGTTTGGCGCTGGGCAGTAAAAGGCTGTGGGTCCTCCTCTACAATCCAACACCAATCGGCTCTCCACTCTTCCCACTTGCTGTGGAGCTCTCCTTCAAGATAGGAGTCTTTCTAGCCGATCCTGGAGATCCAAGCAATCCCTCCGGCAAGTGGCTCTCCTCTCTCGACGCTGGGAATGAAGAAGTGGCGGAAAAGGGCTACATTTGGGTGGACTCCGACAAAGTTCTCGCAGAGGTGTGCGAAAACCGCCATGGTCAGAACGGCGTTGGGGGTGAAATCAAGGAGGCGAAACCCGTAGGTATTCATAACATCGCAGAAGAATTCGGAAAAGGGCGGGCAGAGCCCGCAGTAGAAGAAGAGCGCGAAGAAGGGATACCCGACAGAAACCTTCTCGGATGCGGCGGCGGAGATCACACTCGTGCGCGGGTGCGCCCGCGTCTCCGTCGACCAGAAGAGGTAGTACGCCTCCCGCAGCTCCTTTGCGTCGAGCTGGGGGTCGAAGAGGGCCCGCTCCTTGCGCAGCGCCGCGAGCCGCTGCGCCTCGGCCGACTTCACACCCTTCCCCTTGTCGCCTTTCGGAGCCATGGCGGAGGCGGTGGAGGAAGCCGACGGCGTTGATGGCGTTGGTGGCGATGGGGGGCGGGGCGTCGCTCTCTTTTGACTTGAGGAGAAGGGGGGAGCGGCGGTGGTTTCTGATGTGACAGCAATGGCGAAGTGGGGCGTCCTGCCCCCGATTCCTCTGTTTATAAAGAGGGAGAGGGGGCGGACGTTCCGCTTTTCCAATTAAAGGAAGCCCCCACGATCTCTCCCACGACGCCACGTTCGGCGCGTGCTGTTCATGGGGGACGTGGTGGGTCTGGAGCGAGTAACGGCGTGATCTAGGCCGCGCGTGCCCGTGCACTGTTTTGGTCCTGGCCCAACAGAGCTTGGCGCTGTGTGTGGCCCAGGCCCGGGGGCTCCTGTCGGTGTACTAGAGTAGGGGTATCCTAGTATCCCGAACTCGTGCACATGCAGTCGCAGCGCCCCGCTGCAGGGCTTGCCTAGTGACCGCCAAGGTCCTCCGTGGCTCCTTTGGAGCCATTCAAGAACAAAGTATTCAAGGCCCCGGCAAGAGGAGCTTGCCGGGAAGGCCACTCAAGGCACGAAGGAAACAAGACCCCGGCAAGAGGAGCTTGCCGGGAAGGCTTGGTGAGCGACAAGCTACCGAGCACGACAAGGATTCAGCCGCGGCAAGGTGCTTGCCGCGGCAGGCAACCTCTCTTTATCTCCGCTCCAGCTCATCCACCAACGTGTCGCCATGGGGCCATTCCAGGCGTGCGTGTCAAGAGGCTGTGCAGCCAGCGGGGAGCAGCGATAAGCGGCGCTGACAAGCTTACCATCATGGCAAACGGTGGTGCACTTGACGGTCCCTGTTGCACTGTTTAGGCGACAGGGACGGGCATTTATGGATCTTGTCCCTTGCCGTCAGAGTTAGGTATAGAGCACTATACACTGTACAAGTCGGTGTACCAGCTACAGTTTTCCCATTTTTGCCCTCGTCTACGTTGCCACCTTTGGTGACCCCTTGAGCCTATAAAAGGAGGCCCGTGTGCAACGTAGAAAGGGTTCGGCTCCGTTTGGTTCATTCGACTCATTCGAGACCACACACACACTCAAGCTAGGTTTTGTAGCTCTCATTGCTCCCTAGCAAGAACAAAATACAATGAACCAAGCAGCAGTAGGAGTATTATCTCTCCGGAGAGCTCCGAAGCTGGGTAAACTTCTCGTGTGCATCGCCTCGATCTGCTCTTCGTGCAATCTCCGCCCCCCTCCGAACCACAAGGGACTCGGTCCGCCAGGTCCCATAGGTGTTCGTGGGTCACAATCAGCTTCCCCGACAATCAACTGAGCCCATTCTGCTACTGTTGACTGGTATCTAGTGCCTTCAGACATCCAGACTATCCTGCAATCTGGGTAGAAGTGAGCTGTGGAGTAGAACTGCATTATAAGCTCATCATTCCATTTTGTGAGCTTCCGAGTCACAAACTCATCAACTCCACAAGCCTTGAAACTGTCATATACTCCAGGATAGTGTTCTTCATGCTCCTTGATGTACTCCGAGTTGACCCATCTCATGTCACATACTATTGGTTTCTTGTCAAGTAACACTGTTTCATAGAAATCCTGCTATTCCTTTGTATGGAACCTGTAGTCTACATCAGTTCTTCTTCTGGTGGCATATGGATATGTCTCTCTCCATAGCCTCAATCCTGAGTCCTTCCTGATCTTCATGTTCTCTACTACAGGATGAGCATCATTATGATCTGGAATTTTAGGCTTCAATTTTCTCAAAACATGAGTCTCATCATCATCTTCTTCAGCAATAGTTTCAGGCACTGGGGCCTTGTTCTTTTCAGTAGCTGGAATGTTCCTAGTACTCCTCTTGGGTGCAGACTTGGGTTTGGAGGCAGTCTTGGGTGCTACTTTGGGCTTAGATGAAGGAGCCCCTGACTTAATAGCATCACCCATAAGCTTCTGAGCTTTGGGTGCTGGTACAACATCCTCTTCTTCTTCTTGCTCTTCCATTATGGAAGCTTTTCCAATAACTCTGGCTATGGTATTTTTGACCCTTTCCTTCCTCTTCTTCCCTTCTGCAGCATCCTCTTTGGGTTCAGCTTCCAGAGATGCTTGAGTGGAGGTTCTGGCTTTAGACATAGGCTGTCTTCCAGCATGTCTTTTGGTCTTCAGACCAGGCTTAGTTGCTGCAGCTGAGCTATATTCTTTCTTGAGCACTTTCTTCTTGGAAGTGGCCTCATCCTCAACTACCACATAGTCTTCATCCACAGATTCTGAAGTTCTCTTCTTTCTGGCCCTGGTGGCAGCTTTGGGTAGGTTGCTTGGGGTGCTCCTGCTGCCCTCACCATAGCTGCTAGAGGGACTAGTGCCCTCACTCATATGCACCTGCTCCTCTTCCCTGTTCTGGCTATCACTTTGATCAGACATATTGCAATCACTGACAACTGACCCTGTGAGTAGATGTAGATGAGATAGAGTGGATGAGCATCACAAAATACAGAGGTTTTTGCAAAAGAATGAGTCAAAAACTTAGTTTTAGTTTTCCACAGAAAGCATTTCGGATCTACCGATTTGTAAACTCGGTGACACCGAAGCAGCTTTTGGAACCTAAACTAGTGAACTTGGTCAGACCGAGTCACAGTTTGGTGGCACCGAGACTTCTAGGGTTTCACAAAGTCTTGAACTCGGTCACACCGATTTGCAATTCTCGGTCAGACCGAGAGTTACATGTGCAATGGCCTATGCCGAATCGGTGGTACCGAGTTCCATAACTCGGTTGGTCTGAGATGGTTTCGGCAGAAACCTAACCCTAAATTTTGAATTCATCTCTAATCTACGGAGTGTTTTGACTAGATAGGATAGTTTCAATCGTGGCAAGATTCATGGCAAACACAATGTGCTAGGAATCAGATAAGGATAGCACAGTGATCAAGTTCATACCCTAGTTCGGCGATGAATTCGCTACGGCAGCAACGGCGGAGATGATTCCCGTTGACGGCGGCAGAGACCAGCGGCAGGAGGCTGCTGGCGACAAGGAGAACGATCCAGAGACCCTGGAGGCAGAGCGGGTTGAGCGTGGGCGAAAGAGTTCGGAGAAAATTTCCAAAATTTAGCCCGTGGGTATATATTGCCCAACCCTATCGGTGTGACAGAGTGGAACAGCTCGGTGGCACCGAGATGCATAACTGCAAGCAGTTACTGCAACTCGGTGTGACCGAAAAGTTCAAATCGGTTGCACCGAGATGGAAAACCGAGATCAACTTACTGATCTCGGTATGATCGAAATAGATGAATCGATCAGACCAAAACGTACAAAGAAGTTTTGGAAGTTTAAGTCTATGACGAATCGGGGACTCCAAGTGCTCCTCACACAAACTGGTTCGAATCTGACTTGATCAAATTTTGTGATGTAACATGAATAGAGTTTGAGATGAGAAGAGCATAGATAGCTAGAGAAGGTTCTTAGGCATTCTTGTCCATCCACTTGGCAGAAGAAAACTATCAATCAAAACAACAAGTGGATGTCCTCGAATGAGTAAAATATGCAACCAACATGCTCACACAATAAAATGGCAAATTAAATATGTGGAAAAGCATGCACAACCAATTCTAGCATCTATCAAACAATTGGCGATGACTAGGTCATCTATATATGAGCATATTGACTTCAGAGTCAAATGAGAACATTTGATCATAGGTCATACTCATCGTTTAAGATCAAGTAGGGTTACCACTTTTACATAATGCATTGTTGTGTTCACACCATTAGAGTTGCTTTAGCTCAATTCTTAGAGTAAAGCTCCCCCTAGATGTGAGATCCCCCCTTAGAGGGATGAACTAACCTCGGGTTTTGTCGATGATGACTCCATGTAGGTGTTGAAGATGTGGATGCTCAATGTTGATGTAGATCATTTGGAGCAATCCCTTGGAGTGAGTTGCACTTCCAATACCTACACGGGTTAGTCCCACAAGGAACAAACAAGGATATCCATAGACATAGAGTGAAGCACACACAAGATAATGCCTATGAGAGCATTAGGTTACCTTGTCCCTTGTCTTACCAACAAGAGGGTTTGTGACTCCTTAAACTAGTGCAAGATGTGGAAGTTGATTGTACTTGTTCTTGCCGAAATGATATGAGTAAAATATGTTGGCGGAGTCACCCTCAAGAACTCTCTAGTTCTTCTTCTTTGGGATCCACATCATCTTGATGGGAATCCTCGGAGTGGTAGTCGTACTTGAAGAAGTGGAACTTGATGTAGTCTTGGGAACCCACTTTACCAAGGCCTTAGGAGCTTCTTCAAATGCATCAATTTCTTCTTGAAGCTTGTCCTTGTCTTTTTGCTTGTGGTCTTATGGTGGAAGATCATCTTGAGCTTGTGTCCCTTTGAAAGAAGTAGGATCATACTTCTCTTGTTGCGGAACAAACTTCGTCTTGGGGTATTGATCTTCTTCCCACTCAACTCCATTGGCATTTAACTTTCGTTCAAAACCAATACCTAGATTCTTCCGGTGCCTTCCTTGCTTGCGTACAATTTCCTCAAATTGCTTACTCCCGGCAAGGCTCTTGTAAACACCTTTCTCTATAATTCCCTTCAATAAGCTATTTTCTTGCTCAAGTGTAACTTGGCTAAGAGAATCATTAGTGGAATGAAGAGAACTACTAGAAGCAACACCATTGGATTTAGCATGATTATTGTCACTACTAGAGGAAGAATCCTTCTTGTTCTTGTTACTAGACTTGACTTGAGGCATGTAAGTATATAAGAGTAAATTCTTGGCAATGTAAGAAGAACTTTTCTTGCGAAGATCATCATTGATTGCCTTTAAGAACTCATGCTCTTGCTCAAGGTTGAAGCGTAACTTCTCATGAGTCCTTAAAAGTTCTCGATGATCTCCTAAGATAGTTTCATGAGCTAACTTAAGAGTGTTTAGTTCTTTAGTTAGAAGCTCAATCTTCTCCTTATCATTGTCAGTCGTTTTATCTTGATTAGCATGATTTATTGACATTTCATCATAGTATTCATCACTAGAGTTGTCAACAAGTAAATCATCATCACCTAACAAGTCATCTTCATCACTATTGAAATCAACATACTCGGGATGTGTTACCTTTGGACCTTTGGCCATGAAGCATCTTCCAATTCCTTCATTTGGTGAATCAAATATGTCATAGGAGTTGGTTGACACAAGTGCTAGACCGGCAACACCTTCATCTTGAGTATATTCGGAGTCAGAGTGATAGCTTCTCTCGAAGTGGTTGTCGGAGTCGGAGCCGGATACCCATTCACCAACATGAGCTTGATGTCTTCGTTTTGTGTAGCTCCTTGTTGACTTGTCCTTCCTTTCCGAATCCTTGCTTCTCCGTGAGGGTCTTCGTTCATAACGATCATCTCGACTCCTTCTCTCTCTAGGTGGTGATTCTTCTCTCTTACTCCTTATTTTTGGAGAACCTTCTCTTCTTTTTTAGGGTGTCGTACACTCATTCGAATAGTGTCCGGGTCTTCCACAATTGTAGCAATTCCGCTCTCAACTAGAAGATCTTTTGTCGTTGTAGGACCTTGACTTGGAGCTTCTCTCTTTGCTTCTACTCTTGTAGAATTTGTTGAAGTTCTTCACCATTAAGCTCAATTCTTAATTGAAGGTTTGTTTCTCACTTGATGATGTGGGGGCTTCACATGAGGCTTTGTAAGCACCGCTTGATTTGTTGTGAAGTTCCTCCTTATCCTTGAGTGACATCTCATGAGCAACAATTCTTCCAATGACTTCCGTTGGCTTGAGATCTTTGTAGTTGGGCATCATTTGGATCAATGTGCACAGGGTATCATATTTTCCATCCAAGGATCTTAGGATCTTCTTGATGATGAATCTGTCGGTCATCTCTTCACTTCCTAAGCCGGCAATCTCATTTGTGATAAGAGCAAGCCTAGAGTACATTTCAGCGACACCTTCACCATCCTTCATTTTGAACTTGTCAAGTTGACTTTGAAGCACATCCAACTTGGATCCCTTGACGGAGTCGGTACCTTCGTGCATATCAATCAAAGTATCCCAAATTTCCTTTGCATTCTCAAGGCGGCTGATTTTGTTGAATTCTTCAGGGCACAATCCGTTGAAGAGAATAGCACAAGCTTGAGCATTGTATTGCAGCATCTTCAATTCTTCCGTGGTAGCTTCACGGTTTGGTTCTCTCCCATCAAAGAATTCACCTTGCAAGCCAATACACACGATAGCCCAAACGGCAGGGTTATGTCCAATAATATGCATTTTCATCTTATGCTTCCAACTAGCAAAATTAGTACCATCAAAGTAAGGACCTCTACGGTGATAATTTCCCTCGCTAGATGCCATACTCTCCTAGGTTGTGAAACCAAGGCTATGACCACCAAAAGCTATGGAAATCAAAGAAAATGGAGACCAAAGCTTTGATACGACTTGTAGGATCGAAAGTATGTCTAGAGGGGGGGTGATTAGACTACTTGACCAAATAAAAACTTGTACTTTTCCCAATTTTAGACTTTGGCAGATTTTAGCTATCTTAGCACAAGTCAAGCAATCTTAATACAATTCAAGCAAGCATGCAAATAGTATATGAGCAGCGGAAAGTAAAGCATGCAACTTGCGAGAATGTAAAGGGAAGGGTTTGGAGGATTCAAACGCAATTGGAGACACGGATGTTTTTGTCGTGGTTCCGATAGGTGGTGCTATCGTACATCCATGTTGATGGAGACTTCAACCCACGAAGGGTAACAATTGCGCGAGTCTACGGAGGGCTCCACCCATGAAGGTTCCACGAAGAAGCAACCTTGTCTATCCCACCATGGCCGTCGCCCACGAAGGACTTGCCTCACTAGCGGTAGATCTTCACGATGTAGGCGATCTCTTTGCCCTTACAAACTCCTTGGTTCAACTCCACAATCTTGTCGGAGGCTCCCAAGTGACACCTAGCCGATCTAGGAGACACCACTCTCCAAGAAGTAACAAATGGTGTGTTGATGATGAACTCCTTGCTCTTGTGCTTCAAATGATAGTCTCCCCAACACTCAACTCTCTCTCACAGGATTTGGAATTTGGTGGACAGAATATTTGAGTGGAAAGCAACTTGGGGAAGGCTAGAGATCAAGATTCATATGGTAGGAATGGAATATCTTGGCCTCAACACATGAGTAGGTGGTTCTCTCTCAGAAAATGTGTATTGGAAGTGTAGGTTCTTTCTGATGCTCTCTCCACGAATGAAGAGTGGGTGGAGGGGTATATATAGCCTCCACACAAAATCTAACCGTTACACACAATTTACCAATCTCGGTGAGACTGAATTGAGAAACTCGGTCGGACCGATTTAGCAAGCCTAGTGACCATTAGGATTTTTGGTGGGACTGACATGCAACTCGGTAGGACCGATATGGTTAGGGTTAGGGCATAACGTAATCTCGGTGAGACCGATTAAACAAACTCGGTGAGACCGATTTTGGTAATAAGCTAACCAGAGAGTTGGTCAGGTAAACTCGGTGGGACCGATTCGCTCATTAATCAGAGAGTTGGTCAGGTAAACTCGGTGGGACCGATTCGCTCATTTCGGTGGGACGGAAACGTTACAAAAAGGAAACCGAGAGTTTATATTGCAATCTCGGTGGGACCGATCGCTCATCTCGACGGAACTGAAACGTTACGAAGGGAAACAGAGAGATTACAATCCCATCTCGGTGAGACCGAGATCCCTATCGGTGAAACCGACTTGCCTAGGGTTTGTGGCAGTGGCTATGACATCTGAACTCGGTGCCGCCGGATAGAAAGAATCGGTGGGGCCGAGTTTGACTTTTGGTTTAGGTCATATGTGGATGTGGGAAGGTAGTTGAGGGTTTTGGAGCATATCACTAAGCACTATGAAGCAAGAACCTCATTAAGCAACACCTCATCCCTCCTTGATAGTATTGGCTTTTCCTATGGACTCAATGTAATCTTGGATCACTAAAATATAAAATGTAGAGTCTTGTACTTGAAGCTTGAGCCAATCCTTTTGTCTTTAGTATTTTGAGGGGTCCACTTTCCTCATCCATGCCATGCCATTCATTGAACTTTTCCTGAAATATTTATCTTGGAATAATGTTAGCTCAATGAGCTATATGTTGTTAAGAATTACCAAAACCACCCAGGGATAGTTGCACTTTGAGGCGTGCATGACAACATAAGCCAAACCTTCTCAAATTTTTACCAAGGCATGGTGAGGTCATACCATGGCACCATGCGAGGCGTCATATTTTTAAGCATTTATTTCATTTTTTCTATAGTTGAAAAGCCAACAAACAGACATTTATGGTTGACTATTGCCAAACATTTTGTTGAAATATCTATCCATCCCTTGTAAAAGGCATGAGAATTTACTAAATGGTACGAGCATGGTTTTCTAGGCCGTTCTTGTGGACCCTTTCATGCATCGATTGTTTGAACTTGAATTATGCCCATTAATGCCTAGGAAATGCACATAATCCCCTAAATATGGCAAATGAACCCGGAAAAGTGCCAAATTTAAACACGGTGATTTGCAGGTTGTATGTTCATCATAGAGAAAAAACTCGTGGACAAAGGACAAATGAAATTTGGACCCCCCCTTCAATCTTGGTGATTTCCCCCTTGAAACCATGAAACTTCCTCGATGATGGTTCGATTTATGAAAGGCGCACATCACGACATCAGGAAAACATTCTCCAATTTTTACCAGGGCATGGTGAGGCCATACCATGGCACCATGCCAGGCGTCATGTTTTCCAACCATGTGTTTAATTTTTTGTATAGTTGTTAACCGAGTAAACGACGTGTTTATGGTTGACTATTACCACACATTTCCTTGAAATATCTGCCCATTCCTTGTAAAACACATGAGAATTTGCTAAATAACATGAGCATGGGTTTCCAGACCGTTCTTGTGCACCTTTTCATGCACCGATTGTTCGAATTTTAATTATGTCCATTAATGCCTAGAAAATGCACATAATCCCCTAAATATGGTAAATGAGCCTGGGAAAATGTAAAATTTGAACACGTTGCATTTGAGGCGGTATGTTGATTGTTGGAAAAAAACTGAATGACAAACTAGGATGGAAATTAGGATTCCCCTTCAAGCTTGGGGATTTTCCCTCTCGAAAGCATGGAACTTCCTCGGTGATGGTTCGATTTATGAAGGGTGTGCATGACGACATAAGCCAAACCTTCTCAAATTTTTACCAGGGCATGGTGAGGTCATACCATGGCACCATGCCAGGCGTCATGTTTTTTAAGCATTTATTTCTTATTTTCTATAGTTGAAAACCCAACAAACAAACATTTGTGGTTGACTATTGCCACACATTTCATGGAAATATCTGTCCCTTCCTTGTAAAAGGCATGAGAATTTACTAAATGGCACGAGCATGGTTTTCTAGGCCGTTCTTGTGGACCCTTTCATGCATCGATTGTTTGAACTTGAATTATGTGCATTAATGCCTAGGAAATGCTCATAATCCCCTAAATATGGCAAATGAACCCAGAAAAGTGCCAAATTCGAACACGGTTATTTGCAGGCTATATGCTCATCATGGAAAAAAACTCGTGGACAAAGGACAAAGGAAATTTGGACCCCCTTCAATCTTGGTGATTTCCCCCTCTAAACCATGAAACTTCCTCAGATGATGGTTCGTTTTATGAAGGCGTGCATCATGACATAAGGAAAACATTCTCCAATTTTTACCAGGGCATGGTGAGGCCATACCATGGCACCACACCAGGCGTCATGTTTTCCAACCATGTGTTTCATTTTTTGTATAGCACGAGCATGGTTTTCCAGACCGTTCTTGTGCACCTTTTCATGCACCGATTATTCGAATTTGAATTATCTGCCTTAATTAATTCGTAGAAAATGCAAACAATCCCCTAAATATGGTAAATGAGTTCGAAAAAATGTCAAATTTGCATTCCCCTTCAATCCTGGTGATTTCCCTCTCGAAAGCATTGAACTTCCTCGGTGATGGTTCGATTTATGAAGGGCGTGCATGACAACATAAATCAAACCTTCTCAGCTCTTAACCAGGGTATGTTGAGGCCATACCATGGCACCATGCCAGCCGTCATGTTTTTCAAGCACATATTTCATTGTTCTATAGTTGATTACCCAGTAAATGACGTGTTTGTGGTTGACTATTAGCAGGCATTCCATTGAAATCTCTGCCCATTCCTTGTAAAAGGATTGAGAAATTATTAAATACCACGAGTATGGTTTTTCCAGACCGTTCTTGTGCACCCTTTCATGCACCAATCATTTGAATTTGAATTACGTGCATTAATGCGTCAAAATACACATAATCCCCTAAATATTCTAAATGAACCCGGAAAAGTGTCAAATTTGACCACGGTGATTAGCAGGGTTTATGTTCATCGTAGAAAAAAACTCATGGATGAAGGACAAAGGAAATTTGGATTCCCCATTCAATCTCGATGATTTACTATCGCACACGATTCATCTCCGTCGCCTCTGCGAACTGTGTTTCTTCACTCACACATGCAAAAGGAAAAGAAAACCCTCGCCCACTTCGTCCCCCACTCACTCGCCGCGGACTCCTCCGCAACTCTGCACCCTAAGCTTGACGGCTGTTGGCGGCGGGCATAAGTCGTGCTCCAAACGGCACCGGATTTCGCCTCCACCGCTTTCCGCCGCCTATCTGCACCGACATTCTAGACTCTGCTCGACTGGGGTTTTCTGCGGAATTGGACCGGGGATTTTTCTCATGGAGAAGGTAATCAACTTAATTAGCAAAATATTCACTCATCTCTTATCGCAGTCTGTCCGTCGCTGTTAATCAACCGGCATAAATCGCCATGGAATCATTTTTGTTCTAGCTGGTTCGTGGGTGTTCATTCATGTGTGCATAGTGCAAGCACAAATCGGGCAACTGTGGTCGTGGCCAGTCGGAAACGAAGTTCTATCTCACCATTCCAGATGACTTTAGAGAGCGCTCGGTATCTTTAATCTCAACCTACCACGGTCGGCATGGCCTAAATTTGTGAACATATATCGTCTATTGCTACATTATCTATATATTTGCATCAAATCTTAGTTACATTATCTATTTTTAATTCTATATTTTTGTACTTTTCTTGCATCTTTATATGGATATGTTCTATCAGTTACTCCCATATTTGCATCTTGCTCGGTTATTTCAATATATCTAGTTTACAATCTTAATTTTCATTTCAAGCAGTACATCCCTTGCTTTGCAAGAACAGGAGTAGAAGGAAATCTTGGGCTTTACTTTGCTGATGACTCCGAGGATGTCATGTTGACAACCCAACATGGATTTACAATGACTGTTAGCATAAAACTTGATAAAGATGGTCACTCCTATTTTAATGCGGACCTTTGGAGAAAAATGTCTAAGTGTTATGAACGGAAAGATGGCAATAAAATTCTAGTGCGTGCAACACAGTTTGGTCTAATTAACATGGATGTTTACTTCCCCAACATCATCAGCCGATCAAATTCTGATCGAGGTTAGTGTCCTTTCAACTTTCTCCATGTTGTCATATTACTATTTAAGCAACCAATTGATCACTATTTAAGCAACCTATTGTGATATCATATTCTGACCCTGTTCCTAGGTAGTAACAAATTGTGTTTACCAATTTATGCGCACTATATATTCTTCTGCCATGTTCTGAAAAAATAATACATTTCCACCTTTTAAGCAGGATATGTTGGATGCATACTGAACGATCTGTATGTTACTAAGCGTACCAAATTTCACTAGAAGGACTTGAAGCATGTCATAAACTTTGTTGATAATCTGACAGAAGTAGCACAACGTATGAACGCTAGATTTTGGACGGGATTAATTAGACCTATTGTGCACACACTGAATAAGACAAATTGTGTGCACAAAGCGCTGATAAAAAGTCTTATTTTCATGTTGATGCTCATAAACTATATATATATTCAACGATATGTTACAATTGTTTTTTATTCTACATGTCAATAGAAATTGCCCCCTGTAGTCGTTCGTGGATTGATTTCCCGGCGTGGTCGAATTACACTTTAGCCTGCTAATAACGCCAAAGTTATTGCAAGGTACTGCATTTCCCGCAAAAATGGAACCATTCAAATTAACAAGTTCTCGCTTCTCGTGACAGTGCATCCATATTGGAAAATTGGAGACACTGTTCTACTCCTGCTCTACCAAGGCACAGGAGGGCTCTTCCTTCTCATTGACGAGATGCCGAGTTGCCGTGATCAAGCTGCTTCTAGTGGATAGTTATGGTTGTTGGCCTTCAACCTCTTAAAATGTGCTAGCTGTTACTATATATGTTAAGTATGTAGATATGGACCATATGGCTGTTGGCCCTTAGCCTCTTAAAATGTGATAGTTGTTACTATGTTAAGTATGTAGATATGAACCATATGGTTGTCAAAACCGTGTTACGAAGATCCTCCTTTTGTCGAATAGTGTAACCACTATATATATGTTACTCAAATGTTGTTACCCAAGTTCATAAATTTTCATGGAAAGTATTAGTATCGTACATAGTTCATCCAGTTTAAGCGTGTGCCCGATGTCCAGAAGGCATTTGCATATTAACTGTCCATATTGCAAATTCACACACATGTTCACATAAGGAAACGTATGTGTAACATACTAATCATCCCACACGAGTACTCGCAGATGCATCATGTGTGATACTCCTAGCCATAGCAAGCAACTAGTTTGCATTTTTCAAAGTTTTTTGTACACACAGAATCACACACGAAGTAACTGTATTGACAGTCTGTGTTGTAATTTCTCATCGCAAACAGTTCATCCGAGTCGGCTGTTTGCCACATATCACACACATCTTGTTTACACGACTCATTTGTGTTCTTTTGGCTCATCGCAAACAGTTCATCCATGCGAACTGTATGCTGCATATCACACACATCTTGTTAAGTTGGACCGTTTCAGTTGTGTTCCCTAATCGAAAACAGTTCGTCCGAGTTAACCTATGTCGTATATCGCACACACATTGATATGGCTGCCCATTTCTGTTGTTCTACCTCATCGCAAATAGTTTGAAAGCACAAGTGCTCCCTGGGTGATTTTGGAAATTAATGTCAACATATCTCTTGTTGGACTAATGCTTTCATCTAGTATGCTTCAGATAAGTTCAACAATGGAGTGGCATGGACTAGAGGATGTGGAACCCCTTCGAGATGATAAGGACAAAGGATTGGCTCAATCTCAAAGCTCTGGACTCTACATTTTTCATTTTAGTGATCCAAGATCATATTAAGTCCATATGAAAGCCAATACTATTAAGAGGGGATGAGGTGTTGCTTAATGGCTTGCTTTCTCAAAGTGCTTAGTGATATGCTCCAAAACCCTCAACCACTTTCTCACATCCACATATGCCCCAAACCAAAAGTCAAACTCTGCCCCACCGAAACTTTCTATCCGGCGCCATTGAGTTCACTTGACATAGCCACTGTGCTACCTCTTGAGCACTGCGTTGGTATTCCGCGAAGGGAAGAGGATGATGCAGCAAAGTAGCGTAAGTATTTCCCTCAGTTTTTGAGAACCAAGGTATCAATCCAGTAGGAGGCCACGCACAAGTCCCTCGTACCTGCACAAAACGATAGCTCCTCACAACCAACGCGATTAGGGGTTGTCAATCCCTTCACGGCCACTTACGAGAGTGAGATCTGATAGAGATGATAGATAATATTTTTGGTATTTTTGATATATAGATGCAAAGTGAAAAGTAAAAGGCAAAGTAAAAACAAAGCAAGTATTAAATTGATGGAGATTGATATGATGAGAATAGACCCGGGGGCCATAAGTTTCACTAGTGGCTTCTCTCAAGAGCATAAGTATTTTACGGTGGGTGAACAAATTACTGTTGAGAAATTGACAGAATTGAGCGTAGTTATGAGTATATCTAGGTATGATCATGTATATAGGCATCACTTCCGAGACAAGTAGACCGAAACAATTCTTCATCTACTACTATTACTCCACTCATCAACCGCTATTCAGCATGCATCTAGAGTATTAAGTTAAAAACAGAGTAACGCTTTAAGCAAGATGACATGATGTAGAGGAATAAATTCATGCAATATGATAAATACCCCATCTTGTTATCCTCGATGGCAACAATACAATACGTGCCTTGCAACCCTTTCTGTCACTGGGTAAGGACACCGCAAGATTGAACCCAAAGCTAAACACTTCTCCCATTGCAAGAACAACCAATCTAGTTGGCCAAACCAAACGGATAATTCGAAGAGACTTGCAAAGTTAACTCAATCATACATAAAAGAATTCAAAGAAGATTCAAATATTATTCATAAATAATCTGGATTATAAACCCACAATTCATCGATCTCAACAAACACACCGCAAAAAGAAGATTACATCGAATAGATCTCCACGAGAGAGGGGGGAGAACATTGTATTGAGATCCAAAAAAGAGAGAAGAAGCCATCTAGCTACTAGCTATGGACCCGAAGGTCTGAAGTAAACTACTCACACTTCATCGGAGAGGCTATGGTGTTGATATAGAAGATCTCCATGGTGGATGCCCCCTCCGGCGGAGCTCCAAAACAGGCTCCAAGATGGGATCTCGTGGATACAGGAAGTTGCGGCGGTGGAATTAGGTTTTTGGCTCCTGTTCTGATCATTTGGGGGTACGTAGGTATATATAGGAGGAAGGAGTACGTCGGTGGAGCAACAGGGGGCCCACGAGGCAGGGGCGCACCCTAGGGGGGCGTGCCCCCACCCTCGTGACCGCCTCTTTTGTTCCTTGGAGTAGGTTCCAAGTCCACTGGATCACGTTCGGTGAGAAAATCACGTTTCCGAAGGTTTCACTCCGTTTGGACTCCGTTTGATATTCTGTTTCTTCGAAACACTGAAATAGGCAGAAAACAGCAATTCTGGGCTGGGCCTCCGATTAATAGGTTAGTCCCAAAAAATAATATAAAAGTGGAAAATAAAGCCCAATGTAGTCCAAAACATTAGATAAAGTAGCATGGAGCAATCAAAAATTATAGATACGTTGGAGACATATCAGGCATCCCCAAGCTTAATTCCTGCTCGTCCTCGAGTAGGTAAATGATAAAAAGAGAATTTTTGATGCGGAGTGATACTTTGGCATAATTTCAATGTAAATCTTCTTAATTGTGGTATGAATATTCAGATTCGAAAGATTCAAGACAAAAGTTCATATTGACATAAAAATAAGAATACTTCAAGCATACTGATGAAAGTAATCATGTCTTCTCAAA
>LR880972.1:302649058-302663813 GCA_904067115.1 Aegilops sharonensis
GGGCGAAGCAGGGCGGCGGCCAGCTGCGTGGCGCGCCCTGCGCTCGCCGGCCGGCACCAGCCTGCCTGCCTGGCCGAGCCAAGCAGCTCGCTGGCGCGGCTGCTGGGCTGGGCCGGCAGGTGGGCCGGTCGCAGGCGACAGGTAAAGTTTTTCCATTTTTTAGTCTTTTTCTATTTCTGCAACTCTGTTTAGGGTTTTTAAAAATACAAAAACCATTTCAAAAATTACCAAAATGTTCCTGGTCACTTGTTGGAATATTCCCAACATGAAACATTTTAGTTTGACAATTTTTGAACATTTAAAATAATTTTCATAATTTAAAATGCCCATTTCAAAGACTTGTGATTTAAATCTAGAACCCTTAGGTGACCTAGAAAATGTTCCACCTTCTTTGACATGGATCCTAAACCCAAACAAAGAGGATGAGCATTTTGAAGGGCATTTCGGATTCATTGAAATAAATTTTAGTAAACCCTAGTTATTTTAAGGGGGGGGGGGGGTGTTCTGGGGTTTCCTGCCTTCCCCATTTCAAATTCAGATGAAATTTAAACATGATGCACACCCTAATGCATGGTCTATCTGGGATGTGACAACAGGTAATCTTCTTGTCTTGATAGTTTTCCTTGGGTTCTGCTCTTCCGTTTCTCTCTTTCGAATATCTGTTTGATTTGCGCTTCCTCCTTCTGACCATCAGCCCCATCTGCCGGAGACCCGATGGAAACCGAGGCCGCCGGCGAGGAAGACATCGGCGGCGACAGTGTCGATGCCGCCAACATGGAGGAGGAGGAAGCTGGTGCCGACAAGCCCGCCGGCGAGGAGGCTGCCGAGGCCGCTGGTGCAGAGGCTGGGGAGGAGCCCGGCGGTCGCACTGACGGCCCGGAGGCCACAGGAGCGCCAGGCGCTGCGCCGATCGCCGATCCCCCCGCCACCGACGCCGCACCAGACTCCGAGGAGCCCCAGCCCGACGCCTACCTAAAAGCCAGTGAGGGTGTCTTCATCAAGCTCCCATGGGCATCAAGCTCCAGGGCGCCAGCCGAAGGGGAGACCTTCGATGCGGAGCTGCTTGCCTCCGCCGGGCTGTCGCTGGTTGATGCCCCGGGCAGCAGCAGTCGTGAATCTGAGGAAGAGCAGCTGCTAAGGAGGTTGCTGTCGCTCTACCACGCCCGACAAGCCAAACTGGAGTCCAGAGAGGCGCTTGTCACGAGGGCGGGAGCTGATTTGGAGAAACGCGCGGAAGAGCTCCAACGCGCCAACAAAGAGACTCTCCGGGACATAGCAGAGGCTCGGGAGCAGCTTGCTGAGGAGCGCACGGCCTTTATCTTGGAGAAAGGCGAGGTTGAGGAGCAGCAAAGGCTTGCCGGTGAGAAGCTCTCCGCTAGAGAAGGTGAGCTGGCGCAGCGGAAGATCAACCTCGACAGCTTTGAGGAAGATCTCGCCGCGCGCGAGCAAACGATCGGCGAGCCGCTTCAGGAGGCAAAGGATGCTGTCGCGGCTGCCGAGGCCGCCAAAGGGGAACTGGAGGCGAGGGTGGCTCAGCTGGAGTCCGCCCTTCAGAAGAGTGCCGAGGAGGTCACCGGGTTGAAGCGCGAGCGTGAGAAGGACGCTTATACCCTCGGTGAGCTGTAGGGTCGTTTGGCTGAAAAGATCAAGGAGATCGATGCCGCCAAGGACGTCAAGGCGGATCTGGAGCTGAAATTGACCACCTTGACGGAGACGTTGAACGGCGTCAGGGAGCGGGAGACGGGCCTGCTGGAGAAGATCAAGGCCACTGAGGAGTCCCTGTCGAATGCCGTGACCACGCAGAATACTCTTCGGGAGAGCGTAATGCATTGGACAGAGGGTCTTGTGGACACCGCCGCCGACATCCACAACGAGCTGATAGAGTTGGGGATGACAGATCTTGGATATTCCACCGACGAGAACCTCCAACCCAGCGTCAAGCTCAGCCTATTCTTCAAAGGCGTGTTGGCGGGTATCCGGCGGCTCCGGGATGAGGTTCCGAAGCAGTTGGCGGAAGAATCACGCCAAGTCTGTGCCGAGGCTCTCCAGAAGGTGTTGATGAAGGTAGCCTTCCATAACCCAGGCGTCGACTTCTCCAAGGCCCTCAAGTCCCTGCCTTCGTCCGCCGATGTTGAAGCGCTCAAGACCCTTGTCGCACCCATTGTGGACAGGGTGAGCGGCGTTAAGAGGCTCGAGGGCGACCGCGTGGACAAGGCCGCCGAGCCTATCTTTCTCTTGTCGCTGTAGATCATGTTTAGGCGAAAAATCTATTAGATCTGCGACAAGTTATTATGTAATATACACTATCTTAGGCAATCGAATGCACTGTTATTTCCTTTACTCGATTTCTTCCCTTGTATGCTTTTACCCTACGCTTTCAGGGAAACTTGCCGGCGCAGGCACCCTTGCCGCGAGCGCCGAGTGCGGAACTTCAGCAGCCCGCTGGCGGGGTCGCTACCGACAAGCCACCTCGTCGCGGACTAGTCGCAGCTCACTTAACTTGTTGAGCGGACTCGAAACAAAATAAGGGTGCGACCAGTACGATTTGGTTCCTCCGCGCACAGGTTTTCCATACAAAGTACTTATCGTTCGAGGAAGATAACTTAAAAAGTTTAAAACTGGCCGCTTAAACTTAACAACTTAGCTTTTCTGTTGTCCATTTTCTGGCAAGGCGACAGTTCCTCGAGCGACGCTTGTCGGCCCACACCATTCTTTCCTCCTTTCCCCCCGGTTAACTTGTGGGTGGATGAACCCTCTCCTTGTTTGAGAAGAAAGAAGAGAAAAAGAAAGTTATGGAGCCTACCGGGCTCATTATCGCTTACCGGGTTCGGGTGCTGCACAAGATGTTAGTGAACACATGCATATTTAATTATGAAAGCATGTATTAACAAAAATGTGCGCAACCATAGGCTTTACTGATGCACGGGGTCTGCGCCCGGCTTTGTACAAAGGATTACATGCAACAGCGGCAAGACTTGTACAAAAGGGTGGTTGTCGGAACGGGTTCCGGCAACCGCGCCTCATGGGTAAAACTTGCGAAGATGCTCTATGTTCCAGGAATTGCTCACCGGAAAGCCGTGTTCGGTCTCAAGGCGGACAGCGCCGGGCCTAGTGACTCGTTTTACCCGATAAGGGCCTTCCCACTTCGGCGTCAACTTGTTGGAATTCTTGGCGTATTGAACGCGCCGAAGAACAAGGTCGCCTTCCTCGAAGCTTCTGGCATTAACTTTGCGGCTATGGTAGCGATGCAAAGCTTGCTGGTAACAAGTAGCTCGTACAGCAGCCTGAAGACGATCTTCCTCGAGGAGCAGCGCGTCATCTTGCCGCAGCTGCTCTTGCTCAAGCTCATCATAAGCGAGCACTCGAGGTGACCCGTATACGAGTTCCGTGCGGAGAACTGCCTCTGCTCCGTAGACTAGAGCAAAGGGTGTCTGGCCAGTGGCTCGATTTGGCGTCGTCCTGATCGACCAAAGAACCACTGGCAGCTCCTCGATCCAGTTCCTTCCGCACTTGTGCAGCCTGTCGAAAGTTCTGGTCTTGAGTCCTCGCAGCACTTCAGCGTTTGCCCTCTCTGCTTGACCGTTGCTTCTCGGATGAGCAACGGAAGCAAAGCAGATCTTGGCGCCAAGATCTTGGGCATACTGCATGAAGGTGCGACTCGTGAACTGTGTGCCGTTATCGGTGATGATCCGATTAGGAATCCCGAAGCGGCAATCAATTGACCTGAAGAACTTGACGGCTGACTGTGCGGTCACCTTCCTCACTGGTTCCACTTCCGGCCACTTTGTGAACTTGTCGATTGCGATGTACAAGTATTCAAAGCCCCCGACAGCTCGGGGGAAGGGGCCGAGGATGTCGAGCCCCCAGACCGAGAAGGGCCAGGATAAAGGGATCGTCTGGAGAGCTTGAGCTGGCCGGTGTATCTGTTTTGAATGGAACTGGCACGCTTCACACTTGGTTACTTGTGCAGTTGCATCCTGGAGGGCTTCTGGCCAGAAGAAACCTTGCCGGAAAGCTTTGCCGGCAAGTGCTCTTGCGCCAATGTGGTGACCACATATGCCTCCATGTATCTCCGCCAACAGCTTCTGTCCATCTTCCCGGCAAATACACTTCAATTTCACTCCGTTGAGTCTTCTTCTGTACAGGATGTTGTCCACAAACTGGTACATACTTGACTGCCGGGCTACTTTTTCCGCTTCTTCTTGCTCTTCGGGAAGTTCTCCTGTCTGAAGGAAATGGACGATCTGCTGTGCCCAAGTTGGAGCCTGTGGCTCGACAACAAGGACTAAAGGCTCGTCTATCACTGCGGGATCATCAGCTTCTACGGCAAGGACCTGCAGGTCAGCCGGAGCTCGATGATCCCCGCCAAGCTTGCCAGAGCTAAGCTTGTCGGGAGCGTTTGCTTCGACGATACAAACCGTATGGTTTGTCAGAGCAGACTGCTCCTCAGCGATATTTGCGTGGGTTTTAGGGACCTTCTTGGCGGCGGCTTCGGGGAGCTCTGCCGGAAAGTAGTCGCCAGAAACCAATTTTCTCTTTTTGCTCTGTCCTGTTGATGGTGTCAGGTTGGTTGAGTCAGCTTGAGCACAAAAATCCCTGGTTCCATAGGTAACTTAAGTGCGGCACATTTGGAGAGGCCATCAGCTATATCATTCTGTGCCCTTGGAACGTGTTCCATTTGCAGGCCTTCAAAGTGCTCTTCCATCTTCCTCACTTCATCGACGTACGCTTCCATCAACGGACTCTGGTAATCTTTATTTACTTGGCGGACGACAAGTTGTGAGTCTCCCCTGACAATGAGCTTCTTAATCCCAAGGTCCACCGCAATCCTGAGACCGGCCAGCAAGCCTTCGTACTCTGCAGTGTTGTTTGTTGCTTGTTCCTTGGGAAAGTGCATCTGGACTATGTACTTGAGGTTCTCTCCGGTGGGTGCGATCAGCAGCACGCCGGCACCGGCGCCTTGCAGCGAGAAGGCACCATCAAAGTACATCAGCCACTCTTTATTTGCCTCCATGACGGGGATGCTCGTCTCTGGAATTTCTTCATCTTGTGTCGGCGTCCACTCTGCTATGAATTCTGCCAATGCCCTGCTCTGGATAGTGGAAGTGCTTTCGAACTTAATACCAAAGCTTGACAGTTCCAGCGCCCACTCAACAATCCTGCCTGTTGCTTCTGGATTCTGTAATATCCTTTTCAGCGGAAAGCGAGTGACAACTGTTATCTCATGTGCTTGGAAGTAATGGCGCAATTTTCTCGACGCCATAAGGAGGCCGAAAAGCAGCTTCTGCACACCAGAGTACCTCGATCTAGCCCCCTGCAAAAGGGAACTAACGAAGTACACTAGGCGCTGCACCATCCTCTTCCGTATCTTGTCGCAACCCTGCGCTGATCTGTCCTTGTCGGGACCAGAGCTTGACGGCGAAGCATCTTGCTTGTCGCTGGATGCGCCTGCCTTGGTTTTCGGCTCATCATCCGCCTCCCTCTCCGCTACTAACACAGCACTAACCACTTGATTGGTAGCTGCTATATACAGCAGCAACTTCTCTTGTGGCTTAGGTGCGACAAGTATTGGAGCGGAGGACAGGTATCTTTTCAAGTCCTGCAGCGCAGCCTCCGCTTCGGGAGTCCATTTCATTGGACCTGACTTCTTCAAAATCTTGAAAAAGGGCAGGGCGCGTTCAGCAGATTTAGAGATGAACCTGCTGAGAGCAGCCACGCAACCGGCAAGCCTTCTGACATCCTTGACGCGCTTTGGTGCTTAGATCTGCTCAATGGCCTTGATCTTGTCGGGATTGGCTTCAATTCCCCACTGAGATACAAAGAACCCGAGAAGCTTGCCGGAAGGGACTCCAAACACGCACTTCTCGGGGTTGAGCTTGAGGTTGATCTTGCGCAGGTTTGCAAACGACTCATCCAAATCTTGAACTAAAGTCGCTCTATCCTTGCTCTTGACCACTATATCATCCATGTAGGCTTCTACATTTCTGTGTATATGTGGTCCAAAAGCATCATGGACTACCCTTGCAAAGGTTGAACCAGCATTCTTCAAACCGAAAGGCATCCGTATAAAGCAGTACGTGCCACATGGTGTGATGAATGCGGTTTTCTCCTCATCCTCTTCTGCCATGAAGATCTGATGATATCCTGAATATGCATCAAGAAATGAAAGCAGATCGCATCCAGCTGTGGAGTCAACAATCTGGTCGATACGCGGCAAGGGAAATGGATCCTTGGGACAAGCTTTATTAACATCTGTGAAGTCAATACAAAGTCTCCATTTCCCATTAGCCTTGCGCACCACTACTGGATTGGCCAACCACGTGGGGTGGAGGACTCCTCTAACAAGCCCTGCTGCTTCCAATTTCTTGATTTGTTCTGCTATGAACTCTTGGCGCTCGACTGCCTGTTTCCTAACTTTTTGCTTGACGGGCCGCGCGTGAGGACAGACAGCTAGGTGGTGCTCAATTACTTTCCTGGGAACGCCGGGGATATCAGATGGTTGCCATGCAAACACATCGACATTCGCCCGCAGGAAAGCAACGAGCTCGCCTTCCTATTTAGGATCAAGCGTGGCACTGATGGTAAAGGTACCACCAACGCCGTCCTCCTTGGCGGGCACCTTCTTGGTCTTTGGTGGAGCTGCCATCGTCTTGTTGCACTTGCCGGTGGAGCTCGATGGTGCATCCTCAACGGTAGCGCAGCACTCCGAAGAGGTGCTCTTGCCGGAGTGGGCAACAGTGCTCTGGCCGGACCTAGTGGTCTTCTTCCTCCCGGGAGCTTCAGTGGCTAGTGGTTTGCTATCTGTCGCGGCTGCTGCATCTCGGTAAATCTTGTCGGCGCAGATAAGCGCGTCTTTCTTGTCGCCGTGGACAGAAATGACACTTATCGGGCCGGGCATCTTGAGTAGGTTGTAGGCATAGTGAGAGGCGGCCATGAACTTGGCAAGTGCCGGACGGCCAAGTATGCCATTGTAGGGCAATGGGAAATCGGCGACGTCGAACGTGACCCTCTCAGTTCTGAAATTGAGCTCACTGCCGAAGGTTACCGGCAACGTGATCTTCCCCTTGGGCTTGCTCCTTCCTGGGTTGATTCCTTGGAAAGTACCAGTTTCTTCGAGCCCGCTGTCAGGGATTTGAAGTTTCTGGAGCATTGTGGAGGAGATCAGGTTCAGGCCGGCCCCGCCGTCAACCAACATCTTTGTGTCCTTGAGGTTGCGGATGGTTGGTGAGACCAACATCGGCAAGCACCCGACCGCAGTGATGCGATCAGGGTGATCCTCAATGTCAAAGATGATGGGCGTGCTGGACCACTTCAGAGGTTTGCGTGACTCTATGGATGGTTCTGCTGCATTGACCTTGCGCATCCATTGCTTGAGTTGGCGGTGCGAGGTATGCAGAGACGCACCAATATCGACGCAAAGGACCTCTGTTGCCTTTTGAAACTCATGCTCATGAGTCTCGTCGTCCTCATCGTCTTCGTCATCTTCATCTTCATCTTCTTCCTTGTCGCGGCCACGGGGAGGTCTGTCTCCTTGCCGCTGTTTTGCCTTGCCGCGGCGTCCTCCCCGGCCGGGTCTCTTCTTACTTGCCGCACCTGCACCTTCTTGGGCTTTCTCCTTGTCTCGCCGCTCGTATTCAGCTTTCTGTAGCTCGACAAGCTGCTCTACTTTCTTGCAGCTCTGGAGATCGTGGCCCTTGGTGCGGTGGATTTTACAGTACTGTTTGTTGGAGCTGCCAGGCTTGTCGGCGGCCGCCACAGCTTGGCGGTCGGCGTCAACGACAACCTCCTTGCCGGAGCCACCGGCCTTGGCTTGGTTGGCGGCACCATCCTTCCCGGACTGCTCGACAACTAGTACTTCTGGGCTTTTCTTTCTCCTGTTGTTCTGGCGCCGGCTATTCCTTGCCGGGGCGATCCCTTCACTGTCAGATTCTGCTCCCACATTCTCTCCTGGGAGTCTTCTTCCTTCTTCAGCGCGCGCACACTTGTCGGCCAGGGCGTATAGCTCGCTGACGTCCTTCACTTTGCACATCGCCATCTCTTCCCTCATCCTACGATTTCGTACATTCTGATGGAATGCACTGATGACCGCCGCAGGGTGGACGTCTGGGATGTTGTAGTGCACTCGACTGAATCTCTGGATGAATTTGCGCAGAGACTCCCCCTCCTTCTGGGCAAGCAGGTGGAGATCACTCTCCTGGCCATGAGGCTTGTGGCCGCCTGTGAAGGCGCCAACAAACTGGTGGCACAAATCTGCCCAAGAAGAAATAGAGCCATCCGGCAAGTGCATGAGCCAAGATCTGACGTTTGGCTTGAGCACCAAGGGGAAGTAGTTGGCGAGGATCTTGTCGTCTCGTCCCCCCGCAGCCTGCACCGCGATGGTGTAGATGCTGAGGAACTCCGACGGGTGTGTCCTGTCGTCATACTTCTCCGGCACGTCTGGTTTGAAGTTTTTCTTGTCGGGCCACCGGACTTGCCGCAGCTCACGAGTGAACGCAGGGCAACCCACCGCGTACGGCAAGTCGCCTGGTTCCCCTGGCGCATGCATATCGACAGTGGGCCCGGCGCGTTGGTCGGATTGACGGCGCGCTTCTCTTCGGCGCTCGATACGGGTTCGAGCGTCCTCTTCTTGCCGTTCCCGAAGAACTTGGCGCCGGTCGCGACGAGCTCGCGGATCCGACGACGCTGTGGAGTCGCTGTCGAGGTAGATCCGGCGAGTCGGCGATCTTGGCCTTCGGGAAGGGGTGTGTACGGTAGGTGCACCCCCACAAGTCTCGTCACCATCGGCTCGCGCCTTGTCGCCCCGCCGCGGTTGCGAAGCGCTCGGTTGCCGCGGGACGTCGCCGTTGGTGAAGCCGATGAGACTTTGGATTGTGGCCCTCCACTCGTCGACCTTATCGGCCGTTGGAGGGTAATCCAGTAGTAACTAGGCTCTCGCCAAGGCTTCCGCTGGCGCGGTCGGCGGCAAGGGCGTACGGAGCGAAGAACAGGATATTCTCGGACTCCTAACCAAGTTAGGAGGAGCAGAATCCCGCCCTAGGGACCGTACCCCACTCGTACCGACATGCTGAAGCGCATGCGGGTCTCGAGGGCCTCGGGATCCTCCAGCTTGGCCTTGATCCAATGAGCGTATGGCGCCGCGGGTATCATGACGCTGTCTGTCCCGTGCTTCCTGCGAAGGACGTGGTGCAGATTCGGACGCCGACGCCCGCGCCGCGTTGTCCTTGGACCTGGCGGCATCGTGAGCTCCCTCGATGGCGCCGGTCCCTCCGCCAGCTTTTCCCCCACCACCTGACGGCTCCGTTGGTGGTGGGTTCGACGCTGACGGCTCAGCTGCTGCCGAAGGCTTCTTCTTCGGCTCCATGTGGACGAAGACGTCGATGGAGTTGCTGGTGCGACCGTCGGATCGGATTCACACAACCTCGACGCCCCCTACCTGGCGCGCCAAAGATGTGGGGGGAGAAGCGCTGATCGTGCCCCACGAGCACCTACGAGACCTGGGTCCCTTTGTGGTTCGGAGGGGGGCGGAGATTGCACAAAGAGCGGATCGAGGCGGTGCGCACGAGAGGGTTTTTACCCAGCTTCGAAGCTCTCCGGAGAGATAATACTCCTACTGCTGCTTTGTGGATTCTCTGGTGTTCTTGCTAGGGAGCAATGCGGGCTACAAAACCTAACCTGGATGAGATGAACTAAGCTGGAGCTGGACCGAAACCAGCCGAACCTCCTCTACGTTGCCCTCGGGCCTCCTTTTATAGGCACAAGGGGTTACCACATATGGCAAGTAGACAAGGTTACAACGGTAAAAACCTGGGTTGGTACACCGCTTTGTACAGTGTACAGTAACCTATACCTAACTCTGACGGCAAGGGACAAGAGTCATCAATGCCCGTCACGGTCGCCCGAACAGTGTAACAGGGACCTTCAAGTGCGCCTCCATCCGCCACGAAGGTAGCTTGTCAGCGCTGCTTGTCGCTACTCTCCGCTGGCTGCGCAGCCCGCCGACACGCGTCCTTGGGAGAGCCCCGTGGTGACACGTTGGCGGGTGAGCTGGAGCGGAGATGGAGAGGTCGCCCGTCCCGGCCAGCGCCTTGCCGGGGCGGGAACCTTGCCGCGCTTGGGGGTTCAGCGCCCTCCAAGCCTTCCCGGCAAGCTCGTCTTGCCGGGGCCTTTTTTTCCTTTTGTGCCCTGAGTGGCCTTCCCGGCAAGCTCCTCTTGCCGGGGCCTTGTTTTCCTTTTGTGCCTTGAGTGGCCTTCCCGGCAAGCTCCTCTTGCCGGGGTCTTGGCTGCTTTGTTCTTATGGCTCCAAGGGAGCTGCTGGGGATCTGGGCGGCCATCAAGCCGGCCCGGCCGTGGGGCGCTGCAACTGTCCGTGCACGAGTTCGGGGTACTAGGGTACCCCTACTCTAGTACACCGACATAGGGTTAACACTAACTAAATTTAGTTAGTTTAGATTATTACTGACATGCAGGACCCACTGGTCAGTTTGACCTGGACCAGCTCCGTTGACCGCTGACGTCACCATGACGCAATGCTGATGCAGTTAATTATTTTCTGGATTTATTCTTATTCAGGAAATTCCAGAAAATGTCCTAAACTTCTAAAATTCATAGAAATTCAACCATAACTCCAAATGAAACTAATCATATATGAAAAATGATCAAAAAATCCAATCTATCCATCTGTACCATTTGCATGCATGTTTGAACAACCTAAGGTTGCTGTATATGGAAATTTGCATAATTGGCATTTAAATAAGCACATATGAAGTTTGAATTTGAACCCTTGGTTCAAACCAACTTCATTTAATCTGGTTTCTAGTTGCATTAGCTCAAACCACAGCATATTGCCATGTCACATTCATGCATCATCTTTTGCATGGCATTGATTGTGTTTCTTCTTGTTTGTCGGTGGTTGTTCCCTCTCGATAGACGTGATTCGACGATGAGTTCGATGACACCGATGAAGAACTATATTGTCTTCAGAAGTGCCAGGCAAGCAAAACTCCCTTGTTCATTCCGATACAATCCCACTCTCTCGCTCCTGCTCTCTTTTACTGCATTAGGACAACAACGATTCATCTGTTACTTGCTGCGGTAGTTGAACCCCTTTTCCTCTGCATGACCTGTCATTGCCACAGTAAATAGATGAAACCCACTAGCATGAGTAGGAGTTGTTTGAGCCCTGTTGTGCCTACTCATTCATGCTGGTTTGTCATGCCTGCTACTGCTTATAGTTGAGTCAGGTCTGATTCATCGAGGATGAATCAGAGGTGTGTGAACATGTCCTACTGTGTGAGAGCTAAGTGTGTGAACACGATTTGGTAAAGGTAGCGGTGAGAGGCCATGTAGGAGTACATGGTGGGTTATCTCATAGAAACCGTCCTCAGGAACTGAGTTCCATGTTTGTGGTCCATGAACAGCTACTACCACACATTGGGATCCTTAATTGACTCTCTTGGCTTCTTAACCACCCTTGTCCTCTGTCCAGGAGTTGCAAGTAGTTTCTGGAGTTTGTAGTATGCTGGAGGCCGTGCGCAGCGCTGACCGTGGGGTGGGCTGTGATGCGGTAGGCATGTGGCACGGTGTACTGGGCGCCCGTTTGGTTTCTCGGGAACCCTGCTCACATCATCCGGGGCCGTATGTGGAAACCTCGGCCGGACTCCCTGCGGATGGAACCTGAATAGGTGATAAACCTGGACTAGAGACTTGAGTGTTTAGGTAGGCCGTGGCCGACACCCTCGCTGGGCTTCCGCTTGAAGGTTGCCGAGTACATGTCGTGTAAACGGCGATAAGTGGTGAGAGTGTGTGTGAAGAAGTACAACCCTGCAGGGTTAACATCATCTATTCGAATAGCCGTGTCCGCGGTAAAGGACTTCTGGGTTGCCTATAACAGTTCATAGAGAAGTGAAAGTGGATACTCTAAAATGCGCCAGATAAGTGTGAGTGCTATGGATGGCGTTCTCGTAGGAAGACGAGAGCGGATCCATAGTGGTGTATTGATATGGTGAATATGTGGACTCGTGTGCGCCACCTCAAAAGAGTTACTTACAGTCGTAGTTTAGGGTAGCCACCAAGTCAAAGCTGGCTTGCTGCAGTTAAACTCCACCACCCCCCATTCTTGATATCAATGGATATGTAGATAGTTCTGATGTAAGTCTTGCTAGGTACATTTGTACTCACGTTTGCCTATTTTATGTTTTGCAGAGAGACGCCAGTCTCGCTAGTAGTTCCGTGTGGACTTCGACGTTTAGCTTGACACCTCAGCTACGATCTTGTGCCCTCGGCAGGATCTTGTAGATAGTCAGGCTTTCAAGCCTTTTTCATTTGTAGATGTCTGTACTCAGACATGTTAAGCTTCCGCATGTGCTTGTTGCTTGTATGCTCTGTATGTTGGGTCATGAGACCATGTTTGTAATACTAGGCTCCTCGGAGCCTAATGAATAAATACTTGAGTCATAGAGTTATGTTGTGATGCCATGTTGTATTTACACATATCGAGCATATTGTGTTTATGATTGAAATGCTTGGTATGTGTGCGATCCGACAACCTAGTTGTTTATCCTTGGTAGCCTCTCTTATGGCGAAATGTAGTCATGTGCTTCCATGAGCCATAGTAGTCCGCTACAGCCCGGTTCACCGGAGTCCTCCTAGCCCAGCACTACTACTCCGAAACACTTGACTGGTCGACATGTGATACACTTCGTTCCCGTGTCTGTCCCCTCGGGGAAATGTCACGCGGTGACATCCCTGCCTAGCCGGCTACAGCCTGGGTTCCCAGAGTCCTGTTAGCCCAGTGCTACAACCCGGATTCACACACTGCTGACCGACATGCTCGATGTTGATTCATGTATGCCTGTCCTCGTAAGTTAGTGCCACTTCGGGTTCACGACTAGTCATGTCGGCCCGGGTTCTCTGTCATATGGATGCTAACGACACTATCATATACGTGAGCCAAAAGGCGCAAACGGTCCCGGGCCATGGTAAGGAGACACCCGTGGGAATACCGTGTGTGAGGCCGCAAAGTGATATGAGGTGTTACCGGCTAGATCGATGTGACTCGTAATCGGGGTCCAGACAGCTTTGGTATCAGAGCCTGACTGCCTGTAGGATTACCAAGCCAAACTGGTCGAAGTTGAGTCTAGAAATTCTTTAGTTATATAAGGGAATTGAAAGTGGGAGGGAACGTAAGGATCTTTTTACTGCTTTACCCTATGGCCTTCTGATCTGAGTCATCCTCTTCTCTTCTACGGGGATTAAGAACTATGCCTGCTCATCTATCTATCAGGATGATGTGTTACTAATCCATAGACTTATAAGATTGTTGGTTTTAAGCCTCACTTCGGTTCCTACTACTTCTGTGTTTTGACAGTTCATCTCAGAACTTTGATATTGTGATGTTAAGTGGTTATGCCACCAATTTACAGGATGTCTCAAATCATTTTTGAGCATTTACAGCCGTTATGCTGTCCGAGTCATCCCAGGTTTCTATACAGTCTGATGGATTTGCAAATTCTTCCTTCCTGTTCCCGATATCCTTTTTGTCAGAATAAGCACACTAATCGTTTATTGAGGAACTCCTTGTCTTGACATAAATGTTGGAACTAGTATTATGACCCTAGGAATCTTAGAGAGTCACCTAGTAATCTAGTCATGTTTTTTGTTCCCAGTGTGATGATTTTGGCCATCATTCTCGAAAGCATCCTGTGATGCTACTTAGTAGTAGGTATTCTATTCCTGGGTTCTTGAACCCGAGATTCACCCTACTTACCTCATGTTGATAGTGTTGCTAGTTCCTTTAGGATATTAGTAACCTTTGCATTAGTCCTCGAGGTCCGTGGTATTTCCTTCTTCCAAATACTATGAACCGCTTATGGCAGAAGTTTGTTGGATCAAAAGATCACAAGAGGAGGGCTCTCGATGTGTTCCCCATTCTATATTGTGACTCTGCCAATCCTACCTCTCTGCATGGGTTATCCGGAAGAAATATGTTGAATTTGTTCGGCATACTAATCCATGCGCCCACAATTCAAAAGTTACATGTTCCTTTGAGTTGTCCCTTTTTAGTTGTCACCTGACCCTCGTCTATCAATTGATAGTCAAGAGCATGCGTGCATTCGTGTTCATCGATGCCTATTACTCTTGTGGTCCGCCAAGCCACTCTATTATAGAATGACTAGGAGAAACAAACTCCAGTACCTCGTCCATATCTAGGATTGGGTCAAAGTAGTTGTATTCCATGGATCAAAATGCCAATCCAGCTTTTGCTCTGTTCTACCTTGAAGTGTTACCATCTTTATGTCAAGAATGTCATAATAATTGCACCACCTCTTATGAATTCTTGACGGAGTGATACTTCTCGCCATCATTATTCATTCCTCGATTCCGTGTTGTTGCAACCAGAATGCCGACAAGTGAATTGTGATGTGTGAAATCGATGCTCCTAGCAACCTTGTTGCTTGGTAGTTAATGGACAATATTCTCATTCTTTGCGTGTTGGATATTGAGTCATCATTCTAAGATTGATCGTGCTACCTAGTCCTTATTTCAGGTGCACCCTTCGATCAATGAGTTAGGATAGTATCAATCCTTGCTTATTTGATCATATCGTCTTGCCTGAAAAGCAAGACTGTTCCCGAGCTTAGAGACATATCGATGGTTCGTGATTTTCCGAATATCTTCTCGGAAGTATTACCAGGTTGTCACCTGACCGTTATGTTGGGTTCGTGATCAAGTTGGTTTTCCATAAACCACCCTTTCT
>LR880972.1:302664344-302685901 GCA_904067115.1 Aegilops sharonensis
AAAGATGATATCTCCATCAATTGGTCCTCGTGATCAATTGTTGGATCTATTGCTTTGTCAAAACTTTGACTTGAGTATGGGCTATCGTCAAGTCAAATCAGAATCAACGATGTTCGTAATGTTGTCTTACTCTTGGTTGATCCCTCGAGCATACACCATTACATCCTTTGGTCTGACCAATGCTATCACCGTGTTCACATGATGGTGGAAGTCCAGTGATATGGGAATTCCGATGAGTTGTTGTTGAGTCCATCAGCAGCATTTTGTCTCCCCCATGAGTCATGTTGAACATCAACCTAGTGTTGGGAACTTTGTAAGCAATGCCTTCATGTTCCATTCATGAAGCTTATGCTTGTATGGAAGAAGTGACTTCCTCGAATTCATGTGCATTTGGTGCAAGTTGCCGCCGTGATTTCGAGAAAGATTGTTTTGTTTCCTTTGGAATCATCCCAAGTCAGTTATGCAAGTGCGAAGGTATTCTATGGTTTGGTAGATTAATTACCTCCATTCCATATGTATTCCCTAGCACACCAAGCCACTGAATGACTTGTTCAAGGATAAGAAGTTCATCCATAAGTGCACAAGGACTTTGATATCCTCGATGATGGTTCCCTACCAGAACTCGGAAGTGTTTTATTGCAAGACTACCATGTGATCATGCTTGTCTGAGACAACATGCTCACATGTGTGTAGCAGAACTAGTTCATTTTTGGAGCTTACTATCGTAGTTCATTTCCCGAGAATCTCACAACGTCATCTCGTTGATTTGTGTTGCAAACTTTATTTTCAGACATGCTGAGTCTGAAGTATCCTATCACCAACCGGATCTGAATCGCAGGCAGATATGAGGGTTGGAACATTCCCAACAGTTGCATTTCGCTCCCAGCTTGCACCACCATTGTGCCAATTTCCCATGGGCTGCCCTCCTCAGCAGTTGTTGTCCAAGATCATCTTCAAGAGTGGACTTACCATTGGTCCCATCCATTTCCGATGATAAGCCAAATCATCCATCGCGTTGTCTCCAACAAGGTAGTCCACATCATCCATTCGAATCCGGATATGCCATTCCTTTGAACTCCGCCAAACGATCGATTGTGATTGCCTTAGGTTGGTATAAAGAGTTCCAATTATCTAGATATCAAAATTAATTCTTTTTGCCACTTAAGGGATGATTCTACGGGTCACCCTCCTCCAAGATGTCTCGTTTTGGTGTCATGACAACTCAACTCCTCGCTACGTTGGCAACCGTTCACCACCCTCTTAGGTGTGGAATTTTTGCCTACCTAGCGAACCTTTGTCATGTGTTTCACTACATTCCTCTCGACGTATGCTTCGTGTCTCAGCTCAAGAGTTGTTTCAGCGTCTCGCTCCATGAGTTGATCCTGAGTTGTTCGATCTTCGATAAGATCGATCCTTCTAGAGTTTTCCCTTTCCACTCATTGTCATGTTGGTTGGAGTTCTCGGGGCAAGACATCGAGACAATGATGGTGATCGAATCAACAACCTTATGAGGTGCAACTTGGATCATGAAGATTGTGTTGGTCTTGTGCCCCCTCTGTCTTCTTTCCTCACGTCTTGAATCTCGGGACGAGATTCTTGTTTAGTGGGGGTGAGTTGTCACAACCCTAGAAATCTTCTTGTAATTAGTGGCATTGCATCCATGCATCATTTTCAATTTCTATTAATTTTGAAATGGGGATGCTTAAACCCTAGCACCAAATGAATTCAACTAGGTTTAATAAAAATATTTTCAATGATCCCAAATGCCCTTTAGAAAAGTTCATGATTTCTGTTAAAGGTGAAAACCTCTGCCAAAAATCATGCAGATATTTCTAGGCCATTCTGGATTTTTGAATTAAATCTTATGTATTTGACTTTGGGCATTTAAACACTATAAATAATTTAAATGTTCAAATAATGTTGGAACTATTTTTGGGCCACTGAAATAAGTCAGCAAGTGTCCATGAATATTTTCAGGATTTTAGGAAATGCCTTGGTATTTTTCCTAAGCTCAAAACTATAGCAGAAAACTAGAAAACAGAAACAAATAAACGAAGAGAGAGAGAGAGACCCACCTGACTTGCCTGGCAGCCCACCTGGCCCAGCCCTCCAGCTGGCCCAGCCCACTGGCCGAAGCGGTCGTCTTCAACCTCTGCCAGTAGGCAGAGGCGTGTCGATGCGCGCGCGCCCGAGGCCTCCACCTCCTGCCTGCCGCCTCCCCGACGCGTCTGGACGACGCCACGCGTCACCCCGGTCCCTCTCTCCCACTCCCTGGCCCTTTCCCCGCCTCTTCTCCCTCTCCGTAGCGCGCCCGAACACCCCGCTGCACGCCGACGAGCACCGGCGCAGCCACGGCCATCCCCTAGCCCAACCACCATGACCAATAGCTCCGCAAGGACACGAAGCATCTCCTCGACGAGCCACGCAAGCCGGATTTCATCGCAACACCGCCATCGATGCTTTCTTCATCCTCGGGACCGCTGGCCATCTCCGTCAAATTCGTCAACTCCGGACCGTCCCCGACCTCGCCGAGCGTCCCCTCGTCATCGACGCGAGCCCAGCTACCTCTCCATCCCTCTCGTTCTCGCTTTCGAGCCCTGCATCGACTGCACCGAGCTCGGCCACACTTGCCGCCGCCACAGCACGTCGCCGTTGTGGCCACAACCACGTTGGCTCAATTCCGAGCACACCACCGCACTCACCGCACTCGCAGGAGCCCAACGCACCACTCCACGCGCCTCGCTGTGCCCCGTAGCTTCGGGTTCGTCCTCACCCGACTCCGGCAACCACCAAGGTCTTCGCTGGCGATGTTCCCGGCCACCCCGAGCTCCACCACTGCCACCAAACGACGCGGCTCGCTCCCTGCGTCCCGTAGATGGTCTCCGCCGTCCATTTGGTCGCCGGAGCGCGAAACTGCACTTCCACCGCCGCGTCTGGCCTCGCCGGCGACTAAACGCCGACGGGTTTGACCCATTGACTTTGACTGGGTGGGCCCAGGTTGACTCCCCCTGAGTCTATGACAAGTGGGGCCCGCTCTGCTAATTAACCTAGGGTTAACACTAACTAAATTTAGTTAGTTTAGATTATTACTGACACGCAGGACCCACTGGTTAGTTTGACCTGGACCAGCTCCGTTGACCACTGACGTCACCATGACGCAATGTTGACGCAGTTAATTATTTTCTGGATTTATTTTTATTCAGGAAATTCCATAAAATGTCCTAAACTTCTAAAATTCATAGAAATTCAACCATAACTCCAAATGAAACAAATCATATATGAAAAATGATCAGAAAAATCCAATCTATCCATATGTACCATTTGCATGCATGTTTGAACAACCTAAGGTTGCTGTATATGGAAATTTGCATAATTGGCATTTAAATAAGACATTATGAAGTTTGAATTTGAACCCTTTGTTCAAACCAACTTCATTTAATCTGGTTTCTAGTTGCATTAGCTCAAACCACAACATATTTCCATTTCACATTCATGCATCATCTTCTGCATGGCATTGATTGTGTTTCTTCTTGTTTGTCGGTGGTTGTTCCCTCTCGATAGACGTGATTCGACGATGAGTTCGATGACACCGATGAAGAACTATATTATCTTCAGAAGTGCCAGGCAAGCAAAACTCCCTTGTTCATTGCGATACAATCCCACTCTCTCGCTCCTGCTCTCTTTTACTGTATTAGGACAACAACGATTCATCTGTTACTTGCTGCGGTAGTTGAACCCCTTTTCCTCTGCATGACCTGTCATTGCCACAGTAAATAGATGAAACCCACTAGCATGAGTAGGAGTTGTTTGAGCCCTGATGTGCCTAATCATTCATGCTTGTTTGTCATGCCTGCTACTGCTTAGAGTTGAGTCAGGTCTGATTCATCGGGAATGAATTGGAATGGTGATGAACATGTCCTACTGTGTGTGAGCTAAGTGTGTGAACACGATTTGGTAAAGGTATCGGTGAGAGGCCATGTAGGAGTACATGGTGGGTTGTCTCATTGAAACCGTCCTCAGGAACTGAGTTTTGTGTTTGCGATCCATGAACATCTACTACCACACATTGGGATCCTTAATTGACTCTCTCAGCTTCTTAACCACCCTTGTCCTCTGTCTAGGAGTTGCAAGTAGTTTCTGGTGTTTGTAGTATGCTGGAGGCCGTGCGCAGCGCTGACCGCGGGGTGGGCTGTGATGCGGTAGGCACGTGGCACGGTGTACCGGGCGCCCGTTTGGTGTCTCGGGAACCCTGCTCACATCGTTTGGGGCCGTATGTGGAAACCTCGGCCGGACTCCCTGCGGGTGGAACCTGAATAGGCGATAAACCTGGACTAGAGGCTTGAGTGTTTAGGTAGGCCGTAGCCGACACCCTCGCTGGGATTCCGCTTGAAGGTTGCCGAGTACATGTCGTGTAAACAACGATAAGTGGTGAGAGCGTGTGTGAAGAAGTACACCCCTGCAGGGTTAACATCATCTATTCGAATAGCCGTTTCCGCGGTAAAGGACTTCTGGGTTGCCTATAACAGTTCATAGACAAGTGAAAGTGGATACTCTAAAATTCGCCAGATAAGTGTGAGTGCTATGGATGGCGTTCTCGTAGGAAGACGGGAGTGGATCCATAGTGGTCTTTTGATATGGTGAATATGTGGACTCGTGTGCGCCACCTCAAAAGAGTTACTTGCAGTCGTAGTTTAGGGTAGCCATCGAGTCAAAGCTGGCTTGCTGCAGTTAAACTCCACCACCCCCCTTTCTTGATATCAATGCATATGTACATAGTTCTGATGTAAGTCTTGCTGGTCACATTTGTACTCACGCTTGCCTATTTTATGTTTTGCAGAGAGACGTCAGTCTCGCTAGTAGTTCCGTGTGGACTTCGATGTTTAGCTTGACACCTCAGCTACGATCTTGTGCCCTCGGCAGGATCTTGTAGATAGTCAGGCTTTCAAGCCTTTTTCATTTGTAGATGTCTGTACTCAGACATGTTAAGCTTCCACAGGTGCTTGTTTCTTGTATGCTCTGTATGTTGGGTCATGAGACCATGCTTGTAATACTTGGCTCCTCGGATCCTAATGAATAAATACTTGAGTCATAGAGTTATGTTGTGATGCCATGTTGTATTTACACATATCGAGCATATTGTGTGTATGATTGAAATGCTTGGTATGTGTGGGATCTAACAACCTAGTTGTTTATCCTTGGTAGCCTCTCTTATGGGGAAATGTAGTCTTGTGCTTCCATGAGCCATAGTAGTCCTCTACAGCCCGGTTCACCGGAGTTCTGCTAGCCCAGCACTACTGCTCCGCAACACTTGACTGGCCGGCATGTGATTAACTTCGTTCCTGTGTCTGTCCCCTCGGGGAAATGTCACACGGTGACATCCGGAGTCCTGCCTAGCCTGCTACAGTCCGGGTTCCCGGAGTCCTGTTAGCCCAGTGCTACAGCCCGGATTCACATGCTGCTGACCGACATGCTCGATGTTGATTCATGTATGCCTGTCCCCGTAAGTTAGTGCCACTTTAGGTTCACGACTAGTCATGTCGGCCCGGGTTATCTGTCATATGGATGCTAGCGACACTATCATATACGTGAGCCAAAAGGCGCAAACGGTCCCGAGCCATGGTAAGGCGTAACCCGTGGGAATACCGTGTGTGAGGCCGCAAAGTGATATGAGGTGTTACCGGCTAGATCGATGTGACTCGGAACCGGGGTCCTGACAAGGATCCATAGATATTAGCTTCTTCGTTTAGGAATAAATACTCAACTATTTCAACCAAGCGAGAGAACGAGCCAAGAAAGACATAAAGGCGAACGGAAAAGAGTGGGCGAATAAAACGGCAAGGGTGAAGTGGGGGAGAGGAAAACGAGAGGCAAATGGAAAATAATGTAATGCGAGAGATAGGGATTGTGATGGGTACTTGGTATATATTGACTTGCTCGCGTGAGCCTCCCCGGCAACGGCGCCAGAAATTCTTCTTGCTACCTCTTGAGCACTGCATTGGATTTCCCCGAAGAGGAGAGGATGATGCAGCAAAGTAGCTTAAGTATTTCCCTCAGTTTTTGAGAACCAAGGTATCAATCCAGTAGGAGGCCATGCACAAGTCCCTCGTACCTGCACAAAACGATAGCTCCTCGCAACTAACGCGATTAGGGGTTGTCAATCCCTTCACGGCCACTTACGAGAGTGAGATCTGATAGAGATGATAAATAATATTTTTGGTATTTTTGATATATAGATGCAAAGTGAAAAATAAAAGGCAAAGTAAAAACAAAGCAAGTATTAAAGTGATGGAGATTGATATGATGAGAATAGACCCGGGGGCCATAAGTTTCACTAGTGGCTTCTCTCAAGAGCATAAGTATTTTACGATGGGTGAACAAATTACTGTTGAGCAATTGACAGAATTGAGCATAGTTATGAGTATATCTAGGTATGATCATGTATATAGGCATCACGTCCGAGACAAGTAGGCTGAAATAATTCTACATCTACTACTATTACTCCACTCATTGACCGCTATCCATCATGCATCTAGAGTATTAAGTTAAAAACAGAGTAACGCCTTAAGCAAGATGACATGATGTAGAGGAATAAATTCATGCAATATGATAAATACCCCATCTTGTTATCCTCGATGGAAACAATACAATATGTGCCTTGCAACCCTTTCTGTCACTGGGTAAGGACACCGCAAGATTGAACCCAAAGCTAAACACTTCTCCCATTGCAAGAACTACCAATCTAGTTGGCCAAACCAAACGGATAATTCGAAGAGACTTGCAAAGATAACTCAATCATACATAAAAGAATTCAGAGAAGATTCAAATATTATTCATAGATAATCTGGATCATAAACCCACAATTCATCAGTCTCAACAAACACACCGCAAAAAGAAGATTACATCGAATAGATCTCCAGGAGAGAGGGGGAGAACATTGTATTGAGATCCAAAAAAGAGAGAAGAAGCCATCTAGCTAATAGCTATGGACCCGAAGGTCTGAAGTAAACTACTCACACTTCATCGGAGAGGCTATGGTGTTGATGTAGACGCCCTCCGTGGTGGATGCCCCCTCCGGTGGAGCTCTGGAACAGGCCCCAAGATGGGATCTCGTGGATACAGGAAGTTGCGGTGGTGGAATTAGGTTTTTGGCTCCTGTTCTGATCGTTTGGGGGTACGTAGGTATATATAGGAGGAAGGACTACGTCGGTGGAGCAACAGGGGGCCAACGAGGCAGGGGGCGCACCCTGGGGGGGGGCACCCCCACCCTTGTGACCGCCTCTTTTGTTCCTTGGAGTAGGGTCCAAGTCCCCTGGATCACGTTCGGTGAGAAAATCACGTTTCCGAAGGTTTCATTCCGTTTGGACTGTGTTTGATATTCTGTTTCTTCGAAACACTGAAATAGGCAAAAAACAACAATTCTGGGCCGGGCCTCCGGTTAATACGTTAGTCCCAAAAAATAATATAAAAGTGGAAAATAAAGCCCAATATAGTCCAAAACATTAGATAAAGTAGCATGGAGCAATCAAAAATTATAGATACGTTGGAGACGTATCACACTGCCAAAAACCCTAATCAATTCGGTCTCACCGATGGGATCTCGGTCTCACGGAGATGGGCTTGCAAACTCTCTGTTGCCTATTGCATTAATTTCAGTCTCATCAAAATATGAAATCGGTCACACCGAGTTTTCTTGGCCAACTCTCTGTTTTGCTTATTACCCAAATCGGTCCCACCGAGTTTGTGTAACTGGTCCAACCGAGATAAGGCTTTATCCTAATCCTAGCACATCGGTCCCACCGAGTTGATCATGCCGGTTCCACCGAAATGCCTAACGGTCACATTATGAACCAAATCGGTCCGACCGAGTTTTCTGATTCGGTCCCACCGAGTTTGGTGATTTGTGTTTAACGGTTAGATTTTGTGTGGAGGCTATATATACCCCTCCACCCACTCTTCATTCGTGGAGAGAGCCATGAGAACATGCCTACACTTCCAACATACATTTTCTGAGAGAGAACCACCTACACTTGTGTTGAGGTCAAGATATTCCATTCCAACCACATAAATCTTGATCTCGAGCCTTCCCCAAGCTGCTTTCCACTCAAATCATCTTTCTACCAAATCCAATCCTATGAGAGAGAGTTGAGTGTTGTGGAGACTACCATTTGAAGCACAAGAGCAAGGAATTCATCATCAACACACCATCTATTACCTTTTGGAGAGTGGTGTCTCCTAGATTGTCTAGGTGTCACTTGGGAGCCTCCGTCAAGATTGTGGAGTTGAACCAAGGAGTTTGTACGGGCAAGGAGATTGCCTACTTTGTGAAGATCTACCCTAGTGAGGCAAGTCCTTCGTGGGCGATGGCCATGGTGGGATAGAAAAGATTGCTTCTTCGTGGACCCTTCGTGGGTGGAGCCCTCCGTGGACTCGCGCAACCGTTACCCTTTGTGGTTGAAGTCTCCATCAATGTGGATGTACGATAGACCACCTATCAGAACCATGGATAAAAAATCTCTGTGTCTCCAATTGCGTTTGCACACTCCAATCCCATCCCTTTACATTCTTGCAACTTGCATGATTTACTTTTCGCTGCTCATATACTCTTGCCATGCTTGCTTGATATGTATTGTGAATGTTTGAACTTGTGCTAAAACTCCACTTCAACTTAAAGAATTTAAAAACTGCAACTTTTCTTGCTAAGAGTCTATTCACCCCCCTCTAGACACCTCCTCTTGATCCTCTCACAGTTCGAATGGATTAACGGTGTGTCCTCCATCGCACACACGTTGTTATGGCTGCCCATTTCTGTTGTTCTACCGCATTGCAGACAGTTTGAATGGATTAACTGTATGCCCTGCATCGCACACACAACTAAAATCTTAACCGTGTTTGATGAATCCATCATCGCAAACGTTTTGCACATTTTTTGACGGTTTTTTACACCACCGTTTGCGATTATTGCATCACACACCGTTTCGGCAAAGGGTCTCTGATCCTAGTGTCGCGTTAGCAGTCTCCTGCAGTAGTGTGGTTCAAGCATCTCGGAGTTGGAACATACGCGTTGATGAGTTGATCAAAGCATATAGTTTTATACAAGCTTGCGATGAAGCCTGTATTTACAAGAAAGTGAGTGGGAGCACTACAACCTTTCTGATAAGTACATGTGAATGACATATTGTTGATCGGAAATGATGTATAATTTTCTGGAAAGCATAAAGGAGTGTCTGAAAGGAGTTTTTTCAAAGAAAGACCTCGGTGAAGCTGCTTACATATTGGGCATCAAGATCTATAGACATAGATCAAGACACTTGATAAGACTTTTGATGAGTACATACCTTGATAAGATTTTGAAGGAGCTCAAAATGGATCAGTCAAAGGAGGAGTTCTTACCTGAGTTGTAAGGTACGAAGTTGAATAAGACTCAAAACCCAACCATGGTAGAAGATAGAGAAAGAATGAAAGTCATTCCCTATGCCTCAGCCATAGGTTCTATAAAGTATGCCACGCTGTATAGCAGACCTATTGTGTACCTTACCATGAGTTTGGCAAGGGGGTACAATAGTGATCCAAGAGTGAATCACTAGACAGCGGTCAAAATTATCCTTAGGTACCTAAAGAGGACTAAGGAAATGTTTCTCGGTTATGGAGGTGATAAAGAGTTTGTCGTAAAGAGTTAAGTCGATGCAAGCTTTGACACTGATCTAGATGACTCTAAGTCTCAATCTAGATACATATTGAACGTGGGAGAAATTAGCTAGAGTAGCTCCATGCAAAGCATTGTAGACATAGAAATTTCCAAAATACATACGGATCTGAATGTGGCAGACCCGTTGCCTAAGCTTCTCTCACAAGCAAAACATGATCACACCTTAGTACTCATTGGGTGTTAACCACATGGCGATGTGAACTATTATTGACTCTAGTAAACCCTTTGGGTGTTGGTCACATGGCGATCTGATTTATGGATGTTACTCACATGACGATGTGAAGTATCGGTGCTAAATCACATGGTAATGTGAACTAGATTATTGACTCTAGTGAAAGTGGGAGACTAAAGGAAATATGCCCTAGAGGCAATAATAAAGTTGTTATTCTATATTTCCTTATAGCACGATAAATGTTTATTATTCATGCTAGAATTGTATTAACCAGAAACTTGATACATGTGTGGATACATAGACAAAACACCGTGTCCCTAGTAAGCCTCTACTAGACTAGTTTCTTAATCAAAGTTGGTTAAGTTTCCTAACCATAGACATGTGTTGCCATTTGATGAACGAGATCACATCATTAGGAGAATGATGTGATGGACAAGACCCATCCGTTAGCTTAGCATATTGATCGTTAAGTTTTATTCCTATTGCTTTCTTCATGTCAAATACATATTCCTTCAACTATGAGATTATGCAACTCCTTGATACCGGAGGAATACCTTGTGTGCTATCAAACATCACAACGTAACTGGATGATTATAAAGATGCTCTACATGTATCTCTGAAGGTGTTTGTTGGGTTGGCATAGATCGAGATTAGGATTTGTCACTCTGAGTATCGGAGAGGTATCCCTGGGCCCTCTCGGTAATGCACATCATCAGAAGCCTTGCAAGCAATGTGACTAATGGGTTATTTGCAGGATGATGCATTACGGAACGAGTAAAGAGACTTGCCGATAACGATATTGAACTAGGTATGAAGATACCGACGAACGAATCTCGGGAAAGTAACATACCGATGACAAAGGGAATAACGTACGTATGTTGTCATTACGGTATGACCGATAAAGATCTTCATAGAATATGTGGGAACCAATATGAGCATCTAGGTTTCGTTGTTGGTTATTGACCGGAGAGGTGTCTCGGTTAGGATTCCTCCTACTTGGGGTGCCCCTGGTTGCCTCTCCTCCCCTCCAACCTATATATGTGAGGGGGCACCGCTAGAACAGACAACATTGATTCCTAGCCGTGTGCGGCGCCCCCCTCCATAGTTTACGCCTCCGGTCATGTTCACATAGTGCTTAGGCGAAGCCCTACGCGTATCACTTAACCATCACCGTCACCACGCCGTCGTGCTGACGGAACTCTCCCTCGACACTTTGCTGGATCAAGAGTTCGAGGGACGCCATCGAGCTGAACGTGCGCAGAACTCGGAGGTGACGTACATTCGGTGCTTGATCGGTCGTAACAAGAAGGAGTTCAAGTACATCAACTGTGTTGGCTAACGCTTCCGCTTTCATTCTACGAGGTTAGGTGGACACACTCTCCTCCTCTCGTTGCTATACATCTCCTAGATAGATCTTGCGTGAGCATAGGAAATTTTTGAAATTGCATGCTACGTTTCCCAACAGTGGCATCCGAGCCAGGTCTATGCGTAGATGATCTACACGAGTAGAACACAAAGTGTTGGGGATATTACTACTGGGCGTAAACCGGCCAGGAGAGGCCGGCTTAACTTCATCAGTAGTTATCATATCTGAAGCCCATGAAGAGAGACGAAACCGCTTCAAGAAGGCCCAGGGCCCAAAACCGGTTTAAGGCCCGTAGACATAAACCGACATTGACAATGTAACTTGTACTGTAAGGTAGAAAGACTAGATACCAGGTCAGACACATTTATGAGCCGGCCTCGAGACTCTGTAAACCGACGAGCGTCAACCCATGTATATAAGGGGACGACCCAGCGGCGGTTCAGGATAACAGACAACAACTCGAGACTCAGGCAAAGCGTATTCGCTCCCTGGTCATCGAAACCCCATCAATTCCATCTCAACTAGACGTAGGTTTTTACCTTCAACGTAAGGGGCCGAACTAGTATAAAAGTCTCTTGTGTCCCTTGTCTGCTTTAACCCCTTTAAGCTAACCAGTTGCGATGGCTCCACGACTAAGTCCTTTCATGAGGGCATCCGCCGTGAAAAAACCACGACAGTTGGTGCCCATCGTGGGGCTATCGCACGATGGTTTCAAGTTCTTGGAGGGCAACTTCGAAGGACTCAAGGGTTACGCTGTGGGCCGGATGACCAAAAGTCGTCGCGGCAAGCTCTACATCGACGATGCAGGCTAGGGCCCCGTGGCCGGCTCAATCAAGCACGGGTACCCCTTTGGTGGCATACACGTTTTCATCGGCAAAATCGGCGAACCGGGCCCTGAGCCGGACATCTGCACCGACCTCGTCGAAACGGCTCAGCGTGCGAGATCTACCTGGGTCAAGCCTGTCATGAAGCGTGCTTTCGTGTTAGTCATCCATGGAGGAGAATATGAGGACATATCGGAATCTGGTGGTGAGACCGTCATTTATTCCGGCGACGAGTCATCGACTTGAGAGACCGAGTCGTTATATCAGCTACAAGATGGCCGGATTGGGGGCTGTTCCAATGGCGACAGTATTCCGGACCCCTCTAATCTGCCAAACAAGGTTGCAATCTTCATGGCCGGTTCACAGCCAGCGCTCCACTCTTCGACTGCAGCAACGATGAATTCTGGACCAGCAGCTGCGACGACAGCCGGGGCAGGAGGCCCCATACGGCCGCCGGCTCAGGTTTTATCTGATTTATTTGATGCGTTAGCAACGCTGATGGCGGAGGCTAACCCGGCGGATCAGGATGCACACAATGTGGAAATCGCGAAGGTAAAGGATCAGATTACTCAGGCCAAAGCCGACTTGGCAGTTGAAGATGCTAGGATGGCCGCGGAACGGGCCGCTTTGGATGCACAGGCTTACCGGCTTATGCTGGATCAGAATGCGTCGCACGAAGTCCTGAAAAGGAGACACCTATCTCGCCTGCCTCTGGTTTATGACGCTAGGAACCTCTTTAATACCTCAAGAGCGGGGACCAGTAATCCGCCGGTAGCAAACCGGGAGGAGGCGCCAGGAGCAGGGGGGCCGGTTCAGCCCCGTATAACGGATCCGCCTCGTCAGAACAACATTGTGATGCAGCCTGTCCCAACGCCGCCAGGTCATTACTCTACTCCAATGGATAATCTTGTTGCTACCGCTTCAGGGCTGGAGGCTATCCCGATTGAAGGCGATTCTCCGGCAGCGGTTGAGACGCGTCGGGTTAAGGAGCTTCTTCGGACAGCCTTGGTTCAACAGGAGGCGTATTCATACAGTCGTGATCGGATTCATTCCACCCCCCGTCCAAGTCGGAGTTACAGCAGGCGTATGGATGAACCGGCCGTGTCAAGCAATGCGCGGAACCGTGAACCGCCCCGTGGCAACAACCCGGTAGGGGGTGCTGGTGATGCTCAGGAGGTGGTGGACCGGGCTCGAGCATGCAGGGAGGCCGAGTTAGCGGAGCAGCATGAGGCCCGTCAGCTTACTCCGGTTAGTCCAACCACGTCGGTGGAGCCAGGAGTTACCTCTAGTTCTTTGGGGGTGTCGTGTCTCGTCCCAGCGTTGCACAACGTGTGCCTGCCCAAGGATTCCAAAGGCCCGCGTAAGGTGCCGAATTATGCTGCCGATCTATCCCCTGAGACATGGTTTGAAAGCTATCAGATGGCCATGGAGATGCTAGATGTGGATGATGCGGCATGTGCAAAGTATTTTACCATGATGTTGGAAGGGACGGCATGTACTTGGTTAAAGAGTTTACCGATGAATTCTATCAGGTCGTGGGGCGGCCCAGTTGAGATCCCGGTTTATCCAGAATTTCAAGGATACATGTCAATTGTGGATTTAGCTACCTGTGTCCAGGAGGAAGGAGAGTCAACAACTCGGTGGGTGCGCTGGGTCTCGGAATTTTGCATTCGTCGGACCGCATCAACACGGATACTGCAGTTCTAACTTTGGAAGGCAATTGCCAGTTTGAACCCCTGAAGTTGAAGTTGGGGCGGCTCAAACGTCATTGTAATGACATGGGAACCCTTATGGTTGCTCTGGTGAAGTATGCTGATTCTGATAGTACCAAGGATCCCGAGTCTGACGATGATAAGACAGGGAAGGGAAAAAGAAGCGGCAACGCCAAGGGGCAGCACCACAACTTGGCGGGTCATGGAAATGACGGCAAGCGTAAAGCGGATCACAACTTGGACTTCGTGCCTAATACCAGCACGCAAGACAAGGGCCAGCAACGTAAGGGTAAACCGCCCCAGCGCGGTGGAGCATCGGGCCCTAACCCGGACCGTCTGTCTTACCTGTTGAACCAGCCGTGCCCAAAACATGGGACGAAGGAGATTCCGTCCACACATCTCTGGAAGGATTGCTACATTATGCAAGAGTTCAAGAATTCTAATTCTTTCCGATATGAAAATGGGCCGGGTGGCGGATCGGGCCACGGATCTCATGGGCCGGGTTATAATGGAGGAAATTCCGGTTCAGGCTTCCATGGTAATCAGGGTGGACATAACAACCAAGGTGGCTACAGTAATCAGGGCAATCAGCAGCAGCAGTCGGGTTACCAGAGCAACCCGAAGCAGTTAAATAGTGGGCAATATCATGTTTTCACCACTATCATAGACAAACGTGAGCAGAAGCTTCATAAGAGGGCAGTGAACTCCGTTGAGCCAGCGGTACCCCGTCACCTGCGCTGGTCTGAGCAGCCGATTGTGTGGAGTAGAGAAGATCATCCACCCCGGGTTGACAATCCGGGTCATCTGGCATTGGTGGGGGCACCTCAGGTGGGAGGTTATAAGTTCACCAAGGTACTCATGGATGGAGGAAGCAGTATCAATATTCTTTATTATGAAACTTTCCATCGCATGGGGTTAAAGATAAAAATCTTAAACCGTCCAATACGGTGTTCCATGGTGTGGTGCCTCGTAAATCAGCGTATCCTGTTGGTAAGATAGCTCTGGAGGTGGCTTCTGGAGATGAGCATGACTCAAGATCAGAAACTTTGACCTTTGAAGTGGTGAAAATCAAGAGTCCGTATCATGCCCTGTTTGGACGGCCGGCTTATGCTAAGTTTATGGAACGGCCTTGCTATGTCTATATGCAGCTCAAGATGTCGGGTCATAAGGGAACTATAACCGTCCATGGGAGCCGCAAGATTGCTCTGGAATGTGAAGAAGGTGATGCGGCTTACACTGAGTCGGTTTGTGCAACAGAAGAGTTAAAGTTCTAAAATGATAATGTTGATCCGGCCCATATGACTTCATTGAAAAAGCCAACTACGGAGCATGATCCGGCCCTGAAGTTTAATCGGCTGATGAGACTAAGCCTGTTGACTTCGTACCTGGCGATTCGTCTAAGCAGTTCAGCATCAGCGCTAACTTGGATCCGAAATAGGAAAGCGCGTTCATCGAGTTCATCCGTGAGAATCGGGACATCTTTGCGTGGAAGACTTCTGACATGCCGGGTGTACCGAGAGAACTCGCTGATCACACTCTTAATGTTGATCCTAAGTATAAACCGGTCAAGTAGTTTCTCCATCGGTTCAATGAAGAAAGACGCAAGGCTATTGGAGAAGAAGTGACTAGGCTCCTAGCGGCTGGATTCATCGTTGAAGTATTCCATCCTGAGTGGTTGGCTAATCCTGTGCTGGTCCTTAAGAAGAACGACACTTGGCGTATGTGTGTGGACTACACGGTGTAGGACCTTGTAGTATGTCTAGAGGGGGGGGGGTGATTAGACTACTTGACCAATTAAAAACTTAACCTTTTCCCAATTTTAGACTTTGGAAGATTTTAGCTATCTTTGAACAAGTCAAGGAATCTTCACACAATTTAAGCAAGCATGTAAAGAGTATATAGGCAGCGGAAAATAAAGCATGCAACTTGCAAGAATGTAAAGGGAAGGGTTTGGATAATTCAAACGCAATTGGAGACACGGATGTTTTTGTCATGGTTCCGATAGGTGGTATTATCGTACATCCACGTTGATGGAGACTTCAACCCACGAAGGGTAACGGTTGCGCGAGTCCACGGAGGGCTCCACCCTCGAAGGGTCCACGAAGAAGCAACCTTGTCTATCCCACCATGGCCGTCGCCCACGAAGGACTTGCCTCACTAGCGGTAGATCTTCACGAAGTAGGCAATCTCCTTGCCCTTACAAACACCTTGGTTCAACTCCACAATCTTGTTGGAGGCTCCCAAGTGACACCTAGCCAATCTAGGAGACACCACTCTCCAAGAAGTAACAAATGGTGTGTTGATGATGAACTCCTTGCTCTTGTGCTTCAAACGATAGTCTCCCCAACACTCAACTCTCTCTCACAGGATTTGGATTTGGTGGAAAGAAGATTTGAGTGGAAAGCAACTTGGGAAAGGCTAGAGATCAAGATTCATATGGTAGGAATGGAATATCTTGGCCTCAACACATGAGTAGATGGTTCTCTCTCAGAACTGGTAAGTTGGAAGTGTAGGTTTGTTCTGATGGCTATCTCCACGAATGAAGAGGAGGTAGAGGGGTATATATAGCCTCCACACAAAATCTAACCGTTACACGCAATTTACCAAACTCGGTGGGACCGAATCATCAAACTCGGTCAGACCGATTTAGTAAACCTAGTGACCGTTAGGGTTTTCGGTGGGACTGACATGCAACTCGGTAGGACCGATATGGTTAGGGTTAGGGCATAACGTAATCTCGGTGAGACCGATTACACAAACTCGGTGAGATCGATTTTGGTAATTAGCTAACCAGAGAGTTGGTCAGGTAAACTCGGTGGGACCGATTCGCTCTTTCGGTGAGAACGAAAAGTTACGAAAGGGAAACAGAGAGTTTACATTACAATCTCGGTGGGACCGATCGCTCACTTCGGTTAGACCGAAATGTTACGAAGGGAAACAGAGAGATTACAATCCCATCTCGGTGAGACCAAGATCCCTATCGGTGCAACCGATTTGCCTAGGGTTTGTGGCAGTGGCTATGACAATCGAACTCGGTGGCGCCGCATAGAAAGAATCGGTAGGGCCGAGTTTGACTTTAGGTTTAGGTCATATGTGGATGTGAGAAAGTAGTGGAGGGTTTTGGAGCATATCACTAAGCACATGAAGCAAGATGCTCATTAAGCAACACCTCATCCCTCCTTGATAGTATTGGCTTTTCCTATAGACTCAATGTGATCTTGGATCACTAAAATGTAAAATGTAGAGTCTTGAGCTTTTGAGCTTGAGCCAATCCTTTGTCCTTAATATTTTAAGGGATCCACTTTCATCATCCATGCCATGCCATTCATTGAGCTTTCCTGAAATATTTGTCTTGGAATAGCATTAGCTCAATGAGCTATATGTTGTTATGAATTACCAAAACCACCTAGGGATAGTTGCACTTTCAATCTCCCCCTTTTTGGTAATTGATGACAACATATAGATTAAAGCTTCGACAAATGATAATAAATTTGAAAAACATCATCGCTTTGAGAAGTATGTGATAAGCAAGAGCTCCCCCTAAATTTGTGCATATTTTAAGATTTGCTTTGGACTGCAAATGCACAAGGAATTAGGCTCATGGGTTACTCTTCCATGTCACATACATCTTGGTGGAACGCTCAAAATAATAAAGATTGAATACATGCACTCATCACCAAGCAAAGTGAATGATCATATAAGGATAAGTAACATAATATCATATAACAAGCATAAGTGTAGCTTATGATCAAACACATGATCATCAATGTCTCACAGGAAATAGCATAGTATCTCAAGCAATCAAAGGCAAACAAAGTTCAACCAAGAAGACAAGAGAGAACAAAAGAAAACTCTCTCTCTCTCTCTCTCTCGAAGCCTATGATCTATACATTTTTCTCCCCCTTTGGCAACAAGTTACCAAAAAGTTCCTAGAAAATGGATAGGACTATATCGTCTCTCAGGATTGGTCTTCTGCTGGTGGCGTAGAGATGGCTCCTTGGACGAAGACTTCAGTGGATGTGGTAGGAGCTGAAGGAGTTGGTGCTGGAGCTGGTTGCGCTGGAGCTGTAGCTGGAGCTGATGAAGTGACTCTGGTGACTGGTACTGGCTCTGCAGCTGATCTCTGAGCTCGAGGCACTCTGGAAAATGCATCAGTTGTTGTCCTGCCTTTCCTCTCCTGCATGTCATCCTGTAGCTGCTCCACAGCTGACTGAATCTCAGTTACTTTGATATCAAGATCATAGAATTTTTGTTCCATGATTATTTCCAGGCTCTCCTGGTTTTGAGTTAGGGTGGCCCACCCCTTCTCAATCCGCAGAGTTGATGCTATCAAGTAACCAAGCTGGTCCTGCTTGCTCTTCAGAAAGTATTCAGATGCCTCTGCTAGAGTTGGCATCTTGGCAGCCTTCTCTTTCCTTGCCTTCTCCTTCTTCTCTTGAGCTTGTACTGATGATGGTTCATTCTCAGTCATGACAACTTGATTGTCCTCAAATTTAGGATAGAGAACTAAGTGTTCCTTATCCAACAGATACTTCCCTGTGCCCATCTTTGAGTTAATCAACTCTTGAATCTGTGGGGCATATCCACAACTCCTTTTTTGGTCTGCTGCTGTCCTCTTGATAGTTTCAACTATGAGGCTCATGACCTTGAATTTCTGGGGCACATCAAAAATGTGAAGCAAATTAATTGCATGCCCTCTGATCATGTTGTGGTCACCTGATTTGGGCAACAGAGTGTGCCTTAGGATCCAGTTGATCGTTGGCAGCCCTGACAGAAGAAAATGAACTGATCCAAACTTGAAAGTCTCAAGTGCATCATCAGGGATCTCCTTGTACATCTATGACATTGAGTTGTGATCCATCTTCTTCTTGGCATAAATGTCCAAGTCATTTTCACTTTCCTTTGGGGCATTTATCAGACTAGCCCATTCCTTTATGGTTGATTGGTATCTCGTTCCTTTTGACATCCAAACTATCCTGCAATCTGGATAGAAATGTGCTGTGGAGTAGAATTGCATAATGAGCTCGTCATTCCAGTTTGTGAGCTTCTGCCCAACAAAATCTGCAACTCCACATGCACTGAAGCTATCATACACTCCAGGATAGTGTTCTGCATTCTTCTGAATCTAGGTCCAGTCGACCCACCTCATATCACAAACCATGGGCTTCTTATCCAATAAGATGGTCTCATAGAAGTCCTGCTACTCCTTGGTGTGGAACCTGTAATCTACAGCAGTCCTTCTCCTGGTGGCATATGGATCTGACTCTCTCCATAGCCTCAACCCTAAATCTCTCCTGATCTTCATGTTCTCAGCCACAGGATGAGCATCATTGTGGTCTGGAATCTTGGGTTTGAGCTTCCTTAGGACTTGCCCTTCTTCATCTTCCTCAGCAGCAACATCAGGCGTTGGGGCCTTGTTCTTTTCAGCAACTGGTATACTCCTGGTATTCCTCTTAGGTGCATTCTTGGGCTTGGGGGCAGCTTTGGGCTTTGAAGTTGCAGCCCCTGATTTGATAGCATCACCCATCAGCTTTTGTGCCTTGGGTGCTGGTTCAGCAACCTCTTCTTCCTCTTCCTCTTCCATCATGGAAGGCTTTCCAATCACTCTAGTCATGGTCTTCTTGACCCTTTCCTTCCTTTTATTCCTTCAGCAGCAGCAGGCTCTTTGGGTTGGGTTTCCAAAGAAGCTTGAGTGGAGACTCTGGCTTTGGACATTGGTTGTCTACCTGCAGGCCTTTTGATCTTCATCCCTGGCTTTACTGTAGTTGAGCTGTACTCCTTCTTGAGCACTTTCTTCTTTGAACTTGCCTCATCCTCAACTGCCACATAATCCTCATCCTCAGACTCTGAGGTTTTCTTCTTCCTTGTCCTTGTGGCAGCCTTGGCCAAATTGCTGGGAGTGCTTCTGCTCCCCTCATCTGAGCTGCTAGAGGGACTAGGGCCCTCACTCATGCGAATCTGCTCTTCTGACTTGTTCTGACTGTCACTTTGGTCTGACATGCTGCACACACTGACTGCTGACCCTGTGAATAGTTATAGGTGAGGAAGAGTGGATGAGCATCACAAAATGCAGAGATTTTTGCAAAGAATGATTCAAAAAACTTAGTTTTAGTTTTCCACAGAAAGCATTTCGGATCTACCGATTTTCAAACTCGGTGATACCGAAGCAGTTTTGGAACCTAAACTAGTGAACTCGGTCAGACCGAGTCACAGTTCGGTGGCACCGAGACTGCTAGGGTTTCACAAAGTTCTAAAATCGGTCACACCGATTTGTAATTCTCGGTCAGACCGAGACTTACTAGTGCAATGGCGTTAGCCAAATCGGTGGGACCGAGTTTCTCAACTCGGTGGGTCCGAGATGGTTTCGGCGGAAACCTAACCCTAAATTTTCGAATCACATCTATTCTAAGGATTGATTTGACTGGATAGAAGTGTTTCAATCGTGGCAAGAGCATTATGAACACAATGTGCTGAGAATCAGACGAGGATAACACTGTGATCGAGTTCATACCCTAGCTCGCGGTGAACTCGCTATGGCGGCAACGGCGGAGAAGAATTCCGTTGACGGCGGCGGAGACCAGCGACAGGAGGCGGCTGGCGATGATGTCGATGATCCGGAGACCTGTTAGGCAGAGCAAGCTATGCGCGGGCAAGGAGTTTCGGAGAAAGTTTTCCAAAATTTGCCCGTGTGAATATATAGCCCGACACTGTCGGTGTGACCGAGTGGAACAACTCGGTGGCACCGATATGCATAACTGTTAACAGTTACAACAACTCGGTGTGACCAAAAAGTTCAAATCGGTTGCACCGAGATGAAAACCTAGATCGACTTAGTAATCTCGGTATGAACGAAATGGATGAATCGGTCAGACCGAAAATCACAAAGAAGTTTTGGAAGTTTAAGTCTATGACGAATCAGGGACTCCAAGTGCTCCTCACACAGAGTTGTTCGAATCTGACTTGATCAAATTTTGCGATGTAGCATGAATGGAGTTTGAGACGAGAAAATCATAGATAGCTAGAGAAGGTTCTTAGGCATTCTTGTCCATCCACTTGGCCAAAGAAAGAGAATCCAATCAATCAAAACAACAAGTGGATGTCCTCGAATGAGTAAAATATGCAACCAACATGCTCACACAATATAATGACAAATAAAATATGTGACAAAGCATGCACAACCAATTCTAGCATCTATCAAACAATTGGTGATGACTAGGTCATCTATATATGAGTATATTGACTTAGGAGTCAAATGAGAACATTTGATCATAGGTCATACTCATCGTTTAAGCTCAAGTGGGGTTACCACTTTTACATAATGCATTGATGTGTTCACATCATTAGAGTTGCTTTGACTCAATTCTTAGAGTTAAGCTCCCCCTAGATGTGAGATCCCCCCTTAGTGGGATGAACTAACCTTGGGTTTTGTCGATGATGACTTCATGTAGGTGTTGAAGATGTGGATGCTCAATGTTGATGTAGATCTCTTGGAGCAATCCTTTGGAGTGAGTTGCACTTTGAGTACCTACATGGGTTAGTCCCACAAGGAACAAACAAGAATATCCATAGACATAGAGTGATGCACGCACAAAATGATGTCCATGAAAACATTAGGTTACCTTGTCCCTTGCCTTACCAACATGAGGGTTTGTGACTCCTGGAACTAGTGCAAGATATGGAAGATGATTGCACTTGTCCTTGCCATAATGATATGAGTGAATAATGTTGGCGGAGTCACCCTCAAGAACTCTCTAGTTCTTCTTCTTCGGGATCCACA
>LR880972.1:302689239-302713590 GCA_904067115.1 Aegilops sharonensis
ATATGCATTTTCATCTTATGCTTCCAACTAGCAAAATTAGTGCCATCAAAGTAAGGACCTCTACGGTGATAATTTCCCTCGCTAGACGCCATACTCTCCTAGGTTGTGAAACCAAGGCTATGACCACCAAAAGCTATGGAAATCAAAGCAAATGGAGACCAAAGCTCTGATACCACTTGGGACCTTGAAGTATGTCTAGAGGGGGGGGGGGTGATTAGACTACTTGACCAATTAAAAGCTTAACCTTTTCCCAATTTTAGACTTTGGCAGATTTTAGCTATCTTTGGACAATTCGAGCAATCTTCACACAATTCAAGCAAGCATGCAAAGAGTATATAGGCAGCGGAAAATAAAGCATGAAACTTGCCAGAATGTAAAGATAAGGGTTTGGAGAATTCAAACGCAATTGGAGACACGGATGTTTTTGTCGTGGTTCCGATAGGTGGTGCTATCATACATCCACGTTGATGGAGACTTCAACCCACGAAGGGTAACGGTTGCGTGAGTCCACGGAGGGCTCCACCCACGAAGGGTCTACGACGAAGCAACCTTGTCTATCCCACCATGGCCGTCGCCCACGAAGGACTTGCCTCAGTAGCGGTAGATCTTCACGAAGTAGGCGATATCCTTGCCCTTACAAACTCCTTGGTTCAACTCCACAAGCTTGTCGGAGGCTCCCAAGCGACACCTAGCCAATCTAGGAGACACCACTCTCCAAGAAGTAACAAATGGTGTGTTGATGATGAACTCCTTGCTCTTGTGCTTCAAATGATAGTCTCCCCAACACTCAACTCTCTCCCACATGATTTGGATTTGGTGGAAAGAAGATTTGAGTGGAAAGCAACTTGGGAAAGGCTAGAGATCAAGATTCATATGGTAGGAATGGAATATCTTGGCCTCAACACATGAGTAGGTGGTTCTCTCTCGGAACTAGTAAGTTGGAAGTGTAGGTTTGTTCTAATGGCTCTCTCCACGAATGAAGAGGAGGTGGAGGGGTATATATATAGCCTCCACACAAAATCTAACCGTTACACACAATTTACCAAACTCGGTGGGACCGAATCATCAAACTCAGTCGGACCGATTTAGTAAACCTAGTGACCGTTAGGGTTTTCGGTGGGAATGACATGCAACTCGGTAGGACCGATATGGTTAGGGTTAGGGCATAACGTAATCTCGGTGAGACCGATTACACAAACTCGGTGAGACCGATTTTGGTAATTAGCTAACCAGAGAGTTGGTCAGGTAAACTCGGTGGGACCGATTCGCTCTTTCGGTGACACCAAAAAGTTACGAAAGGGAAACAGAGAGTTTACATTGCAATCTCGGTGGGACCGATCGCTCACTTCGGTGAGACTGAAACGTTAGAAGGGAAACAGAGAGATTACAATCCCATCTCGGTGAGACCGAGATCCCTATTAGTGCAACCGATTTGCCTAGGGTTTGTGGCAGTGGCTATGACAATCGAACTCGGTGGCGCTGGATAGAAAGAATCGGTAGGGCCGAGTTTGACTTTAGGTTTAGGTCATATGTGGATGTGAGAAAGTAGTGGAGGGTTTTGGAGCATATCACTAAGCACATGAAGCAAGACGCTCATTATGAAACACATCATCCCTCCTTGATAGTATTGGCTTTTCCTATAGACTCAATGTGATCTTGGATCACTAAAATGTGAAATGTAGAGTCTTGAGCTTTTGAGCTTGGTCCAATCCTTTGTTCTTAATATTTTGAGGGATCCACTTTCATCATCCATGCATGCCATTCATTGAGCTGTCCTGAAATATTTGTCTTGGAATAGCATTAGCTCAATGAGCTATATGTTGTTATGAATTACCAAAACCACCTAGGGATAGTTGCACTTTCACACGGATCTCAACGAAGCTTGTCCAGTAGATCCTTTTTCCCTCCCTCGTATTGATCAAATTATTGATGCTACGGCGGGTTGCGAGCGTTTGAGATTTTTGGATGCATATTTTGGTTATCATCAGATGAAAATGGCAGTTAAGGACCAGGATAAGATGGCCTTCATAAGTTCCTTTGGAGCCTTCTGCTATGTGTCCATGCCCTTTGGGCTCAAGAGTGCCCAGGCGACTTATCAACGGTGTGTGCAGAATTGTCTTCATAAATAAATCGGCCGTAATGTTCATGCCTATGTGGATGATATTGTGGTCAAATCAAGGAAGAAGGAGACATTGATTGATGACTTGAAGGAAACCTTTGATAACCTGTGGGTTTACAAGATGATGCTTAATCCGGCCAAGTGCGTTTTTGGTGTACCGGCATGCAAGCTCTTGGGCTTTTTGGTGTCTAACAGGGGCAGTGAAGCTAATCCAGAAAAGATCAAGGCTATAACCTCCTTGGCAAAACCGAAGTGTATCAATGACGTTCAACGCTTGGCAGGCCGGATTGCCACATTGAGCCGGTTTATAAGCCGCCTTGGCGAGAAGGCCATTCCTTTGTATCAGATGCTGAAGAAAATGGATGTATTTGTCTTGAGTGACGCCGCAAATTAAGCATTTGAAGATTTAAAGAGGCAGCTGGCCAACCAGCCGGTTCTTCCTGCTCCTGTTGACAAGGAGCCATTGTTGCTATATGTGGCAGCTAACACTCGGGCAATTAGTGTGGCTATTGTGGTGGAGCGCAAAGAAGCAGGAAAGGAGTATCCGGTTCAGCGTCCGGTTTATTATATCAGCGAGGTACTTATTGAGTCCAAACAGAGGTACCCGCACTGGCAGAAGCTAGTATACGGGGCTTTTCTGGCAAGCCGGAAGCTCTAGCAATATTTCCAAGTACATCCCATCATGGTGGTCAGCTCTGCTCCTTTGGGAGATATAATTCAGAACAGGGAAGCAACTGGCCGGATTGCCAAGTGAGCCATCGAGTTCGGGCCTCACGGGTTGAAATACATACCCTGAACGGCGATCAAGTCTCAGGCACTTGTGGATTTTGATCAACGATTGGACTGAACTACAAGCACCAGAAGAGAAGCCGGATCACACTTATTGGACTATTCATTTTGATGGGTCCAGGCAATTGGAGGGCTCGGGGGCTGGAGTCATAGTAACTTCCCCACGAGGTGATAAGTTTTGTTATGTTCTCCGTTTAATGTTCCCTTGTACTAACAATGCAGCTGAGTATGAGGCTTTACTCCATGGTCTTCAGATGGATAAGGAGATGAACTTAAGCCGAGTTAAGTGCTTTGGTGACTCGGACCTGGTAGCTCAACATGTGTCTGGCTCTTGGGATTCCAAGGACCCACTCATGGCAGCATATCGTCGTGAGGTAGATATTATTGCAGGTCACTTTAAAGGTTATCAGGAGGATCATGTGGACTGGCGGAAGAATGAAGCGGCGGACGCTTTAAGCCGCCTGGGTTCCCAACGTAAACTGGTTCTGCCTAATGTCTTCTTGGATGTTTTACATAATCCATCTGTCAAGCTCCCTGGTGAAGAGGATCTGGCTATTCCTGATCCGGAAGCTCAGTTGGTGGCGGCTCTTCATGTTATCCCGAATTGGACGGTTCCTTATCTGACATATATGAACCAGGGCGAGTTACCAGAGGATGAGACTCTAGCAAGGCAGATAATCCGGCGGTCCAAGTCCATGACCATTATCAATGGGGAGTTACATCATTGCAGTGTGACAAGGGTGTTTCAACGTTGTGTGTCCCCTGAAGAAGGATGTGAAATTTTGCATGAGACCCACGAAGGAGATTGTGCTCACCACACCGGTTCAAAATCTTCGGTGGACAAGGTGTTTCGTCACGGTTTCTATTGGTTGACAGCTCATGCTGATGCCGAGGACTTGGTCAGACGATGTGATGGCTGTCAGAAATTTTCAAGGCGCGCTCATGTGTCGGCTCAAGAATTGAGGATGATTCCAATTACTTGGCCGTTCGCGACTTGGTGGCTGGATATGGTCGGGCCTTTCAAGAGGTCCAAAGACAAGAAGACCCACCTTTTGGTGGCAGTTGACAAGTTCACAAAGTGGGTGGAGGCAGAGCCAGTTAGCAAGTGTGATGCAGCCACGGCGGTTCAATTCATCAAAAAGGTGATCTTCCGGTTTGGTTTTCCACACAACATTATAACAGATAATGGTACCAATCTGTCAAAAGGTGCCATGAAGGAGTTCTGTCAGCGTGAACACATCCGACTTGACGTATCATCAGTGGCTCACTGAGGGAGTCCTGGATTAGGGGGTGTCCCTTTGGCCGGACTCCTGAACTATGAAGATACAAGATTGAAGACTTTGTCCCGTATCCGAATGGGACTTTTCTTGGCATGGAAGGCAAGCTTGGCAATACGGATATGTAGATCTCCTACCATTGTAACCGACCCTGTGTAACCCTAACCCTCTTCGGTGCCTATATAAACCGGAGGGTTTTAGTCCGTAGGACGAACTACAATCATACCATAGGCTAGATTCTAGGGTTTAGCCTCTCTGATCTCGTGGTAGATCTACTCTTGTACTGCCCATATCATCAATATTAATCAAGCAGGAGTAGGGTTTTACCTCCATCGAGAGGGCCCAAACCTGGGTAAAAACATCGTGTCCCTTGTCTCCTGTTACCATCCGCCTAGACGCACAGTTCGGGACCCCCTACCCGAGATCCGCCGGTTTTGACACCGACATTGGTGCTTTCATTGAGAGTTCCTCTGTGCCGTCGCCGTCAGGAAGGATGCCTCATCCCGTCTTTAAAGACGGCACTATTGCTAAAGGAGCTTTCGTTATCGGCCAAACGCTCCGAATATGCGGTTTTCTTATGACCGCCTGTTCGGCCTCCGCGCCGACGATGACTTCTCGGGTCATCGGAAGCAATCTTCACGTTAACTTGGAACTCGCCGAGCAGTTAGATCCGATGGAGCTCTCTTCCTTGAACGAGCTCTTGGATCTCATCGCCGCCCTGGGAGTCGCTACAGACTACGAACAGATTGGGCCTAAACCTGATCTGAGAGAGATTAACTCTCCCCAGGTTACCCACCATGTTGTTGTGGTAGAGGAACAATACGGCGACCCTTCTTCTATCTTAAGGACTAGCTATGTCCGGATTCCCGATCCCTCCATGCCGGATTCCCGCGGAGGGGAGGACGTCACTCAAGCCCTGAACCTAAAGTTAGGTAGCGGGCTAGATTCATTGGACAACATCCAACAACCCAAGCTTCCAAGTGCGGAAACTTCTTGGCCCCTGAGTCTTAAATTGGACGGGGTTCCGAATTCAATTCCACCCGCCCACCCAAACATAAGCGATCTATCCCAAATCCGGCAAGAGCCCGCAGAAACAGTACACCATTACTGGGCCAGATTCTGCCTGGTCATGAACAGGATAAAGGACTGCCGCGAGGAGGACGCAATTTCATTCTTCTGCAATAATTGCATGGACAAGGGAATCCTCAACGCCGTAAGTCGTCGTGAAATCACACGCTTTGCTGACTTGGTGACCATAGTACGGAAGTACTATGCGATGGAAAGCGCCTGGAAAACCGAAATGAAATTTTGGGACAATCCGGCCCTGAATACAACCCCAGTCCGAATTAAAAGGGCGCATTATCGCCAGGCACCTGGGTTAAACACGAAAAAGCAAAAACCCTCAATAGGGCATGGAACCGTACTGGAGGGATGGCTCAATGGACCCTGCAAAATTCATAGTATAGAGGGCACCACTCCAACTCATAGCCTTAGAGCATGTTGGATACTACGCAGGTGGCCAAAAGTGGCGAAGAGCTTCTAACTCCAGAGCACCAGCCCAGGGATACCAGTACGGTATTAACAGTCTTCGAGACTTTCACATCAAATAATATGCGGAAACGAACACTCCGCAGCCTTGCCGAAGTCTACCAAGTAGCAACAATGAACCCATGGAGTGACACGACTATTACCTTTAATGCCAGTGACAAACCTAAATTCCGAACAGCCCGAGCACCAGCCGCATTGGTCCTCAGTCCAATAGTGGACGACTTTCGCCTTACCAAGGTACTCATGGACGGCGGCAGCGGATTGAACCTCATTTACGAGGAAACCCTCCGAAAAATGGAAATAGACTGGAGCCGCATTGAGCGAAGCAGCACAACCTTTAGAGGAATAATCCCCAGTCGGGAAGCATGCTGCACAGGAAAAATCACACTGGATGTGGTGTTCGGCACGCCAGATAATTACAGATCCGAGGAGGTCACGTTCCAAGTGGCCCCGTTCAGCAGCGGTTACCATGCTCTATTAGGGCGAGAGGCATTCACAATTTTTCAAGATATACCCCATTACGAGTACATGAAGCTCAAAATGCCCGGGCCCAACGGAATCATCACTCTTGCTAGTGACCCGGACATAGCACTCCGCGCCGAAAATAAGACAGCCGCACTGGCCCTTGAGGCACTATCCGAAGCCCTAGCGGCCGAGGAACTCACTGCGCTGCGCTCCACGGTGAATAGGGATGATGTGATACTCGATAAGAGATCCAAGTCCACCTCCTTTAAATCGGCGGACGAAATAGTCAAATTCCAAGTCCATCCAACGGACCCTACAAAAACGGCCTCCATCGGGGCACAATTAAACCCTGATGTAGACGCTGCACTACGAGAATTCCTACGCGAAAATTGGGACATTTTTGCCTGGCATCCTTCAGACATGCCAGGAATCCCACGCCGGCTGGCCGAGCACAGCCTAAACATCCTAAAAGGATTCAAGCCAGTCAAAAAAGCTCTTCGGCGTTCTCCGAACCCAAGAGACAGGCCATGGGAGAGGAGCTAGCCAAACTTTTGGAGGCCGGATTCATCAGAGATATAAAACATCCGGACTGGCTAGCAAACCTAGTGATGGTACCAAAGAAGGACAAATCCTGGCGCCTATGCGTCGATTTCAAGGACCTTAACACGGCTTGCCCAAAGGATCCCTTCCCCCTCCCCCGCATCGATCAAATAATCGAAGCTACCGCAGGACACGATTCATTGTGCTTCCTCGACTCATACTCCGGCTATCACCAAATTAAGATGGCAGATCCCGACCAAGCCACAACGACATTCATCACTCCATACGGCCCATTCTGCTTCAACACAATGCCCTTCGGGCTCAAAAACACCGGCGCAACATATCAGCGCATGATCCAGACATGTCTGGCAAACTAGATCGGCAAAACAGTGGAGGCATACGTAGACGATGTGGTCTTCAAAACCAAGCATGTCGAAATTCTAGTAGATAACTTGAGGCTCACATTCGATAATCTCCGAACATATGACATCAAGCTCAACCCGGAAAAATGCGTTTTCGGCGTACCAGCCGGAAAGCTCTTGGGCTTCATTGTATCTGGTAGAGGAACTGAAGCAAACCCAGCCAAGATCCAAGCTCTGTCACAATTGGATATCCCAAAAGACCTCAAACAAATAAAAAAATTGACTGGATGCGTGGCGGCTCTAAGCCGCTTTATCTCCCGTTTGGGAGAAAGGGCATTACCCCTTTATCGCCTCCTCCGACGCACCAAACACTTCGAGTGGACGGATGCCGCCACGGCCGGACTCGAAGAAATAAAAGCCGTATTGGCAACAAACCCGGTCCTGGCCGCGCCCAACATGGGCGAACAAATGCTATTATATATCGCGGCAACTCATCAAGTTGTAAGCGCGGTACTCGTTGTCGAACAAGAAACGGATGGACACAAGTTCCCCCTTCAAAAACCAGTTTACTACGTGTCCACTGTCCTAACTCCATGCAAGTCACGGTATCCGCATTATCAAAAGATAGCTACGCGGTGTTTATGGCATCCCGGAAGCTGCGACACTACTTTCAAGAGTGTTCGATAACAGTAGCCTACGAAGTACGTCTTAACGACATTATAAACAACCGCTACGCGATGGGCCGGATTGTGAAATGGGTCATCGAGCTCCTCCCGTTCGACATAACCTATAAGCCACGACGAGCTATTAAGTCACAAGTTTTGGCCGACTTCGTTGCCGAATGGACTGAAGCTGAACTCCCTAAAGAGTACGGCGCATATTCCAACTGGATCATGCACTTCGACGGCTCCAAAATGTTGGCTGGTCTGGGGCCTGGCGTCGTTCTGACATCCCCAACCGGAGATACAGTTCAATACGTACTACAGATAATGTATACGGACTCCAACATCGCAGCCGAATACGAGGTCCTTCTACATGGTCTTCGGATGGCAGCCTCGATGGGCATTCAACGCCTAGAGGTGCGCGGGGATTTGAACCTCGCGATATCCCAAATAAAAGGAGACTTCGATGCCAAGGATCTGAAAATGGCAGCTTATCGCAACGCCGTCCTAAAAATGTCAGCTCGGTTTGAGGGGCTCGAATTTCACCATATAGCCCGGGGTAATAACCAGGCAGCAGAAGTATTGGCACGCATTGGCGCAAAGCGCGATGCCGTCCCTCCCAACATCTTCCTAGAGAGGCTGTTCAAGCCATCCGTACTATGGGAGGGGGAGTCCGGAAATAACAACCTGGACCCAACCTCACTGCCCGACACCGAACATTGTGACACAATTGGTGGTTCTGCCAACGAAGTAACATCCTCAGCCCACATAATAATGGCAGTCATTGCCCCGTGGACGAAACCATTCCTAGCCTACCTAACCAGGCAGGAACTTCCCGAGGACCAAAATGAGGCCCGCTGCATAGTGCGGCGATCTAAAGCCTATAAGGTCCATGAGGGAGAGCTTTATAAGAAAAGTACAACCGGAGTCCTGCAAAGGTGTATCTCCGAAGAGGAAGGGCGAAATCTTCTAGCTGAAATCCATGCCGGACTCGGCGGGCACCACGCTGCAGCCCGGGCCCTTGTAGGCTAGGCCTTCCGTACAGGATTTTATTGGCCGACGGCCCGGGCAGATGCTCAGGACTTAGTCCAACGATGCGTCGGTGGCTAGCTCTTTGCTAATCAAAGCCACATGCCACCCACCGCCCTCAAAACTATACCCATCACCTGGCCCTTCGCGGTCTGGGGGCTTGACATGGTTGGACCCCTTAAAGGAGGAACCCACAAGCAAAAATACCTACTGGTCATGGTGGATAAATTCACCAAATGGATAGAGGCCAAACCTATTAAGACGGCCGAATCCAGACCGGTGATAGACTTCATATCAGGGGTCGTACACCATTACGACGTCCCCCACAACATCATTACTGATAACGGCACGAACTTCACGACGGACGAGGTCAAACTCTGGTGCAAAAACTTGGTCATCAAGCTCGACTATGCTTCAGTCTATCACCCTCAAACTAACGGTCAAGTCGAGCGAGCAAATGGTCTAATCATGAGAGGCATCAAACCCAGACTAGTGCGGTCCCTCAATAAATCTAACACGCACTGGGTAGAGGAGCTCGACTCCGTACTCTGGAGGCTGCGGACCACCCCGAATCGCACTACCGGATTCACACCATTCTTTATGGTATACGATGCAGAGGAAGTACTGCCCCGCGACATAATTCATGACTCACCTCGCGTGCGCATGTACGAAGAAAGAGAAGCTGAGCTCGATCGGCATGACAGTTTGGACGCCTTGGAGGAGGAGCGTGACGTGGCAAAAGACCATTTCGCATTCTATCAACAGTAGGCTCGAAGATATCAAAGCAAAGAAGTACGGGCCAAAACTTACAATGTTGGCGAGTTAGTTCTACGCCTGCCGGACAAGAAAAAGGACAAACTCAAGCCCAAATGGGAAGGTCCCTTCATCATCGACCAAGTCCTAACCGGTGGAGCATACCGTCTGTGAGATGCATTGGATAACTGACTCGAGCCGAACCCATGGAACGCAGCCCGTCTCCAAAGATTCTACGCCTAGCGCCGAATTCTGAGTTCGTCCCCTTTCTCCGTCTATATTGTACACATTAGCTATCTTATATTTCTCTCCTTCCCCCTCCTTTTCTCTTACGGCCTTTGAAGGCTCGTTCGCGCTTTGTTCGCACACACTTGACACGCTATCCGCGTGCATTATACCTGGGGGCTTCTTTAACAGAAGCTTATTTATACGGGCTTCATGCCCAACACATGTGTCACACTTCCGCATGTACCTTTTATTCACCATTATATGCATCGATATGACTTAAGTTTTGGCCAAGCTGGGTTGCCTGGCTCCTGTGCTTACCCCTACATTCCCGATTGTTCGGCTAGGTGGTAAAGGGAGCACCTCTGCGATTGTTACTGTCGGGTTAGCCGGATGTGTACCTCAGACTGGGTGAAGCCGAAAGTTAGCGTTCTTAAGGGAATATTCGGTCAGTGAACTAAAAGACGATTTCTTACCTATTTACTTATCTGCCCCCAGATGTTTTTCTGCTTTTTCGCAGTCCGGACATGCACTTTAGGGCATGCCTCCGAGGGAAAGGAACCCCTAACGGAACTATTCTCCCTGGAAGATGTTTCTTACTAACCATGTAATATAACATAACTAGTTGGGCACTTGTCTGATAAAGCATTAATGACCCCTACGCCTGGTCTCCACGCATGCCCCGGTTCCTATATAACCGCGAGGGTATTCAGACACACTCCAGACTATTGGGTCCCGAGGTTGAAGCGAAAAGGTACGCTATGACAAACGATCTACAATCCGGCTAGAAGGCATTTTACATGTCATCTTAAATTACATAGTCAATTCGACTGATTGTATTCCTCTTCAATGCCATCTAATAGGCTGTCTAGTTTATAGTCCTGCTGGGAATACTTTGCGGCCAACTCTACTTGGTCGTACACTAAGCTCACAGAGATCTCCTTCCCATCGGGCCCCATAGGTCCGACCTCGGCCATGTGGTTTGGGTCAGCCTTCGTGTACTGTGTCTTCACCATGGCCTAGGCCTCCCTGGCGCCTTGACGGCAGGCCGATATCTTCCATAATCGGAAGCGTTGCTGCACTCCCTGAAGCCTCTCTGCAAGCTCCTCAAGGCCTTCGGGCAGGGAGACAGATGGCCACAAGGCCTGGGCGACGCCTTTCATCACCTGCCGAACTCATTCGTGCAGTTGTAAGAGCTCGGGAAGAAGGTCACCCGTAGAACCGGGCATTTCTTCTGCATGACGACCTGTGAGGATACCTACAGACATAACTCTGTTAGTCGACTTCCTCGCCGAACTCTTTTTCAAAGTTCGTTCAAGCACTTACTAAAAATGCCGCGTCGAAGTCGCCGATTCTCCTTAACGGAGTCAGACAGCTGGGCACGAACATCCTTTAGTTCCTCACCCAGCTGGGTGTTGGCATCTTGGAGATTATTTTTCTCCTGCCTCACCCTCGTAAGCACGTTCTCACCGGCTTTTAAACGGCGCAAGAGCTGTTGCTTGTCCGGATCTACCCCGACGCCATCTGCAATGCTATTGTCAGACTTATACACATGTCGCACTTCACAACATACTTATCCTTTGAAGCGTATATTACCAGAGGGGGTCTCTTTGGCTTCCCCTGTCGCCGCTAGTGCAGCCTCAAGTTGGGCTTTGCACTCTTCAAGCTCCTGGGATAGTTGGGTATTCTTTTCTGTAAGATCCTGCATAACAAATGATCCTTAAATCAGTTATTCTAACTATTTCAAGTCTCGGAGGCTACTGGCATATATAACTGTCAAATTTTCTCACCCGTATGTCTTTTACATACTGCTCCATGGCTCTGGCTAGACCATCTTGAGCGGCACGGAGGTGCGCATCTCCTGAATTGAAGGCATTCAATGCCTCTTGGGAGAAACATGTGTCACGAAGAACTGTCCGGCGGCGCCTGTGATTCATGGCACTCTCCACCTCGGAGTTGGTGGCGGACAATCTGTCGGCATCCTCTATCGAGGGAGCATCCGACGCACGCCTCGTGTTCGCCTCTGCTTCTGGGCCCGGCTTTGGAGCCTGGCTGGCGGAGGCTCGATTGGCAACCTCTCCGGATATAGTCCGGCGAGCGCTCTTTTTTCTGAACAGAGCACGAGCTTTAGTATACCTTCCGGGAATCAAACCTGGGAATAAGGTGACATGCCATACCGTTGCGCCGATGTTTCAATCCGGACCGCACTTCTTTTTAGCCTACTGGGCCGTGCTACCCCTTGTTGTCTAGCCGCCGCGGGCTCGGCCTTCCGCCTCAAGGGCACCCCCTGCAAAACACCATTGGTATATGGTGATCAAAAATAAGCACGGATGGGTCATGTTCAAAGTATTGGGACTTCACTCTCAGTTACCTGTGAGGCTGAAAGTATTCCGGGGTAATCGGCCGTAATGGCGACCAAGGCATTATCGATGCTCAGTTGGTGAAATACCCCATCAGTCAGCTCCACCGATATGTCCGGATCCTCTTGGGAGGCCGGATCGAGGAACCGTTCCAGATCCTCAGGTTGTGGAGGCGGGCTATTTATATCCTTTACGGCCTGGCGCAGTTCCTGCGTCGAAATCACAAAATGAGATACTTAATTATGGGAATATGGATTGGATGGGCAAAAAGAAATGTCCGCTTACCCAGCTTGGAGGATTGTACCTAGAAAATCTGTCCCGTGGATTGACGCTGAGAAATTCCTCCTCTTCTCCTTTGTACAATGCGGAAAAGATCTTCGTCAGATCGGCGACCGATTCCGGCCCCTTACAACCATGGCGGGTGGCATCATCCTCCCCGTTGAAATCCCACATGGGGTGGCCTCTATACTGGAGTGGCTGCACCCCTCGCATAATGCATGTGGCCATGACCCCGATCATGGTCTGTCCGGAATGAGCTAACAACCTTATTCGGCTCATCAGGTAAAGGACGTCCCTGTCGTTTTCCCTCTGAGGGCTCCGTGGACGCCAGCTTAGGCATTTCTTCAAAGGAGCATTATTGAACTCCGGGAGGCCGATCTGAACAGGGTCCGGCAGGGGGACATCTTCTATATAAAACCATTCCGAAGGCCAGTCTTCGGACGCTTTCTTCGAGGTTCCGGATGGATATCCGGTTCCGGCGATGCGCCGTAGTTCGGCTCCACCCACTTGATATATTGACCCCTCTTGAGAACGGGGCACAAGGTAAAACAACTTCTTCCACAGCGCAAAATGAGCCTCGATGCCCAAAAACAGCTCGCAAAGGGCCACGAAGCCCGCAATATGCAAAATGGAGGCAGGCGTAAGGTTGTGCAACTGGAGGCCGTAGAAAAACAGGAGCCCCCGGAGAAACGGATGAATTGGAAATACGAGCCCTCTTATCAGATAAGGGACAAGGCATACCCGCTCTCCTTTGGAGGGTCTGGGGACGCTCTCCGCTTGCTTTCCGCCCTTATAGGTGGCGAGTCCGGCTCGAACCGGAACCATGAAGGCTGGGGGAAGAAATCCCTTGGTTTGGAGCATCACTAGCTCGCTGTGCGGGACGGAGCATCTCTCCCAATCTCCAGGCTGAGGGCTAGGAGGGAGAGAAGAGGAGCCGCGTCGACTGTCCATGATGGAATGGATTTCTGTCAGATGCGCTCCGATGAATGCTCGCGAAGGGAGGATGGTGTGATTCGGATCTAGATCCTCGTCTCTTCTATAGGCAGCTCATTTGCGCAGCTAGGGGGGTAAATGTAAAAATACCCTGGCTTTTCGCATTCGTTCGACACGTGGAAGATGGCCATTATTGGGCGTGGAAGCCAAGGAGCGCAATATCTACGAGAAGCCGGACGCTATTCAACAGGTACACAGGATTTGGAGAAGAACCCGCCTTGCAATGCCGAAGACAATCTAGGCGCCAGACTCGTCGTCATTATAGCCTGGTTCGGGGGCTACTGAGGGAGTCCTGGATTAGGGGGTGTCCGGATAGCCGAACTATCACCTTTGGCCGGACTCCTGGACTATGAAGATACAAGATTGAAGACTTCGTCCCGTATCCGGATGGGACTTTCCTTGGCGTGGAAGGCAAGCTTGCAATACGGATAGGTAGATCTCCTAACATTGTAACCGACCCTGTGTAACCCTAACCCTCTTCGGTGCCTATATAAACCAGAGGGTTTTAGTCCGTAGGACGAACAACAATCATACCATAGGCTAGCTTCTAGGGTTTAGCCTCTCTGATCTCGTGGTAGATCTACTCTTGTACCGCCCATATCATCAATATTAATCAAGCAGGATTAGGGTTTTACCTCCATCGAGAGGGCCCGAACCTGGGTAAAAACATCGTGTCCCTTGTCTCCTGTTACCATCCACCTAGACGCACAGTTTGGGACCCCCTACCCGAGATCCGCCGGTTTTGACACCGACACTCACCCTCAGTCCAATGGTCAAGCGGAAAGGGCCAATCAAGAGATTTTGAGAGGCATCAAGCCCCAACTTATGGTTCCTTTGCAGCGGACGCCGGGTTGTTGGGTCGAGGAGCTACCTTTGGTGTTATGGAGCAGCAACACCACACCCAATAGATCAATAGGATACACGCCATTCCTCATGGTTTATGGAGCGGAGGCTGTTCTTCCTAGTGACATACGTCATGACTCACCTCATGTAGCAGCATATGTTGAAGCTGACAACAAGAAGGCACGACAACAAGCTCTTGACCTGTTAGATGAGGAGCGTGACATAGCGGCAGCCCGTTCGGCGATTTATCAGCAAGATCTGCGTCGTTATCACAGCCGCCGGGTTAGAACCAGAACCTTTCAAGAAGGAGATTTGGTGCTTCGACTCATCCAGGATCAGACGGATATGCACAAGTTATCCCCCCTTGGGAAGGACCCTTTGTGGTCAGCAAGAATCTGCACAACGGGTCGTACTACCTAATCGATGTTCGAGCGCGCAAAGACTCACGTAAATCGGAGGAGGAGACCAACCGCCCGTGGAATATTGCTCATCTTCGGCCCTACTATACTTGAGCTATAGGCTCTGCTTATGTACATATTATGACAATGTATATATTATGATCAATACAATAAACCGGAACCTCAGTTAAAACGGGGTATCCATTGTTTTCTTCCATCATGTGTGGTTACATGGATCTTCTGTTTCTAAAACGGCGTCCCGTTTACCCCTTGATTTAGCTTCTTAAAGCTTTATATCACATCACTTGGTGGCATGGTCGTATCTGAACCATAGCTACACCTCTTGATCAGCGCAATGCCACAACATCACTTGGGGCCTTGGTCGTATCTGAACCATAGTTACACCTCTTGATCGGCTCAATGCCACAACCGGGGCCAAAGAGAGTGTTGTCAAAAAACAGCAACTAAAACATAGGCACCCACTGAGCACTGCTCAAAACGTTAGTTGGGGATTCTTTGCTGTCGCAATGAACTTAGAATCAACGCTTGTAATTGGGCTATCAAGCCATGGCTTGGAAGCCTGGTGTATACACCTAAAACCCCGGGTTAACCTGCCTCTTTAAGTAATTCACGCCGCCCAGGTAAACCTGGTATGACCCTTCGAACTTTGACAAGTTACTCTAAAATACAGACCCTGAACTTGTCAAGTTAAAACGATGATCTGTTAAGGATTGCGGACCGTCTTAAAAGGCTTTGCAAAAATGGTTTAACTCAGTGGCCTGGCAGCCCATGAAAAGCCTTGAATTTGGGGCCTGGCTGCCCGTGAAAAGCCTCGACTACAAGGGTTTATTTGCCTTTGATTGAGTGTTCGCTCTTTTCTTTTTTATGATGTTTTTAAACCGGTGTTATCACCCCGGCTAGACTGCCAATTACAAATTGACAACACACGATTAAATCATGATCCGGAGACTATCAGCCCGGTTTGGTTTTGAATTAAAATTTCAATATGGAGTAAACCGACGTTTATCATAACCCGGAATGGTTTATATTATAAATCATACTTATATAAACAGGAGTGGTTTCTCCTCCAAAAGCTGGGTTGTAACTCCCGATACAACACTACTAGGGAAAAGGCTAGCAGCAGCGCGGGTTTTAGGTGTATCACTAGCGCGGGGAGTGGCGCTACTAATAAGGCGCTACAGCTAACACATAGCAGTAGCGCGTGCTCACCAGTGCTACTGCTACACAAGTGTAGCAGCAGCACGCTTAGTGGAAGCTCGCTACTGCAAGTAGCTCTAGCGCACTTTGCTTGGACGCGCTACTGCTATCGCGGCGCTGCTGCTAACTATTATACACTCGCAACTGCTAATTTTAATAGTTTTTTGTTTTTTTGGCATATTTGTTTTGTATTTGAACATGCTTTATAGAAGAATCTTTAGCACATACAAATGTCATGATGATACACATACAAATGCCCGCGAGACCACAAATGTAATCATAGCATATAAATACAAATAGTCTCATCATAATCATCATCCAACACAAAGTGGTATCTTGTCATCATCTCGAAAATAGCGATTCATGCAAGTCTCGAATACTTGCAACTACAAAAACGTCATCCATCTAAACAAAGGTATACTCAAGAAGAGCTATCACTATGAGTGAGAGCGGAACTATGCAGTACATGAGGTGGCGGTTACGAGTACTCTCTCGCGCTAGCGTGAACCTCAAGTAACTAGCTTCTCCTTCTTGTCTACTTTTGAAGCCTTTATGCCTGGCGCCCGTGAACCCATTCACTTGTGCCTGACACTCATGCCACTCGTTGTACACCCCTGGAACCTTCCCTTTGTACACGACATAGCAATTCCATCTCGCCATCAAGAAACTAGGTACCTGTTAGAGATGCATGTTCATGAAGAGGATGTACAATCATATATATGCAACAAAATATACTAGAGCACACCGAAAAATAAAGGGTTGGCAACTAGATTCAACATACAGTACGCAAATTAATTAACTAGAGGTACGCAGATCATCGTACGCAAACTAACAAAGTAGCGTTACGCAAGTTCGGCAAGGATCGTGGACATCACAAAGTTTCATCGCTACAAAAAGTATACAAGTTCAACCGACACATATCATCATCATCGGCATCATAAATCACTAGAAGTTCCATCCTTCCATATCATCGAGGATGGACCCTAGCTTCTTGAACGGCGTGAGGTCTAGACGTTGCATGCCTATGCGAGTTCGGACGTCAGCTCACGATATAGGGCCGTGGTGGAACACCCCCTTCTCATCGACGACTTCTTTCATGATGATCGTCGCAATGTCGTTTTGGATGTGAAAGAAGTCATCTCTATGTTTATAATCCGCTTCTCCATGAGATTCTAGCCACTTGTGGATATGATCATCATTTTTGCTTCTCATGCGAAGCTTTTGGTGATCCATGTTGAACTGAATCATGAGATGGACGATGTAGAATCCATCCTTGTTGCTTGGTTTTGGGACATGGATGTAGGAGAAGTTAGTTTTATGCGCGAAACCAATCTTCTTGTTCCTTTGTTTCCTAATCTGCATGTGGCCACCTCTAAAGCTGAAGCTTTGGAGAGCATCATCTAGAATATTCATTATGTGGGTGTAGTCTTTTTTCTCGTAGTCTCTGGAAGGGTCAAAATACACGGCGTGGGAGACTTGCAGGTAAAGAACGATAAGGACGGCATGCCCGTTGCTGTGGGGAAAACACACCTCAAATTATTCCCCATATGAGAGAGAAGGAATGATTGAAATGTACGAAAGGGTTGTCCGGAACTGACTTACTTTGGATGATAAGGCACGAGGAAAATTTCCCGGTCCTTATTCTGTACCATGAATTTTGGAGGTACTCCCTAGCAGTTTCACGCTCAAAGTCGCCGAGACTCAAGAAAGACTCGTGCATGTAGTACGGATTCACCACACAGATTTGCGAGACTTCTTCACTCTTCATGACGGAGCTCATATGTAGCGCAAAAAGGCGGACGATTGTAAAATCGAGCCGCCTTGTCAGAAACATCTCAAAGATATGGTCAAACTGCAGGAAGAACACCTCCGCGGGCTGTGTCTCGACGTAGCACTTCCCCTCAGGCACACGAGTCGTGTATGTCGGATATCCTGGATCCTTTGAGGCTAGTAGGCTTTTCTCAGTCGACTTCACATGGTCGTGCAGTCTCCTGAGATCCCCTGATAGTGCCTCCAGCAGTTTCGGCGGTAGCATCGGCTCGCCCATGAGATGGAACATGACCGCACCTTTCATGGGTACACGCTCTTCAGAATGCATCGTCTGGCTGCTATGTGCTCTGGCTTGTTTGGAGGCAGCTATCTTCCCCGATCTCTTCCTCTCCTTTTTCTTGGGCACACCTTCCAGACCCTTTCTTAACCCCTACCCTAGTGTTCCCGGGCTAAGTACTGTACGACCCTCGCGCCCGGCTAGTTGAGCATGTGTTGAGGCGGCATCTTCAGGCGTGTCCTGTGAGGATTTCATGAAGAGAGACTTTTTGCAATCCCTGCTACCACCCTGCCCGGGCATATCATCCATATCCTCATTAGCAAGCTGATAGCCCGATTCGTCATATGGTTGACTCATCATATCTATGTCACAGTCATACGCGTTTGTATTGAGGAAATCCATAAGGTCGACCTCCGTCTCATCATCCATTCTCTGTTCTACAAGACAAATTACATCAGCAAGTACTATTGCACCCCCTTCATCAAGTCGTCCGCCGCTCTCACCCGGCACTACATGAGCTGGTAATTGCGTAGGCGGGGTGGTGGTCTCCGCACATGCTTGTTGATGTGTGGTTATTGGTGTGCTATCGGCCGGCTCCAGACGAATATGATTCTTCGGCCATAGCAGCACCCAACCCTTGCAGCTTCCAATCCGCGACGGGGTCTCGTCCTCCGCTCCCACATGGTGTACTGGAGGATGCAAATCCTCGTGCCCCGATTTCACACTGGTCAAGCTAGCCTTGAAGGGCCCAGCGGGGATCGGCTGGTTGTGGAACGTGGGTTGCGAGGGGTCCATTATCATCCCCTTTCCCACATCCACCTTCTGGCCTTTGACCAAGTAGAGTATGGTGCACGGGGTTTCTTTCGCCTGCAAACACATACGTCTGTGGCGTAAAACAACCGAAAGGCAACAAAAATGGAATATTATATATATATATATATATTTATATATATATATATATATGTTGGTGCGACATGGAATTACCGTGACGGCGTCGAGCTCAGCCAAAGACGAAGGCCCTCCTAGCGCGCCAGAGACTGAGGACAGGCTGCTATGAGCGGGAGCGGCTGCGAGAGGAGGCCCGGTTGTGTGAGAAAGTGATGGTGCGATGGTGTTGTTGTTCATGGAGTTGCTCCCGCCGAAACTGGGCAACGGGAAATCATCACTATAAAAAAATACACTTCCTTGATGATACGTGTTTGTCATAGTAGGTCGCGTTTTTTGTCATGCATGTATATCCATGACAAATTTATGACAGAATCAAGATAGTCATACCTGTGCTGCCGTAGAACTGTTCCATGACATTACCAAAATTATCATCACGGAAGTGTCCACTTCCATGACGATAAATCGCGCGTCACAGAAGTGCTTTCATCAAGGGTGACCGACACATGGCATCCACCATAACGGAACGCCGTTAAGCTATCGGGTCAGGTTTTGGATCCGATAACCCGTTAACAGCCCCGACCAATGGGGATTTTCCACGTGTACAATCATCAATGGCTGGAGGAAACACGTGTCGGCTCACCGTTGGGACAGATGTCATCCACTCATTGGACAGAAGGCGCCTATGATACGTTGACACGTGGCACGGCCCAACAGAAGCCCATTCATGTGAAAAGGCCGGCCCGTTTGACTTGGTCAAAAGGTGGCGGGCCGGCCCATGTAAAGCCTGTTAACAGCCTGTTCGCATATAGCCCATTTACAGCCTGCTAACCCAAGGTCCGTTACGCCCTATCCGAATTAGGCCCAGTACCGTCATCTGGGCCACCCAATATGATTCCAGCCCGTTTTCACTTCTGGCCCATGTATGGCCCATGACGTCTTTCGGCCCGTATGAGGCCCTATGTAACTTTTTCGCCTATTAACGGCCTGTGGTGAAACTTTCCCATAATGAACAGTATATTACTTTACACCCATTAACGGCCCGTGGTGAAACTGGCCCGTAATGAACAGTGTATCACTTTATACCCATTAAGGGCCCGTTATTCCGTTGGGCCATTTCCAGCCCATGTTATCTTTCGGCCTTCTCAGAGCCCATTTATTCTTGGGCTCATTTCCAGCATTAATTTACTTACGGCCCGTTACTGTCATTTTCTGCTTATGGGCCAAATTCAGCCCGAGGTTACAGTCGGCCCGTTTGTGGTCCGTTAACACGTTGGGCCGTTTTCATAGCGTCATGAAATACGGACTATTAAGGATGGCCCGTTATGGTCGGCCCATGAACGGACGATTCCAACTCTAGCCCGTTTATGGCCATAATGCGACCTGTTATTGGGCCATGTTTGGCCAATCGATCATACTGCCCATATAAGGCCCATTGATGATACGGCCCGTAGAAGGCCCATTGTTTCTATGGCCCGTAGAAGGCCCATTGTTTCTATGGCCCATAGAAGGCCCACTGTTTCTACGACCCGTAGGAGGCCCAGTGTCACTACAATAAATATTAGCCCATGGTTATTGTGGCCTAGTTTTAAAAAATAGGTTATTGCAGCCACTAGCAAACCGCGGAAAAAGAACTACAATGACTACAAGCAAACAAATAAACAAGACAACAAGGAAATAAATAAGCAAGCAACTTACGCTAGGCTATCACGGCTATCGCACATATTACATCCACTGGGCATCAAAGTTCGCCACCAGTGCAAATAAACGCACCGACAAAAGAATATACAAAACTGAGAGCACTTCAGAAGGCACTAGGCCTGGCCAGGCCGAGCCCCCCAAAGAGCTGAAGAAGCTGAGTATACCTCAGTTATGTCAACGATAGATGCATCAACACTAGATTTAAGGCATGATGGTGCGCACGGCAGTCCTCTGACATCTTCATTGCATCTTTGACTTCAAGTCGGAGCTGAGCTGAAGCAAGCCTTTCCGCTTTAAGTTGAGACTAAAGTCGAACTGATTGAGGCAGCGACTGCACAGAGGTTGTCTCACACCTGCTGGTGAGTAGCTTCAACTCACTGTCTTCATCAAGGCAGGACCTTGGGGTCATCTCGCTGTCCTCAAGATGGTTTGGCTCACTATCTTCCCTAAAGTTCTGCCTAGCGTAAGAGATACGACTCTGAAAGAGAAACTAGGAGACACGTGGCAGGTTTCACGATTATATAAGCATATAAATGGATCTGTTCTGCATAAGGAACATTTTTTTACAACTACAATTTGAAACTGGTAGTTGTTGCAAACATCCAATCAGATGTAAACAGCAAAGCAAATAGCAGTGGAGGCAATGATGCCTATCCAAATCTATACTAGAACAAAGTTTGAAGGCTTGATAAGGATGAACTTACATTACATGTTAACACGGGCTGGACAAAGCCCTTCTCCATGTTGATGGAAGCATAATTCAATAAATTCCCCAAAGAAAATTCTTTATAAGCGTTGCCATTATTCTACATTTTGCGAAGAGTAAATATAGATCAAATAATATTGGAAGAAACAGAGGATAATGAAGCTCAGGTGCAGACTGACGATACATAATCAAATAGCAATTAATTAAGTACAGCGTTACAAGGCAAAAGGGTGAGAGGTACTGAGCAATGCAGAGCCCATTATTTTTTTGAGATCGTATGATCCTTTGAGCAAGGAGATTCATCTGAAATTAGTTTTCATACAAGAGAGAAGGTAAGGCACAAGCAGAAATTTAGGAGTTCAAATTTTGAATTGGTATCATAGACAGTACCTGACGCTGGGCTCCCAGCAGTTCTAATAGGGGTTTGGCCACTAGAGTAGGGGTAAAGTGTGGTACTGTTGGGCCTGTGTTTTCTGTGGCTGCTGATCTATCTGATTTAATAGGTACCACTACCTTTTCCAAATACCTAGTTTGTACTCCTTGAGGATCTGCACTCACCCTCTTCCTTTTGGACACCTATCATGAAAGAACAACATTTTACTGGAAAAACATAGTGTGACGACACATGGAATAGGTACAGAAAATGGATAGTTATGGCATATACTCATATATGATGCTTAAACTACGTAGATGGTGTAACAAAGTAGAAAAATGCAAGAGGTCAGATGCAAAATATGTGCGGCCAATACAACTTTGCAAAGTTAGAGCAAGCACCTTGATGGGTGAATAAGAAGGCCATCCTCCACCATGCCAAGTTTGTTAGCCAGTGGATCGTTCCACAATATTCCTCTCGTGCGCCCATTCTCATATTCATTTTGATAATCTTCAATATCTGACATGCATGAAAACATAAAAACAAGTGAGATTTTCTTTGTAATGCAGAAGTGATTCTAATCCAATACTGCCTCCCTATAAACCCCTTTGTGCTATCTCTGCAATTATTTTAAAAGATGCCATGCATGCTGTAATTTGTTGTGTGCATTAATATAATGTGGCCTACTACTCAAAATATGATAGCTTCAGATGTGATGACACTTCGCAGGTGATAGCTTCAACATATAATAAAGAAGAACAAGTCGACCTGACCTGACAGATTCAAAATGTACTAAGGGAGAACAACTCGACATGACCAGTCGACCGCAAGAGAAGAGTATCATCTTAAAGAAGAGCAGAAGAGCAAGCAGATTGAAGATATTACAAGTGCTTCAATACAATGTCGGTTGGCCACCCATGATGAACCAGAGCGCACAGAGAAATACTATTCTTTCCGGTCTCTCCATATGTAGCTCACATGCATTTCGAAACTAAAGTAGGAACATTTAGCTAACCAATTAAACATCTCTCAGTTTTACTAATATCAGCAATAATATCAGATATGAATTTGTACAACTAAGCTTGTTTAGCTCGATGGGTGGAGCAGTGCTATTACGGCACGAACCACGTAGGCTGATTATGGTCATCGTAAAATGGAGAAAACATAAGCATGATCAGTACAGTGTTGACCATGGCAGTGGGATGGCAGATCTGAAGCTGCAAACCGCGCAAAGGGTAGTTAGCAACCGATGTTTGCTTTGAAATAACAACTAAGATTTGGTATGGACAAGAAAGTACGGTCAACAAGTGACAAAGAAATGCAATTATGCTGTCTATCTATATGTCGCGACATGCATTTGGAAACTCAAGTGGGACCTTTAGCTAACCAATTAAATGTGTCGGTTAACTAATATCAGTATCATATCACAATCATATTTCAACAACTAAGCTTTCGAATTCTGAGTGTTGTGTTGTTTAGCTTGAAGGGTGGAGTAATGCTAGTACGACAGAAAGCACCTACGGAGATCATAGTAGAGTCGATAAAAGGGGAAAACCCTAAGTATTAAGAGAAAAATCAGGAAAGTGGAACTAGCTGGACCAGTGGGTGGTGCACATGCTTTTCGAAACGAATATAGGAACATCAGGTGACCAATTAAACGTTCTCTGTTTTAGTTATATGAGCATCATATCATATTCGTATTTGAACACGTAAGCTTTGGGTTGAGGTCTTGAGGAGCAGTGCTAGCACAACACGAAGCACCTACGATGATGCTAGTGAATATAAAGGGGGGAAACCATAAGCTTTACGAGTATAGTGCCCGTGCCATGGCAGATCTGAAGGTGCAAACCGGACAAAGCTACTTCGCAACCAATGTTTGCTTTCAACTAGCCACTACGATTTGGTACGGACAAGAAAAGTACAGTAAACAAATTACGATCTATTTTCCGGGTGAGATCAATAACTTAAGCACATATGGAAGAGTACCACGTCTCTTGCTACGCCGTGTAGGCCTATGCTGATACGTTGAGGGTGCTGCGGGTGCGATGGCTGTCGGCGGCGGGGAAGAAGACTTTAGACGGCAGACGGCCAGGTCGGGGGATATATCATGTTGCCGTGGACGAGGCAGTCGTAGGAGTGGCAACGGCAAGGTGGACGACGGTGCTGATGAAGCGAGAGGAGGCGATGAAAGGATCCTGGTCCAGCGCCGTGGATGAGAGACGTCCATCTCTTGTAGTGGACGACGGGGTAGGGGTAGCAGCTCTGGCAAGGTGGAGGATGGGATCGCGGACGGAGGAGGCTGGACGCAGTGCGGAGGTTGTCGGGCCGCCGACGGTGTATGAATGGGGAAATGGAGGGGACAGGGGGGGGGGACGATCTCAAACTTTGGGACGCGCTTCTCTGAAATGGGGGAATGTTACGAACTTATCCCCTGTTTAAAATATCACACATCGCATCGGTTGGGGATAGGACGGTAATCTCGCATCTCCCAAATATTTGCCGGTAACTATTTCGGGCGAGGAGAGGGTGTTTTGCCGCCCACAGTTGGCGCCCACGGTGTATGAACGGGGCTGACAGGTAGGGCGGTTGTGTTACGTCTGATGGAAGTTACACATCTGCCCCTATTTAAAATATTAGCCTACATCGATTTCGGACGAGGAGAGTTTGTTTTGTCGCCCACCGTGTATGAATGGGGAAATGGAGGAAGAGACACATGTCTTTCGGACGAGCTTGAATCAAATGTGTTTTGCCGCCCACGTTTGGCGCCCACCGTGTCTGA
>LR880972.1:302738014-302749965 GCA_904067115.1 Aegilops sharonensis
TACACAAGACTAAGTTGGTGATGCTGGTGTGTCTGCCATCCGTCGTTTCTGACCATTAGATCTACATCTAACGATTGTGAGGAAAGTTGTTGCCTTTTCTCACCAACATCCCACTTGTCTACCAATTTGCAGAAAAACCCATAATTAGTATCTTAAAACCAACCACATCCCTCCCTGACATCACCAAAGCAGCCCAAGGAATATATTCTAATTGAAACATATGTATATCAAAATTAGAGTGTTTTGTACCAAGTTTGTGAATAAGTATTATTCTAATTATGATTCGTTGCAACATATTTGAACAGTGCTAGTATTTACAACCATGCATTTTTTTCCTAGTATTCAATAGTTTCGAGTTTTCCATCAAGATATTAGTTACTCATGGTTGATATTTACTTTCAATCATGTACACATATGCACTATGTAACTAGCCTTGCTTATTGGCTTCCAAAGCTTAACTTTCACTCCTACTTACAATATGTAGAGTATTTAACAAAAAACTACCAATTTCAACCAGCCCTAAGAAGAATCTACTGTAAAAAAAATAGCAAAAACATACCCAAAATTTATTAATCCACGCCAAAAACTACTACCTAGTATTCTTACCGATTAGGTTCGTTTAAACCCATTTATTACAGGGTTGGCCCACATGTCCGTGCTGACGAGGCAGATTAAACCAACACATTTTGTTTGACCGTCGACACGAGGGACCCACATCTGACCTTCTATCCTGTTATTCCCCCTCAAATCATTATTTTTCCTGAACATTACTTCAAACAGTATTGATGCGTGTTCGTCGGTCGCGCCGGTGATGAGCGAGTTGGCCGCCGCTTCGCCGGGGCCGGATGTCGCGCTGGCCTCTGCACGGTTTGGCAGCCTGGCCCGAGCATGACTCACGAGCGAGCAAGCCGCCGCGCTGGCATTCGCTTGAGCCAGATGGCTGGCCTGAGCACGGCGCGCGCGAGCAAGCCGCCGCGCTGCCGTGCTAATCAAGCTAGCAAACCTTGCAGACAAGCAGCTGGACGGAGCTATCTTGGCTAGCTAGCGGCCGCGAGCGCCGGACGGAGCTTGCATCCGGGCTGCCGCAACATGGGCTCCGCACCGCCGGCGGTTTTGACCTCGCCTTCTGCCGGCGGCGGTAGCTGCGTCCCATGGCCGAGGATGACTAGGTGGACGGGCCGGAGGTAGGAGGTCACTCGAAGATTTTTGTTGGTAAGAGCATGTAAAATGGTTGATAAGGTAGTATTATCTTAACTCTGCCACGTATGCAAGTGGTAGTAGTTTCTTGGCATTTTAGTGGTTTATTGCATTATTAGGGGTTTCTTGTAAGGAAATGTACGTACTACTAGCGACAAAAGGTGATTCTAGGTTGCGTTGTACTCCAACGAGTACTACTAGTGGTCGCGGGAGTGTATACCTCGTTTTGTGGGTTAGATCCCGGCCGAACGCACGGCGTCCTTTAAAAAAATATTACTACTACACTTCACTACGAGCCATATTTTACACGGGTAGTTTGAGTTTTGAAGTCGAAAGGACGTGCGGCCCCACAATCTGGGTGCACTGGACAGCCTAGCCACGTGAACGGGTTTTCCTTCCCAGCATCCCGTGGTTCACGTGCTCGCCCTAGCCACACCTCGCTGGCAGCTTCCTCATCAGCTAGTAGCATATTTCAACTAGCGCCTCCCAATTAAGCCCGAGGAGCCGGAAAAGCCTGGTGGGGCATTGGGAACTGTGCAATATGGCTCCATACGTAAAGTGCTCTACTACTACTCTGTAGCTTGTGGCGTTGCACGCATGGACTTCACTCCATTATCGGCTCTACTATAAAAGAAATTCCTCTTGACGTGTTTTTTTAGACGGAGGCAAAAGCTTTGCTTCATCTCATTCATAAAGAAGGAACTAGTTCTAACAAAGTTCGACGAGATCCATTACACCTCCACAAATGGAAGCGAAAAGCCTAGTCTCACTTTATCAAATAACTCAAATGTTCTGCCCCCACAGTAACCGTCGCTGACAAACAGGCTCCTAGTGTGTGCGTGAGAGGAGCGGCTGAGTAGGCCAGCTACTCCTACGTGAGAGGAGCAGCTGAATATAGCACCGAGAGTACCAACTAGGCCACTACGCAGGTGTACTTCCCCTGCATTGATAGTACAGCGATGGTTCTAGAGAACAGTAGTACCCTCCACTTCCAACCATAGCTCCTTGGCCCTGAGATTCAAGAGTTCAAAACTGGTGCACTATACTAGACTAGACTAGAAGTACAGTACATCGCACTACTAGTTGAGAAAAGTAGTACTGGTACTGCTACAGTACGAGTACGTACTCCTCCATCACATAATGTAAGACGTTTTATGACACTAGTTGGCGCGTACAAAGAAATGGCAAAAACATACCCAAAATTTCTTAATCCACGCCAAAAACTACTACCTAGTGCCAAAAATTTCTTACTAGTGCTATTATTTACAGTATAATGCAATCCCATAACGTTCCAGAATGCTAGTACTAGTAGTAAATAATAGCCTCACCCCTTCGCTGAGGAACGATCTACAGTTGGAAGGGACGAGGCCCTGCGGTTACTACGCTCTTATCTCCTCCTCGCCAGTTCCCCTCCCCCCGAAGAGAAGGCAGTTCATCGCTGCTCCCATGGATTCGCCAGGCGGTTCTCCTCCTCGTCGGGGCTGGGAGACCTTGGACGACGATCCTCTGGGAGAAATCGCACGCCGCTCCGACGTCCTCACCACCGCAAGACTCGGTGCTTCCTGCACCAACTTTTTCAAGATGCTGCTTAAACATGCTTGGGAAAAGGCCATGCTTGTTGGACTTCCATGCGTCCTCGAGGAGAAGGTTCTTCTATGGGACAATCCTTCGAACAGTCCACCACTCCCTGGCCATGGTTGCATGTTGACTCCGCTAGAGTTGCCGACGTTGAGAGGTAGTCGGATTTTGTCCGATGAGCAGGTCAGTAATGGAGTTTGATCATGTAGTACTTAGTTATTCCATTTCCATCCCGTAATTTCTCCGCTGACCACCGTCTTATATATAGGTCCAGGTCGGTGCCAACAAAGATTTGCTTGCATACCTCCGGCCGGATACCACTATCATTTTGCACAACATCCACAGCAGTGCGGCCGTTCTGGTAGACCCCTTCTCCACCATTGGGATCAGCCTTTCGGACTGGCTGGGCTTGAATACGTATGATGATGCCTACATGAGATTGTAGAAGATAACAATTGCGGACCCACCGACAAAGCGACGTGGCTACAACGATTACTATCTCATCGCGGTGTTCGACATAAGGATTGCCATCAATGCAAGACGCAGTAACGGCAGAGACTGGCGCATGTTGGCGACGGCATATTTGTACCGCTACACGTTCGAAGACGCCGTGCGCCATCTAGGCCGCTTCTTTGCGGTGACAAGCCAGGGGACTTGTTTCATCTGGTTGCCATCCTACGGTATGGGATATTACAAACGGAATGCACAAACCATCATTTGCATCCCTAACGGTACTCCATTATTTTGCAGGGACCAGTCATCCCCCGATCAAAATAAGATCGCTGATCCTGGATGTGCATTTGCATCCGCGATTCGGTCTAACCTGGAACCTTGTAGCTGACTTTGGCATATTGGGATCAACTATCTTAGCAGTCGTTACCCATGGTACCACTGATGTGCAACATGGTCACACAATCTACCACGATCGGACCGTCACAATCTACCCAGGTATTCCATTTTTTTAACCCTCTCGCCTTCTCTTTCATTGTTGTACTAGTAGTATAGTACTTAGTAGTACTAGTAGGAGTACTTTTTACCTTGGAGGATGCGTATAGCTAGCTAGGCCCTTGAAGACTTGAACCCACTAGCTGCCACATTTTTGTTTTTCCATGTCTTACTATCTCATCCATGTAGCCAAGAGTGGCTATATATAATAAGCCGATTATTTTACTTCCTCTATACCGGAGTAGTACTATTTGCTGCACAGTATTACTGACTGCCATATTTGAGCACAACATTATTATGCATGGACCTTGACTATGTACGTCACCATGTGTCTAGATCTGGGATGCCGTGTGTACCAGATGAACGGCGCCGAGTTCGACCCCCGTGATGCTACGTGGGTGCCGAGGAACACTCTTGGAGAGTACTCGCTTTTCATCGGGGACAGCTATCCCATTGTGAAGCGGATGCCACCTTCCATGCACGACACGGAAGGCCTGCCGTTCATGAAGCATGGTTGTGTCTTCATTGCGCACCGCCGGATGAACGACATGCTGGGACACGCTATCCCTGATTTATGCCGCTTTAGCTTGGATGAGTCTCCATCGTGTGGAACCGGACTAGAAAGCTGTGACAATGATTCCCGTTGCCCACCACTATGGATCGTGCCATCCATGATGAACACCTGGGACTGGAACCTGGAGGAGGACATGCATGTAGTCCATCTATAACGTGTAAGTGGAGTACGGTAATTGTGAACGGTAGCGCTGTGAATCTATGTAGACTAGTCGTGCACAAATTTGTCACATGAATTGGAGATGAACTTGTGTGGCATACTGGCATTTGTCCTTTAGAATTTATTACTAGTAAATGTGTTATATGTACGTGCAACTTGTGTGGTTGTTGCACGGGCTCCAACACGCTCTTTGAGAAAAAAAGGTGGCACAACTTTGGATATATGTGACGTGGCGGCATCATACAGTAGCATCGTTCGCTATAGTTGTAGTACACTCCTACTAGGACGACAACTCCTATAAAACCTTGCGCTTGGCTCTTTGCCTCTTCGAGAGGTTCAACAAATCGTACTCGTGTGAACCTTGCACTTGGCTATTTGCCTCTTCGGAAGGTCCAACAATGATGATACTACAGTACAATATGCTTCTGGAAATCTGACACCGATTGAACTGCTGCACGTCCACCGCGAGGGCGAGGGCGAGGGCGAGGGAGAGGGAGAGGGAGGGAGAGGGAGAGGGCGCTGTAGTCAAAACCCTCTCCACGTCCTGTGAACCACCGCACGCGTGGGCGAGGGAGAGGCGTAGTAAGCAAGCTTCTCCCCATTCAGTGAGTTGACGGGGCACATCAAAGGAGTACTAGTACTAGTAGTAGTCCATACTGCGTCCTTTCCGATTAATATGGCTTAATTTGAAACGAGAAAAATACACTGGCGGTCAACGTATGTAACAATACGCTCTTTACAGTCACTATATATAGTTTTGCGGCGTGGCACTTTGTTGACTGGTTAAATTGTCACCTGGTTTCTGGGTCCCACCTGTCAGTTGGCAAAGCAAACAAATCAGTTAAACAAAACTTTACGCAGGCGCGACACGAGTCCGACCCTTGCGTGCGAACCACCCTGGCTGTGTATGTGAGTGCATGCACGTGTCCTCCCTCGGTCTTCCAACAAAGAGTGTACATCGGCTACAAAACAAAGAGTGTGGTACATAACGTACATCTACACTTCCAATGCATGTAGCCTTTAATCTAAATCGATATTGATTGACTAATGCACCAACTTGTGCTGTAGGTATAGGCTACATATCTATCCTTAATTACAGCATGCAACAGCCTTCATTTAATCTTCTTATCTCAATGGTCGCATGCACACATAAGTCTGCTACTTTTGGGCGTTAATTATGCCCTTGTCAATGTGTAAATCTCTAAATGTACAGTCTTTCACGGACGTAGGGAGTAGGTTGAGCACTTGAGCGTGAGCTGTGTGGGTTGCGTCGTGTGCTGTGTGCCGCATGGGTGCGTGAGTGTTGCGTGCGTCCATGTGTACGTGTGAGTGTTGCATGTTGCATGCTTGCATGCATGCACGGGGCATACTCCCTGCCATTGACATGTTCATATTTCAAGCTTCCTCTGTTCCCTCCATATGGTGATACTCCCTCTGTTTCCAAATAGTATGGAGTAAAAGCCTCCCTCTGTTCCCAAATACAGAGTATTTGTCTTTCTACAGATTTCAACAAGTGACTAGGTACGGAGAAAAATGAGTGAAGTGAGTGTAGAGGCATAGGGATACTGTAGAAAGTAAGTCCTCGCGATCCATTATTCCCCATCTCGGTCAGAGAGAACTATTCAACTAGTCTTCGCAGTGAAGTGACAATACAAGCTGCAGCACATGGGACACGTAATTAATAAGCTGAACCAGCGTGTTGTTGTTAGTAAATCAGCCTTACCCAGTACTGCCATCATGTTTGCCAGTAGAGCACGCTTCCGCAAATACGCCTACGCACCTCTGTCCTCCATTATAACTGACATATGGGCCTTCTTGTGGTAGATCGACATGTCATCGGTGTAACTATTTACACACCGAAGGACGGCATATCTTGGTAGTAGTACTAGTAGAATTGAGATTTAATGCACTTTCTTCCCCGTCTTCCACTCTTCTTCCTCCTCTCTTCTTCTTCCTCCTCTCTTCCCCATCGTCGGCCGCACACCCTTTACCCCCGCTCACTGCTCGCTCGCCAGCGCCATCTTCCTTGGTAGCTCGTGCGTACCATATCCCCCCGCTCACTGCTCGGCCACACGAGGAGAAGCTTCTTCGCTCGCCCGCCCGAATCCAGTTCCTTGCTGGCTCGCAGGCACCAAAAACCCCAATGGCAGAACCGACTGACACGCAGAGCCGCGATTGGAATTCCCTCCCCGATGTTCTCTTGGAGCAGATCTGTAGTCGTATGGACCTACTCAGCACCGTCCGTCTGGCCGCATGCTCGGTGTCTTTGTACCATCTACTCGTCTGCAACCGGCCGGCTCCTTTCAAGACACCCTGCTTGCTGATGCCCTATCCTCGCAGGTGGCCCAGACACCGACTTGACGATCATACGGAGGTTGCCATGGTGCCCCTCGACATGCTACCACCACCCGTCCACATGTCCTTCATGCGCGACCACTACTGGGCGGGCATGGAGGCCAACTGGATCGTACTCATCCGCCACACCGGTAGTCCGTGGCGTCTCGTGGATATCTACACCCAGCAAGAGATCACCCTTCCATCGTTGGATACCGCCGACATCGAGCCTCGCGGCCCGCTGGACACTCCTGCCTACTACGCACGAGACGCGTCAAGCTTTTGGCTCGACCTCTGTTTGTAGAAAGTTGTAATCTGCGAGTGCCCACACCATCAGAAGACTGCATGGATTACAAGCTCATTGCCTTGTTCAACATGGGATTAATCTATCTGGAATCCGGTCACCATACATGGTTATGGCTCATCATCAATCCTGTTGAGGCAACATTTCTGTCTAATGCTATAGTGCACGATGGCATCGTTTACACGGTCGACACACAGATTGGCTGCCTATACTGGTGGAATCTATCGTCGTGTAATTTTTCTATCTCATCTCATCTTTACCTTATCAATACAACTCTCTGTTCATTTGTTACAAATTTAGAATGCATAGCATGTCTATAACCACATCATTGCTATGTGTTCCTCTCATTTCCTAGATTTTTATGACCACACATGTTATTGTTAGAGTTATATGAGAACAATTGGCATCTAATGATTGTTAGAATACATATTATGAGCATAACATCATGATTGCAATATGTTACTCTCGTTTACAAGATTTTTATAACAACGCATGTTATTGCTTAGAGTTGATATGCGAACAATAGTAGTAAGTGCTATGGTAGAATATGAGTATGCGCTGTCATAGCTGTTTTCCTCTCATTGTTACATGATGTTTGAACCATGACATGTTACTAAAATATGAAAGCCATTTGCTTATTTTTAACTTGGGGTATGATTATGACCACGACATTGCAATTCTCTGTCTATGATATGTGTCACTGTTATAATAATCTTAATTCCACACATACTCTGTACATGATTGTTTATTTTTTTTCCTTTTGGTATCCAATTTGAATTGTTGCAGCAGATGCAAATGCGCTGGCCTTCATGATTCCAGGACCTGGAATCATACCAGCCGATGGGTGGTGGTTTATCGCTCGTTCAGCTGACGGCGGTCATTTGATGCTCATTCGCACGTACCAAATTGACCAAACCATTACATCAAACCACATGCAGTACAATGCGTGGGGCGTTTGTGACATTGATGGCTATGGCTGCTTCGTGTTCGAGAATGATCCCAGCTCCGTCGGGCCAGACGTATTCAACTGGAGGCGGGTTTACAGCCTCGGCAACCACTCCTTGTTCCTCGGGCTCAATTATCCGATCATCCAACCAATCATCGATCATATCACCGGCGATGATTACTGTGTTACGCAACTTCCATTCGCGAGGGGGGGGGGGCTGTGTTTACACATCATACGATGGGTTTCATGAATCACCATATCCAGAGATTCGTCGACACAGCTTGTTGCCAGGTAATCTTCAGTGTGTGAAAGGCATCAAGCTTCCATGCGATGGATGACTTTTGCAAACTCGACATGCGGCGATATGGTTCATGCCAACAGCAAATATGCACAACTTGATTCGTGCTGATATCTAGACTGAGCCATGTATTCTGCTGTTGTAGCATGACCCTCTTTTGTTGGATATTATGTACTGTTGTTAGTTTGAAGCACTCCCCTAGTATGAAGGATAGATACCTTCCTGGGATCAACTGCATCCTCACTCACCTGCGTAGGATGTACTGATAATGATGATGGAGATGCTGTGCAGAAGCCATATATATATCAGTTAGGCTTCAAGTGCATACTTGTTAGTTAAACCTAGTATAAATTGTGACACTAAATACGACTAGTAAGTAGTACATTAGAACTACTAGTATAAGTCGGTCAAATTATTCATCATGTCCACACATTGAATTGACGTGACAACACGCTGCGCGTGAGGCGACACAAGAATCCCGGCGGCGTGTTCGGGTGTTCTGGACCTCAGATTTGGAGTACCACTTATCTGTCAAAATCTTTCATCATTCACTTAAAACAGTCGATTGATCATACATTGAGTACCATATAACTAGAATTACCGATGCAAGTCGAAGAAGGATTGGCCGGTGCTGCCGGCTGGCGTCAAGTTCGATCCCACAGATCAGGAGCTGATCGAGCACCTTGAGGCCAAAGTGAGTGATGACAACGCGAGATTTCAGTCTCTCATCGATTTGTTCATACCAACCATCGACAGCGAGCACATCATATGCTACACCCAACCTGAGAAACTTCCAAATAAGACACTGATCGGCCGTCTACTTGCACAACCATATTCCTTTGTTTATAGCTCTATTTTTCTTTTTAGATGCAGACCCGGTGAAGCAATTACAAACTTGACAGTTAATAAAAAGTGAAACAAGTGACTGCAACATGCCAAAGATGTTATGAAAATGCCAACTATGTACACTAAAAACTGTATTCCACAATACTGCAGGTATCACACTGAGTGGCCTAAGGAAGCAATTCTTCCAGCGCAATTCCAGGGCGAGCAAAAGGGGCACGTGGACGCGTCGCAAGATACAGTCAGAGTGCGGCATGCACGCGATGTGGCACAAGACCGGCAATACCTTGCCGATGGTGGTCAACGGCCGGCAGACGGGCAACAAAAAAGGTTCTGGTGCTGCACACCAACAAGAACTTCGACCAGCAGAGGACCAACTGGGTGATGCACCAGTACCACCTCGGGGACCTGGAGCAAGAGAAGGAGCGGGAACTGGTCCTCTGCAAGATTTTCTACCAGAGGAACACTAGGTCCAGTAGTAAAAATATTATAAGTTGGTTAGGTATTGGTAGTTGTACTACCTTGTCGTCCGCAAGTTGGTATTGTTGTAAATGATCTTTTGGTATTAACTTGCATTTGCTTCCAACCAGCATGCCGAGGGTCGGCGTAGATATAAAGCTGAATCATTTGTTTCGAAATGAATTTTCAGGCACCTGATTTTTATTTGATGGGTAGCATAAGCACCCGCCGTTCGAATTCCCAATTCTCCAATTTTTTCGAAACAAGTGCATGCACTTATTATCACGATAAAAAAACAATATCTGTGCTGCATCCCAGTTATCAGTCTGTACTTGCAGAATTCTCTCGTTTATTGAGCACGTCTATTGTTTTTTCAGGTCGAGCATGTTTCAACTGGGCTGGAGACTACCCGGGGTTGGTTTTTTTTAACAGGCCCAGCCCATGATGATAACGGGGCACAAAGATCCAGCAGGTATCTACTGGCCTCTGGCCCCCCAGTGTTAGTTATATTTTGTCTTACAACATCCGCATGCACTTTTTTTACTGAATCAAACACACAGCCCAGTTCTATTTTCCTCTTGAAACGCATGTCCTACATCCGTTTTCTAATCTCTACCTATAGTTTTATTTGTTCATATACATGTATCATTATATTCAAAACACCTGAAATCCCCTTTTCATATTTACATCCTTATTTTTGTTTTTTTTCCCACCCAACGCTGATTTTTTTACCACTGGTTTTCCCTTAAACCAACTCAATTGTCCCACGTCTTATTTGCTCACAAAAACAAAACGATTTTCTGGCAAATCAATAAGTTCTTAAAAAATGTTTATCATTTCGGGATTACAACAGTTCGGACTCCAGCGAAATATGCAAAATAAGGTTGAACTTTTTGACCGTGGTCCTGGGCAGAAAATGGGATGTAATAAATTACTTAAGAATTAGCAAATGGGCTACAAATTATAAAAAATAGCAAATGGGCTTTATGTTGTCTGTCACAGATTTGGAGGCTGACTTGTGGGCCTACCAAGTTCATGCGTACACAAGGTTTTGCAAAAAAGAAACTTAGTCAACAATCGACTCTACCAGCGTCAGACCGTTAGATGTCAATCTAACGGCAATCGTGCTTCTTCAGTCTCTGATCTTCCTGCCCCAGCCACCCAAACCAGCGCCGTCGGAACTGCCTGCTCCCGCCTCCCGTGGCCGGCAGTGCTTCCGGGCAGGCCCCACGGTCCCATCATACTCGCATCCCTGGCCTGTCTATCCCTCTACTCACCCACACCTCATGTTATTTTTCGGCGACGGTAGCCGAACCAGTCAACCCTCGTACTCTCCACCGCATGGGCAGCCACTGCCGTGTCTTCCCCGGCTCCGTGTCGTTCCCTTCGTAGGCCTCGCCGTCGTCCACCACCCTGGTGCTCTCGGCGCGGCGTAGTCAACAATGTCCATCCAACGGCCATAGTGCTTCTTCAACCTCTGGTCTTCTTGCCCCAGCCGCCCAAAGCAGCGCCGGTCGTGTCGCATGCTCCTGCCTCTCGTGGCTGGCTGTGCTGCCGCGGAGGCCTCAACGTCCCCATACTACTCCCACCGCTGGCCAGGCCATCCCTCCACTCACCCACTCCCCCTGTTATTCTGCGGCGACGTCAGCCTCACACTGCAGCCGAACCAGTGAACCCTCGTGCTCCTCTTCGCATGGGCATCCACTGCCGCGTCTTCCCTGGCTGCGCGTCGTCCCCTTCCTAGGCCTCGCCGTCGTCCACCGCCGTGGTGCTCTCGGCGCGGCGTGGCCAATGTGGTCAACGACCGACTTCCATCGGAAGAGTATTGTACATTGAGAGGCTGACAGCTGGGTCCACGGCAGCCGCAAGGAAGTGCATCCTTATTACGCGCAAAATAATTATTCCTCCACCTGACAGCAGGGACCCACCGGATGGCCCACCAGTATTTCACGGAAAAAACGTTTCCCCCCTGACTGCTGGGACCGACCGGACGGGCCACCGTATTTCACGAAAAAAAACATTTGCCCCTGTGTAACGCCCTCGATGCGGCTATATCTCCCACGTGTCGAGGCACGACTTAGAGGCATAACCGCATTGAAAGCAATGTCGCAAGTGAGGTAATCTTCACACAACCCATGTAATAAATAAGGGAAAGAGATACATAGTTGGCTTACAGTCGCCACTTCACACAGTACATAAATAAACATCCATCATTCAGAGTACACTCAAGGTCCGACTACGGAACCAAAATAAAAGAAGATACCCCAAATGCTACACAGATCCCCGATCGTCCCAACTGGGCACCACTACTGAT
>LR880972.1:302795405-302809393 GCA_904067115.1 Aegilops sharonensis
AGTATGTGGACTTGCTTTTAAGCTCTGACATAGACTCTTTCCGATGTTATGATAAATTGCAATTTTTTCAATGACTGAGGTTGTAACTTGTTGGTGCCCAATAAGGTTTCTGACTCATACTTTTGCATTGTGAAAAGATCATCACTTGAACATAAGTAATCACATGACAAAATCTATATATGTTGCTGTATGAGAATAATCATGATGCCTTCATGTCCGTATTTTATTTGTATCGACGCCTCTACCTCTAAACATGAGGATATATTTATTTTTATCGGCTTTTCGCTTGAGGACAAGCGAGGTCTAAGCTTGGGGGAGTTGATACGTCCATTTTGCATCATGCTTTTATATCGATATTTATCGCATTATGGGCTGTTATTTCACATTATGTCACAATACTTATGGCTATTCTCTCTTATTTTACAAGGTTTACCATGAAGAGGGGGAATGCCAGCAGCTGGAATTCTGGCTGGAAAAGGAGCAAATATTGGAAACCTATTCTATGAAACTCCAAAAGTCCTGAAACTCCACAGAATATCTTAAAATAAATAAAGAAAAATCGTTGCCAAAGATGAAGGCCAGGGGGCCCACACCCTGCTTACGAGGGTGGGGGGCGTCCCCCTGGGGCGCGCCCCCTACCTCATGGGACCCCTGGTGGCTCTCCGACGCCCATCTTCTCCTATATGAAGTCTTTCGATGAGAAAAAAATCAAGAGGAACCTTTCAGGATGAAACTCCGCCGCCACGAGGCGGAACCTTGGGGGAACCAATCTAGGGCTCCGGCGGAGCTGTTCTGCCAGGGACACTTCCCTCCGGGAGGGGGAAATCTTCATCATCATCATCACCAACGCTCCTCTCATCGGGAGAGGGCAATCTGCATCAACATTTTCACTAGCACCATCTCATCTCCAAACCCTAGTTCATCTCTTGTATCCAATTCTTGTCTACATGTCCGGGATTGGTGCTAGTAGGTTGCTAGTAGTATTGATTACTCCTTGTAGTTGATGCTAGTTGGTTTATTTGGTGGAAGATCATATGGTCAGATCCTATATGCACATTATTACCCCTCTGATTATGAACATGAATATGCTTTGTGAGTAGTTACGTTTGTTCCTGAGGACACGGGAGAAGTCTTGCTATTANCATCATCATCACCAACGCTCCTCTCATCGGGAGAGGGCAATCTCCATCAACATTTTCACTAGCACCATCTCATCTCCAAACCCTAGTTCATCTCTTGTATCCAATTCTTGTCTACATGTCCGGGATTGGTGCTAGTAGGTTGCTAGTAGTATTGATTACTCCTTGTAGTTGATGCTAGTTGGTTTATTTGGTGGAAGATCATATGGTCAGATCCTATATGCACATTATTACCCCTCTGATTATGAACATGAATATGCTTTGTGAGTAGTTACGTTTGTTCCTGAGGACACGGGAGAAGTCTTGCTATTAGTAGTCATGTGAATTTGGTATTCGTTCGATATTTTGATTAGATGTATGTTGTCTTACCTCTAGTGGTGTTATGTGAACGTCGACTACATAATACTTCACCATTGTTTGGGCCTAGAGGAAGGCATTGGGAAGTAATAAGTAGATGATGGGTTGCTAGAGTGACAGAAGCTTAAACCCTAGTTTATGCGTTGCTTCATAAGGGGCTGATTTGGATCCATATGTTTCATGCTATGGTTAGGTTTACCTTAATACTTTTGTTGTAGTTGCGGATGCTTGCAATAGAGGTTAATCATAAGTGGTATGTTTTTTCAAGTAAGAACAGCACCCAAGCACCGGTCCACCCACATATCAAATTATCAAAGTACCGAACGCGAATCATATGAACGTGATGAAAGTTAGCTTGACGATATTCCCATGTGTCCTCGAGAGCGCTTTTCCTATTATAATAGTTTGTTCCGGCTTGTCCTTTGCTACAAAAAGGATTGGGCCACCTTGCTATACTTTATTTACTCTTGTTACTTGTTGCTCGTTACAATTTATCTTATCACAAAACTATCTGTTACCACTTATTTCAGTACTTGTAGAGAATACCTTGCTGAAAACCGCTTATCATTTCCTTCCGCTCCTCGTTGGGTTCGACACTCTTACTTATCAAAAGGACTATGATAGATCCCCTATACTTGTGGGTCATCAATATCATATCTAACGTATGTCGAATCAAGCAAGCACCAATTGTAGATTAATATGTGCGAAGGCATATCAGAACAAGTATTTTTGACTAGGCTATTACAAAGCCTTCAAGTGCGCAAAAGGATAATTGTTTGTTCAAGTACATGTCGCAGCATGTGGAAGATTAAACCGGCCTTCGGATCATGATTGGTCACCAGCTTGGCCTGATGGTTGCGGATCCTCTCGTGCCGGTTCAACTTCCACTTCTCTACCAAGTGGCTGGAAATCAACAGTTGCCCAGTCGATCCTAGTTAGGGCTTGGAATACAGCTTCATCACTTATTAGCGTGGACGGTTCCATATCAGGGGCATAAGTATGCTTACGAATTGGCGGGACAAGATTCTGAGCTTCTGGAATTGGTGCAGCAACCCGTTTGTTATTGTCATCATAGCTGGCTTGATAGTATGATAGGTCCACTTATTCAACCAGTTGACAAGCCAATGGGCGTACTTCCCGGAGTCATGTACCCATGCTTTTGCCTGGATTAGTGCGGCCAAAGCGCCCGTTCTAGCAGCAGACTTTTTTAGCTCGTCAACCCGGGCAGGAAGTATAAATAACCTTGCTAAAGTATCCTTGATCAAGGTGGGAGGCGGATTGTTGTGTGAAGCAGTATATATGATGCGCTGCGCGCCGGTATAAAGCTGTTCTATCAGAGTATAGGTGCCTTTTAGTTTCTTCTGAACATCAGATCCTAAGTGGCTAATACGAGTTCCTGTATCATTACAATGATTAGTAAACCGGCAAATACGTACAAGGATATGTTGAGATCAGGGATAAGGATGCTTACCAAACACAGCTGCAGTCATGGCATGAACCTGGCACTTCACGCTGGTCAGCTCATCAACCACCGGTTTAAGAGCAGCTTCTGCTTTCTCAGCCCTGTTGATCAAATCGGATTTTCCCTTTCCCAATCCGTCCGCTCCTTGTTGAAGCCTTCTTTCAGTTTCTCCATAGCGCCTAGAGCCCTAGTCAATTCTTCCTTCGCCTTGGAGGTTTCAGCTTGTTGCGATTTAAGGTTCTCCTGGAGATCAGCGGTTTGGCTCTCTATCTTGTTCAGCTCGGCCTGTAAAAACACAGTTATGTGATGAGGTGACAATACATACTTGAAGTACCAAGCACATAACAAGTTATGCCCTCGGTACTTGGGGGCTAATGCATATTTGCTCTTCATCATACATTTTATACAAAGTCCCAAGCATAATACAAGTATTCAACTTGGCACTTGGGGGCTAATGGATATTTGTTCAACAGAATGTTGATACGGGAGGTTTTTCTACAAAGTACCGGTTCATCTTTATAAAGTTAAACCGGCACTTGGGGGCTACTTAAGTGAAGTTCAGATGCATTGACGCAAAGCACAATTTTTTTACTAAGTCCCGGTTTTGATTGATATCTTAAACCGTCACTTGGGGGCTACTGGAATTGATAAGCTGCAATTAAAAAATAAAGGGGCAACACTTATGAAATTACCTCATATCGTTCCTTCATCATATTTACCAAGCCGGCTTCATAGTCACGACTGGTATATAGACAGCTCAGATAGCCGGAATGAAGATCTTGAGCATTCAGATGAGCATAGGTGGACAGATCGGCATTCCATTTGTTTTTGCCAATTGCAGAGAATTCCTCTTTTGCGGTATGCCTTCACAAAGCGACAGGATTTCCCGGATCAGTATGGCCAATACCAGTAATCAGAACATCATCATCCTTCTCCTCAGCAGCTCGTACTGGAGTTGCCGGTTTGTCAGTATCTTTTACTGGACTGACCGGTTTGTCAGTCCGGATAGGGCTTGTTGGTTAGTCGGCATGGCTGGTTGTATCAACTTCTTCCTGCTCGGTAACGAAGTCGTGATCTTGAAGCGGTGGGTCATTCAGCATATCATCAATGTTGGCCTGTTCAGGATCTGGAGTTCTCTCTGGTTCAGTAGCCGTATCTTCCTCTGTCGGTTTATTTAGACGGGCCTTCTTGCTGGGTCTGGGCTTGGCACTGAGGAAAATAAAAATAAGGATCAATACAATATATATTAAGTAACATATCATGGATATAAGTAAGAATATGGCTCACCCAAGCACCGTTTTAAGCGGTGGCAGCTTTGTGGCAGATGATTCACCAGAGGATGAGTGGGAAGTACCCTGATAATTGTAATCAGATGGATTAAGAGGTTGACGAAAGCAACCCGCTTTGGGGCATGAAGTGTCAAGAGGATAAGAGACCTCTTAACGGCGTTTCCGAACCTGACTGTTCGTTAAACCGGCGGAGGTAACTACCTGGCCGCTATGCCGGGTTGTGCGGCGAGCCTCGTGCTGTTGTGTCTTCACAAGAAAGTTCGGATACAAGTAACAATAGGATGAGAAAATTTAACTTTCCGGTTTGCTCGACGTGTTTTTAGTGATGGCAAAGGGTCTGAATCGGAGGAAAGAACGATTACCTCTACAGCCTCAGCGTGACAGACTTCAGCGTCGTCCTGAAAATAATCATCATAAATAAGGCGTATGAAAAATGAACCAAGTGAGTCAAGTTCTACCTCTAAATTAGGATTACCCACATCATCATCGGCTGGTGGATCGGAGGATGCAGTGGTCCTCTTCCGATTGGCAGTTTTCTTCACAACTTTGGTCTTTTGACGAGTTGGCTTCACCGGTTTGTCTTGCGGGGGTCTTTTGTTCCAGAATGGATCGTCACCCTGTCAAGAAAATAATCACACTTTCAGAGAGTATTGGGACAGAAGCAATTTAAGATAAGCAGATTATATGACTCTTACAGCTGGCGGTTTGTTGGTGGTCCAGAAAGGGAGTAGTCCGGTTTGGGTACAGACATCTTTCGGTTCATTCAACATCTTCTCTACAGCTGAACGTCCTTCAAGTTCCCTGTATACTCACACATCAAACCGGGGCACCAACTTAAGGGCAGAACACTCCAGCTTATCCAGCAGCGAGGAAGATCAACTCCTGTCAAGCCGTTTGCTATAAAGACCCTTGACAGTTGCGGAGCATATTTGGCTCTTTCTTTGGCGGTCAGCCTTTGTGGAAGAGGATGTGTGTTGCTTAGACGTTCAGGACGGTAACCTGGCAGGGGTTTTTCGTCAGCTGGAGACGTCTCCTTGAAATAAAACCAGGCCTGGTTCCACTCTTTGGGGTGACTATGGAGACTGGGATGAGGAAAGGTGACTTCTTTCCTTTTCTGAATCGCCATTCTACCCAACTCTATGTTGGGTCCGTCTTTGAATTCTGTGCGACGGTTTAGATGAAAGAAATCCCTGAACAATTCTACTGTAGGTTCCTCTTGAAGGTAAACCTCACAAAAAACTTGGAAATGGCAGATGTTGGTCACCGAGTTAGGACCGATGTCTTATGGGCGCAGTTGAAATCTGGCCAGTACATCCCGGAAATTTTTTGAACCGGGAGGGTTGAAGCCCCGGCCTAAGTGATCACCAAATACAACAACCTCTCCGTCCATGGGTGTAGGAGGACATTCTGGGACAGGGACCCTCCAGTGAATGACATCTTTCTGGGTTAAAGCACCCGTTTTGACAAGGTTGTCTAATTGTTCTTCAGTTACTAGAGAAGGGACCTAGTTGCATTCATACACTTGCTTGGACATGGCAATGAATGATCTACAACATGATAATTATCGGTTTAAGATTTACAGTGGACAACAATGCGGAGGAACAAGGATGAAAGCATGTTGTTAAACCGGAGTTGGTTAGCCATAAAGTGGAATTTACTAAACAAAGGCTATAAGTTCAAGTACATTGGCGGTTCAACAAGGGGACTAATGGTATATACCGGGTCATCATTTTTCGAAAAGTTAAACCGCCTAGTCTGACATTGAAGATGCAAATCTACAGATGCGTAAGTGAAGGAAAAACAGATTTCATAAGTTGGCACTATAATTTTGGATCTACCGCATATCAGAAAAGGAAAATATATTCAGACCTAAGAAGTAGTACCAAAACATTGGATGAAGATTTAGATGGGATCTTCTATTTTAACGAGGTGCATTAGACGGAGAAGAAGGGCTCCGGCTATCATTGAGCAGGATGAATATCAAGGTTCAGATCAAAAGGCTACTATGCAAGCAATAAACACCGACGAACACCGAAGAACACCGAAACCCTAGAAACAGATCAATGGCATAAGGGCAGAGAGCTTACTTGTGCTGATGAAGGAGCGGAGAAGCACTGCAGTTCTCTGGTGCGTTCAGGGTGATGCAGCGGCCAGAGTTGAAGCAGAGGCGACAGTCGATGGTGGCAGCAGAGCTCTAGAGGTTGAGCGGTGCGAGCAAGACGATGACGCGAAGAGGCACGAGGGGGAAAGGCGAAAATGACCCCTCGGCCCTATTTATAAAGGAAAGGGATAAGTGTCAGGTGTGAAAATCGAGGAGCCAGAAATTTGGAAATAAGGCAGAGTTGTCGCCTCGATTGTCGGAGGCCCATTAATGAAGATGGGTCATACACATTTTTTGATAACAGATGACGTCACGGCGGTTTAACACGGTGCGAGAAGATGACGTGACGGCGGTTTACAAAATTATGAGAAGGTGTTGAAGACGAAGTTTTATTAAGAACGAAGGATTGACATGGGGCTTCTCCGCTCCTTCATCAGAACGAAGAATTTGACTGCAGTGCTTCTCCGCTCCTTCATCAGCACTGGATAGTCATACCATTACAGAATTTGACTGCGGCCGGTCCTTGTTGAAGGTTAAAACAACAATCTTGACGAAACACTATTGTGGCTTTGATGCGTAGGTAAGAACAGTTCTTGCAAGAAGCTCGTAGTAGCCACGTAAAACTTGCAACAACAATGTAGAGGACGTCTAACTTGTTTTTGCAGGGCATGTTGTGATGTGATATGGTCAAGACATGATGTGATATACGTTGTTGTATGAGATGATCATGTTTTGTAAGTTATCAGCAACTGGCAGGAGCCTTATGACAGTCGCTTTATTGTATGAAGTGCAAACGCCATGTAATTGCTTTACTTTATCACTATGCATTAGTGATAGTTGTAGAAGCAATAGTTGGCGAGACGACCACGACGCTACGATGGAGATCAAGGTGTCAAGCCGGTGATGATGGAGATCATGACGGTGCTTTGGAGATGAAGATCAAAAGCACAAGATGATGATGTCCATATCATGTCACATATTTTGATTGCATGTGATGTTTATCTATTATGCATCTTATTTTTCTTAGTACGGCGGTAGCATTATAAGATGATCCCTTACTAAATTTAAGGTATAAGTGTTCTCCCTGAGTATGCACCATTACGACAGTTCTTTGTGCCGAGACACCACATGATGATCGGGTGTGAAAGGCTCTAAGTTCACATACAACGGGTGCAAGACAGTTTTGCACATGCGGAATACTCGAGTTAAACTTGACGAGCCTAGCATGTGCAGACATGGCCTCGAAACACTGGAGACCGAAAGGTCGAACGTGAACCATATAGTAGATATGATCAACATAGAGATGTTCACCATTGATGACTACTCCATCTCACGTGATGATCGGACATGGTTTAGTTGATTTGGGTCACGTTACACTTAGATGACTTGAGGGCTGTCAGTTTAAGTGGGAGTTCTTAAGTAATTTGTTTAATTGAACTTTAATTTATATGAACTTAGTCCTGATAGTATTTGCAAATTATGTTGTAGTCCCCTATGTTTTTTGATATGTTCCTAGAGAAAACTATGTTGAAAGATGATAGTAGCAATGATGCGGACGAGGTCTGTGATCTAAGGATTATCCTCATAGGTACATAGAAGAATTATGTCCTTAATGCACCGCTAGGTGACAGACTTATTGCAGGAGCAGATGCAGACTGTATGAACGTTGGATAAGCTCGAGATGATAACTACTTGATAGATTAGTGCTCCATGTTTTATGGCTTAGAACCGGGACTTCAAAAACGGTTTGAACGCCACAGAACATATGAGATGTTCCAAGAGCTGAAACTGGTATTTCAGACTCATATCCGTGTCGAGAGGTATGAGACCTCTGACAAGTACTTTTTTGACTGAACCTCTGACAAGTAATTTGCCGACAAGATGGTGGAGAATTGCTCAACCAGTGAGCATGTGCTCAGAATGTCTGGGGTACTACAATCACTTGAATCAAGTGGGAGTTAATCTTCCAGATAAGATAGTGATTGACAGAGTTCTCTAGTCACTGTCACCAAGCTACTAGAACTTTGTGATAAACTATAATTTGCAAGGAATGACGAAAATGATTCTCGAGCTTTTCGCGATACTAAAATCGGCGAAGGTAGAAATCAAGAAAGAGCATCAAGTGTTGATGATTAACAAGACCAGTAGTTTCAAGAAAAGGGCAAAGGAAAAGAAAGGGAACTTCAAAAAGGATGACAAGCAAGTTTCCACTCCCGTGAAGAAGCCCAAAGCTAGACCTAAGCCTGAAACTGAGTGCTTCTACTACAAAGGGAATGGTCACTAGAAGCGGAACTACCCCAAATACTTGGCAGATAAGAAGGATAGCAAAGTGGACAAAGGTATATTTGGTATACATGTTATTGATGTGTACTTTACTAGTGTTCATACTAACCCCAGGGTATTTGATACCTGTTCATTTGCTAAGATTAGTAACTTGAAACAGAAGTTGCAAAATGAACACAGACTAGTTAAGGGCGAGGCGACGATGTGTGTTGGAAGTGATTCCAAGGTTAATAAAATCACCATCGCACACTCCTTCTACCTTCGGGACTAGTGTTGGGCAACCCCAAGCTTGAGCTCTTGCCTCTCCTCCTTCTCCTCATATTGAGACCTCCTCGATCTTTGATCACTTCATCCACACAAAACTCAACAGAAAGCTCGGTAAGATTAGTTAGTATAATAAAGCAAATCACTACTATAAGTACTGTTGCAAACCACTTCATATTTTGTTTTTGCATTGTAGCTACTGTAATATAATTTTTCCATGGCTTATACCACCGATAGGATCGATAGTTTCATCAAAACAAGCAACATAATGCATCAAAAACAGAATCTGTCTTAAACATGACAGTCTGTAGTAATCTGAACACTACCATACTTCTGTTACTCCAAAAATTCTGGGAAATTAGGACAACGTAAACAATTTTTCTGGCAAGAATGTGCCAAAAGTTTCAGAAACATTTGACATTCCAGTAAAAATTGAAAATTCACACGCTACAGCCAAAGTTTCTGTTTCTGCACTGCACAAACCAACAAGCAATCTAATCATCCTAAAGGCAAATCTTGGAACACTATTTTTATAGTACAGTGGAATTGTACAAGGGGATAATTATTTTTGTTGAAAAGTTTCTGTAATCAAGATTCACAAAGTTTCCATGAGCATGAACAAAGTTCAAGGAGCTCCCCCACTTCAACAATGCTTGTCTCTCTCACTTTCACTTTCCTTTTTGAAAAGTTTTGGGTTGCCCTCTTTATTTTTTTGTTTTTAAACTCTATAAAAGCACTCAATAGAAATAAATGACTCTCTAAAACTTCTGGGTTGTCTCCCTGGCAGCGCTTTCTTTAAAGCCATTAAGCTAGGCATAAGGTGCTCAAGTAATGAATCCACCCGGACCCCAAGGTATATCAAAGCCAATTTGAATTTGCAATGATTGGCATTTAGTAGTGAGCTCAAAGCAACATATATCAAGCAATGACGAAGTCTAACTCTCTTCCTATGCATAGGCATGTCATACAAGAACAATTCATGCACATCAAGTAAAGGCCAATGCATAGCATAAGAAGTTTCTTGCAATTTTATCGTGTTGGAAACATAGAGAGGCGGAGATGTAGTTCCTCTCTCATAATAATTGCAAGTAGGAGCAGCAAGCACATGCATATTATATTCATCAAAATTATCATGTGCAACAGTAAAAGGCCACCCATCAATATAATCCTTAATAAGTGCAAACTTCTCCGATACAATGTAGTTTGGAGAATTCAAAAAGATAAGGACTATCATGTGCGGGTGCAATAGCAACAATTTCATGTTTAACATACGGAACAATAGCAAGTTCATCTCCATAAGCATAATTCATATTGGCATCTTGACCACAAGAATAGCAAGCATCAAGTTCATCAAAAAGGGATATTTCAAATGAATCAACGGGATCATAGCAATTATCATGGCATTCATCCTTCGGTAAGAATGAAGGGCCGTTAAATAATGTGTGAGTTGGAGAGTTACTCTCATTAGAAGGTGGGCACGGGTAGCTAATCCGATCATCCTCCTTTTGTTCTTCGCTCTCCTCATCATCTTTTTCATCCAATGAGCTCAGAGTTTCATCAATTTCTTCTTCCATAGACTCCTACAAAATATTAGTCTCTTGTCGGACAGCGGAGACTTTCTCAATAAATTCATCAATATCATAATTGTATTTATAATTCTCATAGCAATATTTAAGGATAGCTAAATTTTTAGGTCTATAAATTGAATCATCAAAATCTTCAAACTCTTTAAACAAAGATTCAATTTCACATGCACCCTTAAAAGCAATAAATTCTTCTATTCGTTCCACATCATAGTAATCATATATACCATTAGCATAAGAAGCCAAGGTTTCATTATCATTAAATCTTCATGAAAAGGGAAGGTGTGGAGCCTTCATCCTAGAGCAAAAAGTATAATCATATCTCAAGCATAGTTGCCGAGAATACCAATGCAACATATGAATTTGATCCCATAATAGTTTCCCTTTTGGAGTCAAGCGATAATTCCTAAAGTATTCACGTTGATCCAACATGTCTCCCATTATATAATTGAATGGGGTTTTCTCAGGATTATTAAAGTAGTGCATACTATCTTTCACATAATGAGCATCGAGGGTTTTAGGAGGTTCCCCGTCTCCATGAGTAGCAAGTACACGTAATTTTTTTGGTATTTCGTGTTCCATATCCATAACTAAAGATAGAGAACAACTTAGAACAGAAAATAAAAACTACTTAGTGATAAAGCAAACAAGCACACACAAGAATATTCACCCCACGCTATTGCTCCCCGGCAATGGCGCCAGAAAAAGGTCTTGATAACCCACAAGTATAGGGGATCAATTGTAGCCTCTTTTGATAAGAAAGAGTGTCGAACCCAATGAGGAGCTAAAGGTAGAAAAAATATTCCCTCAAGTTCTATCGACCACTGATACAACTCTACGCACGCTTAACGTTCGCTTTACCTATAACAAGTATGACACTAGAAGTACTGTGTAGGTGATGTTGGATAGGTTTGCAAGATAATAAGGAGCACATAAATAAAAAGTAGGGGCTGTTTAGATAAAGACCGATAATCATAACTAGACCAATAATCATTATTGCAATTTTATTAGACCGATAACTAGACCTAAGTTAGTTTTAGTAGAGAGATTTTTGTCACGAGAAAGTTATTTGTCCCTAGGCAATCATAACTAGACCGATAATCATTATTGCAATTTTATTTGAGGGAGAGGCATAAGCTAACATACTTCCTCTTCTTGGATCATATGCACTTATGATTGGAACTCTAGCAAGCATCCGCAACTACTAAAGATCATTAAGGTAAAACCCAACCATAGCATTATAAGGCATCAAGTCCTCTTTACTCCCATACGCAAACAACCTACTTACTCGGGTCTATGCTTCTGTCACTCATGCCACCCACCGTAAGCAAATCATGAACATATTGCAAACCCTACAACGCGGATCCCTCATGCTTGCACGACACGGAGAGCACCATAGGACATCACCAATAATAAAACATGCAACTCAAACCAATCATGATCATAAATTAACCCATAGGACAAAACGGATATACTCAAATATCATAGGATAGCCATACATCATTGGGAAATAATATATAGCGTTGAGCACTGATACGTCTCTGTCGTATCTATAATTTTTGATTGTTCCATGCCAATATTATACAACTTTCATATACTTTTGGCAACTTTTTATACTATTTTTTCTACTAACATATTGATCCAGTGCCCAGTGCCAGTTCCTGTTTGTTGCATGTTTTTTGTTTCACGGAAAATCCATATCAAACGGAATCCAAATGGGATAAAAAGTTACGGAGATTTTTTTTGGAATATATGTGATTTTTGGGAAGAAGAATCAACGCGAGACAATGCCCGAGGGGGCCACGAGGCAGGCGGGCACGCCCCTGACCTCGTGGACACCCCGTAAGGCGGTTGGTACCCTTATTTCGCCGCAAGAAAGCCAATATCCGAATACAAATCGTGTTAAAATTTCAGCCCAATCGGAGTTACGGATCTCCGGGAATATAAGAAACGGTGAAAGGCCAGAATCTGGAACGCAGAAACAGAGAGAGACAGGATCCAATCTCGGAGGGGCTCTCGCCCCTCCGCCGCCATGGAATCCATGGACCAGGGGGTAAACCTTTCTCCCATCCAAGGGGAAGGTCAAGGAACAAGAAGAAGGAGGGGGACCCTCTCCCCCTCTCTCCCGGTGGCATCGGAACACCGCCGGGGCCATCATCGTGCGACGGTGATCTACACCAACACCTCCGTCATCTTCACCAACATCTTCATCACCTTCCCCCATCTATCTACAACGCTCCACTCTCTCGCAACCCGCTGTACCCTCTACTTGAACATGGTGCTTTATGCTTCATATTATTATCCAATGATGTGTTGCCATCCTATGATGTCTGAGTAGATTTTTGTTGTCCCATCGGTAATTGGTGAACTGCTATGATTGGTTTAATTTTCTTGTGGTTATGTTGTTGTCCTTTGGTGCCCATCATATGAGCACGCGTGTGGATCACACCATAGAGTTACTTGTATGTTGATAGGACAATGTATTGGAGGGCAAGAGTGACAGAAGCTTCAACCTAGCATAGAAATTGATGCATACGGGATTGAAGGGGGACCAATATATCTTAATGATATGGTTGGGTTTTACCTTAATGAACGTTAGTAGTTGCGGATGCTTGCTAATAGTTCCAATCACAAGTGCATAGAATTCCAAGTCAGTGATGACATGCTAGTAGTGGCCTCTCCCACATAAAACTTGCTATCGGTCTAGTAACGTAGTCAATTGCTTAGGGATAATTTCACAACTCCTACCACCACTTTTCCACACTCTCCATAGTAACTTTATTGCTTCTTTACCTAAACACCCCTAGCTTTTATTTACGTGCTCTTTATATTCTTGCAAACCTATCCAATAACACCTACAAAGTACTTCTAGTTTCATACTTGTTTTAGGTAAAGCGAACGTTAAGCGTACGTAGAGTTGTATCGGTGGTCGATATAACTTGAGGGAATATTTGTTCTACCTTTAGCTCCTTGTTGGGTTCGACACTCTTACTTATCGAAAGAGGCTACAATTGATACCCTATACTTGTGGGTTATCAAGACCTTTTTCTGGCGCCGTTGCCGCAGAGCAATAGCATGGGGTGAATATTCTCGTGTGTGCTTGTTTGCTTTATCACTAAGTAGTTTTTATTTTGTGCTCTTGTTTTCTATCTTTACTTGTGGGTAGGAAACACAAAATACCAAAACAATTAGTGGTACCTACTAACCATGTTGGAAATATGCCCTAGAGGCAATAATAAATTAGTTATTATTATATTTCCTTGTTCATGATAATCGTTTATTACCCATGCTATAATTGTAATGATAGGAAACTCAGATACATGTGTGGGTACATAAACAACACCATGTCCCTAGTAAGTCTCTAGTTGACTAGCTCGTTGATCAACAGATGGTTACGGTTTCCTGACCATGGACATTGGATGTCGTTGATAACGGGATCACATCATTTGGAGAATGATGTGATGGACAAGACCCAATCCTAAGCCTAGCACAAAGATCGTAGTTCGTATG
>LR880972.1:302809571-302830175 GCA_904067115.1 Aegilops sharonensis
CCTAGAGGCAATAATAAATTAGTTATTATTATATTTCCTTGTTCATGATAATCGTTTATTACCCATGCTATAATTGTAATGATAGGAAACTCAGATACATGTGTGGGTACATAAACAACACCATGTCCCTAGTAAGTCTCTAGTTGACTAGCTCGTTGATCAACAGATGGTTACGGTTTCCTGACCATGGACATTGGATGTCGTTGATAACGGGATCACATCATTTGGAGAATGATGTGATGGACAAGACCCAATCCTAAGCCTAGCACAAAGATCGTAGTTCGTATGCTAAAGCCTTTCTAATGTCAAGTATCATTTCCATAGACCATGAGATTGTGCAACTACCGGATGCCGTAGGAATGCTTTGGGTGTACCAAACGTCACAACGTAACTGGGTGGCTATAAAGGTGCACTACAGGTATCTCCGAAAGTGTCTGTTCGGTTGGCAGGAATCGAGACTGAATTTGTCACTCCGTGTAACGGAGAGGTATCTCTGGGCCCACTCGGTAGGACATCATCATAATGTGCACAATATGAGCAAGGGGTTGATCACGGGATGATGTGTTACGGAACGAGTAAAGAGACTTGCCGGTAACGAGATTGAACAAGGTATCGGCATACCGACGATCGAATCTCGGGCAAGTACAATACCGCTAGACAAAGGTAATTGTATACGGGATTGATTGAGTCCTTGACATCGTGGTTCATCCGATGGGATCGTCATGGAACATGTGGGAGCCAACATGGGTATCCAGATCCCGCTGTTGGTTATTGACCGGAGAACGTCTCGGTCATGTCTGCATGGTTCCCGAACCCGTAGGGTCTACACACTTAAGGTTCGATGACGCTAGGGTTATAGGGAATAGATATACGTGGTTACCGAATGTTGTTCGGAGTCCCGGATGAGATCTCGGACGTCACGAGGAGTTCCGGAATGGTCCGGAGGTAAAGATTTATATATGGGAAGTCCTATTTTGGCCACCGAAAAATGTTCGAGATTTTTCGGTATTGTACCGGGAAGGTTCTAGAAGGTTCCGGAGTGGGGCCCACCTGCATGGGGGACCTACATGAACATGGGTAGTGGGGGCAAGGCCCCACACCCCTGGTCAAGGCGCACCAAGATCCCCCCTTAGAAGGAATAAGATCATATCCCGAAGGGACAAGATCAAGATCCCTAAAAAGGGGGGATAACAATCGGTGGGGAAAGGAAAGGATGGGATTTCTTTCCTCCCACCTTTGCCAACGCCCCAATGGACTTGGAGGGCAAGAAATAATCCCCCTCCACCCCTATATATAGTGGGGAGGCGCATGGGAGCTGCACCCTTGCCCCTGGCGCAGCCCTCCCCCTCTCCCAAGTCCTCCTCCTCTCCCGCGGTGCTTGGCGAAGCCCTGTAGGATTGCCACGCTCCTCCATCACCACCACACCGTCGTGCTGCTGCTGGATGGAGTCTTCCCCAACCTCTCCCTCTCTCCTTGCTGGATCAAGGCATGGGAGACGTCGCCGGGCTGTACGTGTGTTGAACGCGGAGGTGCCGTCCGTTCGGCACTAGGATCTCCGGTGATTTGGATCACGACGAGTATGACTCCTTCAACCCCGTTCTCTTGAACGCTTCCACTTAGCGATCTACAAGGGTATGTAGATGCACTCTCCTTCCCCTCGTTGCTAGTTTCTCCATAGATAGATCTTGGTGACACGTAGGAAAATTTTGAATTTCTCCTTCGTTCCCCAACAGTGGCATCATGAGCTAGGTCTATTGCGTAGATTCTTTGCACGAGTAGAACACAAAGTAGTTGTGGGCGTTGATTTTGTTCAATATGCTTACCGTTACTAGTCCAATCTTGTTTCGACGGTATTGTGGGATGAAGCGGCCCGGACCGACCTTACATGTACACTTACGTGAGACAGGTTCCACCGACTGACATGCACTTGATGCATAAGATGGCTAGCGGGTGCCACCCCGCCGCCGCACCCAGCACTCCGACGCCCCACCACCCCACCACCCTCGAGCTCGCCGACCGGAGCCCAGCCGCCCCGCCCCTCCTTCCCGCCCTACTGGATCCAGCCGTACGGCCGTGCTCCCCTGCGTGCGCCCCTGCTCTGTGCGGGCTTGGCTGCGCACCTTCCATGACCTCCTGGCGCCCCTGCCCTGCCCTCCACGACCTTTCATTCAGGTGAACACACGTGCCTCCGCCATCGCTATCCCCCGTCCTCATCCCCATCCTTCGGTACCCAGGAGATGCTGATTTCCTCCCGAGCTCGCCTCCGGCGGCTCCTCTCCAGATCGCAGGGACTACTCCATGCGCCGCCATGACACCAGCAGCTGGTGTTGTGTACCAGGTCCTCTGGCCGGATATGGGGACCTCTTCGATACTCGCCAGCTCCAGTTTATGGCACGGCGACCAGTTTGTCAGCCTAACCCTGCCCATCTTCTCACTTGTTGGCTCCCGATCCGGATGGTGCATGCTGGCGCCCGAAGACTCAAAAACTGCTCTTTTTTGTCCATTTGCTATTCTCTGATGTTGTTCTACCTGGCAAGAAAAATATATACTATTCTGCGCTGTACACATCGTGCGACCTCTATACTCTCAACGGCTTTTGCTTTTGCAAGGAGGAACATATGGAAGCTGGCACCATGAACTGGATTTACTTACCATGGAGGATTTATCAATTTTTCTAGCACAAGAAGGAGGTTTTATCATTTCCTACTACAACCCCGGTATTATTTGGCCATTCACATTGTTTAAGCATTGAGTCATTTGACATATCAATTAATGTATTATGTGGGTTGGCTTCGTTCATTATGTATTCTGATGCTCGATAAAGCTCTTTTGATGTGTAGTAGGAAGATCTAGGCATGATGCAGAAACTTGGGCTTTGATGTGGACATAAGACAGCTTATGAGAACATGTGAATTTTACTAATATTGTTAGTCCAGAACCGAGAATTTTCATCACCATTTTTCTATTAAAAACATGTCAATTCAGCTCAAATAGGAGTGGTAGTGTTTGTAGATGCTTCATATGTAGTAACTTTTTTCAAGCAATCATGCTACACACACAACATAGTTCATGTGATTTATGTATGAGTCGTATGACACTTTAAATTGAGACATAAATGGGTAGGCCTGCAGAGATGAGCACCGTTTGATTGCTTCCTTGTACAGAAATCAGATGACAATTATTGTATGTGTAGCAGTTTCTTTTTTTCAAGCTAGAGTGGTAGGCTTTCAAAAGTACTGGAGTTATTTACGCTTATGGGTTCTGGCATGTACTCCCTCCGTCCCAAATTACTCGTCGCTGAAATGGATGTATTTAGAACTAAAATACATCTAGATACATCCATGCGTGTGACAAGTAATTCGGGACGGAGGGAGTATATGTTTTGGATTGAGCAACTACCGTATAATATATTAATATGCATTTCCCAAAGGTGACATTGATTCGCATGTGCATGCTTTCAGTTGTTCCTTGGTTCCTATTCTGGTCAATTTCAGGAGATCAAGGAGATGCAAGAACATACACTTAGTCTATGTATATGTACACCAGTAAATAACCAAACCCATCTGGTAAATCATTGCCTTCACGTTACCTGTGACGTGAATCATTCAAGTAAGGATAAGCTACTTATTATCATGGAAACTGCAATTTTGATGAGAAAACAAAATAGAAGATGCCATAATATGAATAGGTAGCCATAGGTCAAAAGCATATCCACTTGAAAGTACTTCTTGCAGGTACTATAAGTTTTGGATTGAGCAATTGTGCTATGCATACCAGTTCTGCATTGTATTTATGTTATTAATATATTTCCTTACATATTTTCTGACATATATGTGCCTTCTATTGAAATGAGAATGACAGGATATTCCTATCTTTCATAGGTGCGTATAGTATACAAGCATCCGAAGAACTCCTAGCACCCTCCTGCAACCATTCATCCTCGCAATTGTAGGTGTGTTACTCATATGTTTCTCTCATTTTTCTCTAGAATCCTCCACATATTTTTCACCTCCGCTTCTTTCTGTTCCTCCCTTCCACGCTCCTTTAGTAGCTGCAACCTTTACCTATCTTGCTCATCAATTTATCTGCAAAGATCGAATATTTTTATAATATAACACATATTAGTCCTTTGTATTTTGTATGGTTTTGGAGGTTAGCTGGATGTACTTCCAGGTCACGAGGCACTGATACATGCAAAAGTTGTGTTTCGCTGTCCTGTATGTCACCGATACACCAATATGGCTGATATGGCCGCGATTTCTCACCAGAGTATTGTGTTTTCCAATTTTTTTAAAAAGAAAAAAACAACGATACTTGCTTTTCACCATCCACGACATGGCTGCGATATGGCCAGCCCAATACAAGCCCAAAATTTCAGCTTTGTTCTTCATTACTTTGATACGGCTAGCCCAATACAAGCCCAAAAAAAACTGATATGTGCTTTTCACCAGAGAATCCCGTATTTCCAGGAAGTCAAAAAACCACATTTTGAGCAGATTAAGTGCGGAATTTCTGGAAAGCAACCAACTCTAGATATTTGTGAAAAGCATTATCAGATAATGAATTATATTTTTGTAATTAACTTAATAATAGAGGTGGTACACCATTATTGTTGGTCGAAAAATGGATTCTAAATTCTTATTTTGATGGGTTAAATCACTATTTAGTAGACCCTTCCACTTCAGATTTATGGTGAAATTACCTTGATATATTTACATAAATTAATATAATTTTATTGCATAAATGGACGGATGTGGTAACACATGTCATCATGGTTTGAATAAAAGTTCTTATGAGTAAAGTTATGCCAAATGACACATATATTTATGCCAAGACTTATCACTCCATCGTCAAAATGGATGGGCGCGGCAACGCGCGCCAGCAATGATCTAGTTAGCTAAATCATGCACGCAATGTTCCTTTCATTAGTAACTAATATGACTGACTCATCAAAACAAAATGTGCAGTCCATGTGCGAGAAGAACGGCCAGACCCCTCCGCCGATGCCAGTCATTGCTCCGGCGGGCACGGTGAGTTTCATTTGAACGATCATTAGTTACTAGTCTTCACATTTGAGTTGCATCATGCTAACGATACATTGGAAATAATCTTTGGTGCAGCGTAACTCCCAACAAGCATCGACCGATCCTTCTCCGTCTGCCACTGGCGCGACCGGTCCTACACCTACACCTACACCTACACCTCTGTGATGACGGTAAGTTTCCCAAGTGTTTTGCTTAATAGAGTTTTGTTGTGGTGCCATGTTGTATCTACACATATCGTGCATAATGTGTGTATGTTTCAAATGCATTGTATGCGTGGGATTCGACACCTAGTCGTGTGCCTTTGGTAGCCTTCCATATAGGGAAATGCCTCCTAGTGCTTCCACTGAGCCAAGGTAGTTCGCTAATGCTCCGAAACACATGGATTGACTGGCATGTGTCCTTCTTTGCTCATGTGTCTGTCCCTACGGGGAAATGTCACGCGGTGTATCACCGAAGTCCTTGTAGCTTGCTACGACTTGGTTGCACTCGCTGATGACCGACACATGCATTGCTGGGTCATGTATGCCTGTCCCTGTACGTTTGTGCCACCTTGGTTCTATGACTAGTCATGTCGGCCCGGGTTCTCTGCCATATGAATACAGCGACATAATCATATACTTAGCATTTTTCCTCCAAAATGACTCAATATGCTTAGCTAGCTCAAAAATGACATAATAAGCTTAATTAGCTCCAAAATGACATATTTAACCTAGGATAGCTCTTAAATGACCTATACTTTGCATTTTTCCTCCAAAATGACTTAATATGCTTAGCTAGCTTAAAAATGACATATTTAACCGAGGATAGCTCTAAAATGACCTATACTTAGCATCTTTTCCTCCAAAATGACTTAATATGCTTAGCTAGCTCTAAAATGATATAATATGCTTAAGAAATGACATATTTTAGGTCCTAAATGACTTCATATGCTTAGCTAGCTCCAAAATGACATAATAACCTTACTAACTCCAAACTGACCTTTTTAACATAGGCTAGCTCTAAAATAACCTATACTTAGCATTTTTTCCTCCAAAATGACTCAATATGCTTAGCTAGCTCAAAAATTACATAATAAGCTTAATTAGTTCCAAAATGACCTATTTAACCTAGGATAGCTCTAAAATGACCTATACTTAGCATTTTTTCCTCCAAAATGACTTAATATGCTTAGCTAACTTCAAAATGACCTATTTAACCTAGCATGGCTCTAAAATGACCTATACTTAGCATCTTTTCCTCCAAAATGACTTAATATGCTTAGCTAACTCTAAAATGACATAATATGCTTAATAAATGACATATTTTAGCTCCTAAATGACTTCACATGCTTAGCTAGCTCCAAAATGACATAATAACCTTACTTAGCTCTAGAATGACCTTAGCATGTTTTACACCAAAATGACTTAGTATGATTAGCTAGCTCAAAAATGATATAATAACCATACTTAGCTCCAAAATGACCTATTTTATAGATATAAGTTGCATCATAACAATCTTCACATTTTAGTTGCATCATAATAATCTTCTTCTTCTAGTCTTCTTCTTCTAACTTTCTTCTTTCCCGTTTTACAGATTTGCTTAAGATCACGGAAGCTTGGGTTGATGGAGTGCTTGTATTTAGTTTTTGTTTTGACCTTGTGAAACTTGCTACCTATGGATGAAACTGTGTAATATTGATGAAACTATGTATATGTACGGATGAAACTTGCTACTATTGGTAACATGTGTTGGATATATGTGTTCATGACTATTGGTAATATGTGTTGAATATGCTATATGGGTCATATAAATATATTTGTGTTTGATTTTCTGTCAAAATGAATTGTTATAAGAAAAAATAATTAAATGGGGAAATATAGTCACTTTGCCATCTGCTGGCAGATGGCAAAGTGTCCACGTGTCATCTACATGTAAAATTTGGGCTGGCCTATTTGGGCTCTTTGCCATCTGCCAGCGGATGGCAAAGCTCTTTGCCATGTGCTGGCAGACGGCAAAGCATGCAGCCTTTGCCATCTGCTGGCAGAGGGCAAAGAGCCTACAGCCTTTGCCATCTGCTGGCTGACGGCAAAGTATGCCGTTAGCCTTCTAACGGGGCTAACCCCGTTAAGAGGCTTTGCCATCTGCCAGCTGATGGCAAAGCCACATGCTCTTTGCCATCAGCTAGCAGACGACAAAGAAGACTTTGCCGGCAGGGTTTCAGACAAACTATTTGCCATCTACTCGCAAATGGCAAAGCCTTTGCCATCCGCCGACCGTGCCTTTGCCATCTGCCATGACAGATGGCAAAGTGCCAGATTGCAGTAGTGATGCCAGCCCTCTTCCAGACCTTGTGGATATCCCGGTAGTCCGTGACTTTCCTGATGTCTTTCCAGAAGAACTGCCAGGTGTTCCACCTGACAGAGATGTAGAGTTTGTCATAGATCTTATCCCAGGAACCGCCCCAATTTCTAGGAGACCTTACAACATGGCACCCTTAGAGCTAGCCGAGCTTAAGAAACAACTCGATGAATCCTTGGAAAAGGGTTTCATCCGTCCTAGTTCTTCTCCTTGTGCTTGCCCCGTCCTCTTTGTCAAGAAGAAAGATGGTGCGGACCAGATGGTTGTAGATTATCATCCCGATAATTTGGTCATGATAAAGAACAAGTATCCGCTCCCCAGGATCAACGACCTGTATGATCATCTCGCTGGATCCTCAGTCTTCTCCAAGATGGATTTGAGGTTAGGCTACCACCAAATCAAGATCAGAAACGGTGACATTCCTAAAACGGCTTTTGTCACTCGTTATGGTCAGTACGAGTACACTGTAATGTCCTTTGGTCTAACCAATGCTCCAACTACCTTCTCCCTCTTGATGAACTCGATCTTCATGGAGTACTTAGATAAGTTCGTCGTGGTTTACCTTGATGATATCCTTATTTACTCGAAGAACGAGGAAGAGCATGCCGAACATCTTAGACTTGTGTTAGAGAAACTCAGAGAGGATCGCCTTTATGCCAAGTTCTCCAAGTGTGAATTTTGGTTGCCAGAAGTGACCTACCTAGGCCACGTGATCTCTGGTAAGGCATTGCTGTCAATCCCGTGAGATTACAGGCCGTTCTTGATTGGACTCCACCTGAAATAGTTAAACAAGTTAGGAGTTTCCTTGGTCTATCCAGTTTATGTCGCCGCTTCGTTGAGAACTTCTCCAAAGTGGCCAAACCTCTCACGGAACTTCTCAAGAAAGATAAAAAGTTTGAGTGGTCCCCGCAGTGTGAGTACAGTTTTTAGGAACTAAAAATACGCCTGACTTCTGTTCCCATACTTGTGCCACCGTATTTCACTAAAGACTTTGTTATCTACTGCGACGCCTCATGACAGGGACTAGGTTGCATTCTTATGCAGGATCGCCATGTGATTTCCTATGCATCTCGACAGTTGCATCCACATGAGGAGAATTATCCTACACATGATCTAGAGCTTGCAGCAGTAGTCTATGCCCTTAAGACATGGCGACATTACCTTCTTGGTAAACGTTGCGAGATTTACACCGATCACTAGAGTCTCAAGTATATCTTCACGCAACCATATTCGAACCTTAGGCAAAGACGTTGGTAGGAGTTGATATCAGATTACGACTTATGGATTACCTACACACCAGGCAAGGGAAATTTCATAGCTGATGGGCTAAGTCGTAAGTCCTATTGCAACAATCTTATGTTGCAGTAGGGCCAACCACTTCTTCATGAGGAATTCTATAAGCTTAAGCTTCACATTGCTCCTCATGGATTCCTTTCTACCTTGGTGGCGAAACCTACTCTTGTGGATCATATCATAGAAGCCTAGACGCATGATACGGGGATTACGCGGATCAAGAGAAACATTGCCAAGGGTATTGCTGGTAGTTTTTCATTAGATGATCGAGGTATTGTTTTCTTCGGAAACCGCCTGGTTGTTCCCAAGAACGAGCATCTTCGACAACTGATCCTTAAGGAGGAGCATGGATCTCCTCTCACAATTCATCTCTGTAGTACTAACATGTATCAGGACCTACGCCAGAGGTTCTGGTGGACTAGGATTAAGAGAGAAATCGCTGAGTTCATTGATAACTGTGACTTTTGTCGTCGCGTTAAGGCAGAACATCAGAGACCTGCTGGCGCCCTTAAGCCTTTAGCTATTCCTGAGTGGAAATGGGATAAAGTTGGTATGGACTTCATCACCGGATTTCCCAGGACCAAGAGAGGGAATAACGCTATCTTCGTAGTCATCGATCGTCTTTCCAAAGTGGAGCACTTCCTACCTGTCCGAGAGAATATCACCGCTAGTCAGCTCGCTTACTTATATATTTCTCGAATAGTATCACTTCATGGTGTTCCACTAGAGATCAATTCAGACCGTGGTAGTCTTTTCACTTCTCATTTCTGGGAGAGTTTCCAAACTGCCATGGGCACCCATCTTTCTTTCAGTACCGCTTTCCACCCTCAATCAAGTGGTCAGGTCGAAAGGGTCAACCAAATTCTCAAAGAAATGCTTAGAGCTTGTGTTATCTCATTCGGTATGGATTGGGAGAAGTGTCTTCCTTTCGCCGAGTTTGCTTATAACAATAGCTAACAATCCATTCTCAAGAAAGCTCCTTTCGAGGTTCTCTATGGACGAAGATGTCGAACACCGTTGAACTGGTCAGAAACCAGTTAAAGACAATTCTTTGGACAGGATATGATCCAGGAGGGAGAAGAGAAAGTTCGCGTCATTCGTGAGAATTTGAAAACATCCCTGTCTTGTCAAAAGTGCCAGTATGACCGTCGTCATAAGGAAATGACTTATGAAGTTGGCGACAAAGCTTACCTTCGGGTTACCCCTTTGAAGGGTACCCATCATTTCGGTATCAAGGGCAAGTTGGCTCCTTGTTACATTGGTCCTTTTTGCATTCTCGCTAAACAAGGAGAGGTTGCCTACCAGTTGGAACTACCTCCACACCTTTCTCGAGTTCATGATGTCTTCCACGTCTCTCAACTCAGGCGTTGCTTCTCGGATCCCATCCGCTGAGTGGACCACGAAACGCTGGATCTCCAAGATAACCTCACATATCGAGAGTACCATGTTCGCATTCTTGATCAAGCAAAGCATGTTACCCGACGTCAAAACATCAAGTTTCTCAAGGTTCAGTGGTCTCATCATGCCGAGAGAGAAGGTACTTGGGAGCGATAAGATCGTCTTCGACTGGAGTATCCCACTTTCTTTCCATCGACCCCTCAATCTCGGGATGAGATTCTTTCGAGTGGGGGCGAGTTGTCACATCCCTAGTTCTGGTATGACCTAGACTAGCTAGTCATGTGTGCCTCATGTTTAAATTTCATTTAAATTTGAAATGGAGATTTGTGAAACCCTCAGAAATCATTTCTGGAAATAACCCAGTTAAAAATTGCTCCAAAAAGGTCCAAGAAAATGTTCATACTTGCTCTCTGAAAATATTGGTCAGAGGTAAAATTCAAACCAATATTTTTAGAAGCTCATAAATATTTATTTTGGCCATTTGGAATTAATGCATAAATATTTGCATTGCATATATATTAGTTATATATTTAATATATGTCCAATATCTCTGATTTTTGGTGTGGGGCTTTGGATTAATCCAACTAGTCCCTACAAAAATTATCTGAGGCAAACAAATTGATTTAGTATTTTACTAAATCAGAAACAAAAATTACAGAAATAGAAAGAAAACAAAAACATAAAGGAAAAAGGAGTAGGAGCTTACCTGGGCTTCTTACTTGGCAGCCCAGTGGCCCAACAGGCCGGCCCAGCCGACTGGCCAGTGCCAGTCGTCGTCTCCACCGCGCCAGGATGACAAGGACGTGTGCCCACGGCACGCACGCACGCGTTCGGTCACCACGTGCCTCCCTGTCCTCCCCATCGTCGCTCTGGATGCCCCGCGCGATGCCACGCGCCGCCCCGTACCCCTCTCACTCTCCCGTGCCCATTCCTCTGCTCTCCCTCTCTCTCTCGCGTGCGACGCCAGAGCACCCCCGTCGCCGCCGCACGCCGTTGTTGCGCCCACCACCACGGCCTCGCCCTCGCTTTGTGCCCAGACGCTCCAAGTGCTCGTCTCTGACCGCTCCGACGACCCACACGACCAGGGATGCGCTGCATCGCCGCCATCGCCGTCGTCTTCATCACCGGCCGCCCGAGATCGCCGTCGCTGCTCCGTCGACTCCAGAGCCTCCCCCGAGCCGCTGAGCACGCCTTCCGAACCAACGTGAGCTCCTGCACATCCTGCCCCTAACCCCATGGCTTGCCGCTCAACGTAGCTTCATTCCCTGCCATGGCCGTAGCTCTTCACCGACGTCCGTGTCGCCGCCGTCGCGCTAGTAGCTGCAGCTCGCGACCACACGCGTCACCGCTCGAAGCTGGGCCCCGGCCGCTGCCCCGAGCTCTGCTCCTGTCAGCTCCGGCCACCCCAGCTCCTCCCACCTGCCCTCCTAGATGCGAGAGAGCACGGGCTACGCCCCGGTGCTCTCAGCCACCGCCCCCGTGCCCTGTAGCGTGGACACCGCCGCGTCCAGAGGTCGCCGGCGATGACCTCGCCGTCCTGACGTGCGGGCCCGGCCTGCCAGGTGATTAGCTTAAATCACCACCTAACTAAACCCCTGACACAGTGACAATGGGCCCAGCGCCACTAATTTTAATTAGATTAGTAAAAACACCTTCGTTTAACACTATGACACTGACGTATGGCCCCATGCGTCAGGTTTGACCTGGTCAGCCGCGGTTGACTCAAGGACGTCATGCCACTATGATGCTAACGCAATTAATCATTTTCTGGTTTAAAAATAAATCAGGAAAATCCAAAAAATGATATAAACTTCTAAAATTCATAGAAATTCAACCGTAGCTCAGATTGAAATAATTCATATATGAAAAATTATCAGAAAAATTCAATCTATCCATTTGTACCAGTTTCGTGCATGTTAAACCAAGTTATACCTGCTATATATGTGAAAACACATAAATGGCTTTTAAAGAGACTTAACTTGGAGTTGCATTTGAATTCTTGGTTCAAATGGACTTCATCCAAATGAATGCTAGCTGTATTAGCTCAAACAACATCACATATTCATGCCATGTTCATGCATCATGTTGTTGCATATGCTTGTGTATTGATTGCCGACATCGTTCCTTCTCGATAGGTCCTGCTCCACAGAGTGTTCCAGAGTACCTGTCCGTGAAGCAGTGCCCCTCTGTTGATCTACCAGGCAAGCAAACCCCTCTTGTTCATTTCGATATGATCCCACTCTCTCGGTCCTGCTCTCTTTTATTGCATTAGGACAACAGCGATTTAACTGCTACTTTATGTTGCGGTAGTTGAACCCATTCCTCTGCATGACCTGTCATTGCCATAGTAAATAGTTGAAACCCACTAGCATGTGTAGGAGTTGATTGAGCCATGTTGCGTTCCTACCATGCCATGCCTGCTATTGCTTAGAGTTGTGTCAGGTCTGATTCATTGGGAATGAATTGGAGTGTTACGATATGTTCTGGTGCTGAACACGATTGGTAAAGGTAGCGGTGAGAGGCCATGTAGGAGTACACGGTGGGTTGTCTCACTGGAACCATTCTTAAGCACTGAGTTCTGTGTATGTTGTCCAGTGACTAGATACGACCACACATTGGGTTCCGGTAACTGGACCCCTCTCGACTTATTAATCGACTTGGTCTCTGTCCAGGAGACGCAAATAGTTTCTGGTGTTTGTAGGTAGTGTTAGTAGTCTACTAAGTGGCACCCGGCCAGGTGGGCTTGGGACAGACTAGGCACAAGTGGCATGGTGTACCAAGCATAGATCCATCCGGTGAGGTGGGCTTGGGAACCCTGCACACATCGTTCGGGGCCGTGAGTGAAACCCCGGCCGGATCTCCTTGCGGATGGAAGCCAAATAGGCGATAAACCTAGACTAGAGTCTTTTGTGGTTAGTCAGGTCGTGGCCGACACCCTCGCCAGGCTTCCGCTTGAAGGTTGCCGAGATACATGACATGTACATGGCGGTAAGTGGCGAGAGCATGTGTGAAGAAGTACACCCCTACAGGGTTAACATGATCTATTCGAATAGCCGGGTCCGCGGTTATGGACTTCTTGGATGCTTACATGGTACATAGACAACTTGAAGTGGATACTCTAAAATGCTCAAGACAAATGTGAGTGCAAAGGATGGCCTTCTCGTAGGGAGACGGGAATGAATCCAAAGTGGTGTTGTGGTGAATAGTGGACTCATGTGCGCTTTCTCACCTCAAGAAGTTACTCGTAGTCGTAGAACAGGTTAGCCACCGAGTCAAAGCTTGCTTTCTGCAACTAAACCACACATTGCCTCCTTGATAATAATGCATGTATGATAGGATCTGATGTAAGTCTTGCTGAGTACCTTTGTACTCACGTTGCTTAATTCATGTTTTTGCAGATGAGACTTCTGTCTCAGTAGTAGTTCTGCATGGACTTCAACGAATAGCTTGTTACCTCAGCTACGATCTTGTACCCTTGGGAGGGTCTTGGAGATAGTCAGGCTTCTCAGCCTTTTTCTTTTGTAGTTGTCTCTGCTCAGACATGTAATGATTCCGCTTGTTGCTTGTATGCTCTGTATTTTGGATCATGAGACCCATGTTTGTAAGACTTGGCTCCTCGGAGACTAATGAATAAATACTCTGAGTCGTAGAGTCTTGTTGTGATGCCATGTTGTATTTGCACATATCGAGCATATTGTGTGTATGATTGAAATGCTTGGTATGTGTGGGATCCGACAATCTAGTGGTTTATCCTTGGTAACCTCTCTGATGGGGAAATGTAGGTCTGGTGCTTCCACTGAGGCTTGGTAGTCCGCTATAGCCCGGTTTACCGCAGTCCTGCTAGCCCAGCACTACTGCTCCGGAACACTTAGACTTGCAGGCATGTGATTCACATTGTTCCTGTGTCGTTCCCTTTGGGGAAATGTCACGCCACTAGTAGAAAAGGGGCCAATGGTCCAGGCCGGTCCAACCCATTAGTCCTGGTTCAATCCAGAACCGGGACCAATGGGGGCATTGGACCCGGTTCGTGAGCCCCAGGGGCCGGCCGGGCCACGTGGGCCATTGGTCCCGGTTCGTCTGGACCTATTGGTCCCGGTTGGTGGGACGAACCGGGACCAATGGCCCTCGCTCCTGGCCCACCACCATTGGTCCCGGTTGGTGGCTTGAACCGGGACCAAAGGCTGCCCATTAGTCCCGGTTCATGCCACCAACCGGGACTAAAGGGTTGGTCCTCGTTGCGGCCAGAGTTTAGTCCCACCTCGCCAACCGAAGGGGAATCAGACCAGTTTATAAGCCCCTCCCTCTCTGCCATGTTGAGCTCCTCTCAAAATGAAAATAGATGCCCTTATATAGGGAATTTAACCTAAATTCATACTGAATTTCTCTGAAGTTAGTAGAAATTTATTATGAATTTAGGTTGAATTTTCTCTATAAGCGCATCTATGCTCATTTCTAAGTAGTTTTTTATATAGTTTTTTTTTTCTTTTCTGCTATATTTATTTTTTTCTTTTTATTTCTGAGTTGTAATAAGTCATTAAAAATAAGCATCTATGCTCATTTTTTAGTAAAGTTAATCACAATTATTTTTTCTTCTATTTATTTCTGAATTGTAATAAGTCATTAAAAATAAGCATCTATGCTCATTTTTTAGTAATGTTAATCACAACTATTTTTTCTTCTATTTATTTCTGAATAGTTTTTTATATAGTTTTTTCTTTTCTGCAATATTTATTTTTTTTCTTTTTATTTCTGAGTTGTAATAAGTCATTAAAAATAAGCATCTATGCTCATTTTTTACTAAAGTTAATCACAACTATTTTTTCTTCTATTTATTTCTGAGTAGTTTTTTATATAGTTTTTTTTTTCTTTTCTACTATATTTATTTTTTTCTATTTATTTCTGAGTTGTAATAAGTCATTAAAAATAAAAAAGATTTTAGTAAAGTTAATCACAACTATTTTTTCTTCTATTTATTTCTGAGTAGTTTTTTATATAGTTTTTTCGGCACCTTCCCACCATGCGGTAATTTACCGTATGCTAATGCGACGAACCACGTTGACTAGATACCACGTGGTAAATCACTCAGGCCAACACCATGTGATGCAATCACACCTATGGGCAAGGCCGAACCCCGCCCTCAGGGCGGATATCATACAGCTTCCGGAGTAGCGAGTTGCGCATGCCTATCAAAATTTTGATATGACAGCCAACTATCCGGACACCAACCGAGGAGTCCGCACTATCCAACGGTATAACGGCTGGGGTTACCAGGGTCCGATCAGGGGCTTCACAGTACGGCAATAAAGTCCGACCACCTTCTCGGTCGCTCGTCACCCTGAACTTATATCGTCTAAGGTAGCGCAGGGAGAACTACTGCGATTGTGTCCCGGATCTGCCGGACGAGCACCTCAGTAGAGAAAGCCGAAAACCGACTGTCATGATATAGCGAGAGCTGGTCAGCAAATGCCATATGCGCACCCCCTATGCAGACCGATCGCTTAACAACATCAAGCTGAGGACAGGCGCCCACAATCCGCATCACGAGCCCGAAGTAACTGCTCGGAATTGGCTCCGCCGGCCACAGCCGGACAACCAAGTCCTTCATGGCTAGTTCGGCCGCCTGGTGCAGTTCGGCCGCCTATTTATTTCTGAGTAGTTTTTTATATAGTTTTTTTCTTTCTACTATATTTATTTTTTTCTATTTATTTCTGTGTGGTAATAAGTCATTAAAAATAAAAAAGAGGCGCAATGCTAGTTAATTCGCTTCAAGATGAACTCATCATTTACAAAAACAAGAGAGGTCAAGTTCATACTAGCTTTTGCCATCTCAGTCAGTCCATCATATATCATCATAATTGCCTTTCACTTGCACAACTGAACGAGGTGAATAATAATAAGAGTGCACGTGCATATGACTTAGCTGGAATCTGCGAGCATTCAATAAACAGGAGAAGATAAAGCAATATGGTCTCTTTGTTAAATCAACAATAATGCATATAAGTGGTACTTCAACAATTTAATCATAGTCTTCTCCTATCGACCCCCAAAAGAAAAGAAAAAAATAAAAACTATTTACACGGGAAAGCTCCCAACAAGCAAAAGAAGAACGAGAACTATTTTTGGATTTTCTTTTTAATTATTACTGCTACAGCAAGAAAAGTAAACTACTACTAATTTTTTGTTTTTCTTAAGGTTTAACAAACACACAAGAAGAAAGCAGGAAAAAGAAAATAAACTAGCATGGATATTACAGTGAAAAGGTATGAGCACCGACGTCTAGCAATGAGTGTGTGTGAACATAAATGTAATGTCAGTGGGAAATACGTACTCCCCCAAGCTTAGGCTTTTGGCCTAAGTTGGTTTATTGCCAGGGATGGCCTGGCGGATATCCGTAGGTGTAGCTGGGGTCGTACTACGATGAAGAATAGTTGGGGTTGTACTGTGATGAAGAAGACTCTGACTACCATTGGCTGACAGCCATTTCTGGATCCCAAGAATAAACAGATTGTCGTGGAGGCTCATCTTGTGGTTCCGGTGCCGGGGCTGGTGCAGGATTCCGGTAGGCTTGAACGGCAGCCCGCGTAACGATATAAGGTCCTTCAAATTTAAACAAAGAAGGAGCAGGCAAGGCAATAGTTTCAGGATGATATTTACTTAGATACAGTTTATATTTAAGCTCTCCTTCCCTGCCTTTAACCATAAAATCATGTGCTAGCATACTCTTATAATCCAAACAAGCATTAGGCATCAATTTTTCTTCTTTCTCATGAAGCCTAATAGGTATGTTAAAATGTGCAGCTAGGTGTGAAGAATAAATACTTCCAAAGATGGGGCCTTCGGTACGGTTCAGACTTAACCGTTTGGCAATAATTCCACCCATACTAATAGTGTTATCGCGGTATAAACCATGCAACAAAATGATAATATCAGGAACACTAAAGTTTCCACAGTTTCCACGACCAATCAAGCAACGACTAGCAAATATGGCAAAGTAGCGTAAAACAGGAAAATGTATGCTAGTAATTCTTGCATAAGAAACCTTCCTGGTTTCTCCCATAGAGATGGTGTCAACAAATTCTTCCACATCTTTACGGTGTGGCTCATCTAAAGTACCCTCAAAAGGTATTTTCCAAACCTTGCAAAATTCAGCTAATGGCATCTCAATAACAACATCATATAAATGAAACTCTACCGTAGGAGGTGATTTCTTAGGAAAATAGTAGATGTTTTGCACAAAAGTATTAGTGAGTAAGAGATACTGATGACGTTGGTCGCAGAGGAAGTCGGTGAGGCCAGCATTCTCAGCCAATGAATAAAAATCATCATAAATCCCGGCTGCTCTCAAGAAATCATCGGAAGGCCATTGTGACGCCCGGATAATCTTGCTAAAATAATCCCACGCTAATCAAGCCACATCATCCCGATTACCGATGCTAAACGTCCGTTAGTTCAAACCGCGTCAAATTAAAATTTAAAATAAAGACAAACGACAAAAGTTTTGAAATTTTAAAACTAAATTGTTTGGGTTGTGTCAAATAATGCATAGGTAATTATGGTGGAGAAACCACATTTTTATAAAAAGGTTTAAATGCACTTAAGTAATTAAGGTAGTAGGTAAAACAGTTACTTAAATGCTTTTAAAAATAATAAACTATTACAAACCATTTTATTTTTGAAGAGCTAAATTATTAGTGGCAAAGGCACAATTTGTAACACTAAATTAGGTGCCACTTTTGTATTTTATTAAAACTAAAATAAATAGAAACTATGATAAATCGAAAAGGATAAACAAAAAGAAAACAAAGAAAAGGGAAGAAAAGAAACCCCCCTGGGCCAGTCGGCCCAGCCTTTAGCCAGTGCCGGCCCAACTGGGTCTGCAAGCCCACCCCCAGTCCTCCCTTATCCTCTCGCACCCACCCGAACCCTATCCACTCCCCCACTCCCCCCCACGACGCACCCCCTCCCCCGATCCGGATCGGATCGGGGCTCGCCGCGCCAACCGTCGCCCACGCCAGGATGCCGCCGCCCGGAGCACGCGCCACCTCGCCGGCCTGTCTCCTCCCCACGCCGAACCTCCTCGACCTCCTCCCCGACGGCCTCCCCAAGCCACGAGGAGTTGTCCAGGAGGCGTGCCATCGTCGCCTACCTCGCCGAATCGATTAGTGAGACCTCATCGACAGCGCCCACGTCGTTCCCCTCCATCGGCGAACCGTCACTGCTCGTCTTCGAATCGTGCTTCCTAAGCCCCTCCGGACCTCCCAGATCCGTCCCGAGCACACCCCGAGCATCGCTGTGAGGCCTCCGCTCGATTCCCCTTCTCCATTTTGTTTGTTTGTCGACGGAGGTCGTCGTAACACCATTCTAGATGGGGATCTTCTCTCGCGCGCTCCTGGCCACGCTCGTCGCGCCTCTAGTTGACCTGGCTGCACCCCTGCGCGCCCTAGGCGAGCACCTCGCCGCGCAGCTTCCTGCCTCGCCCCACAATCGCTGCTGGCCCCTCCGCGCGTGGCCGCGCCTAGCGGCCTCCCCGCGCCATGCTCCTCTGCCGCCGTGCTCGGCTTGTTGTTGCGGCCCACGCATTGCGTGCGCCTCACCCTCGCCTACCTCTGCCGCCAGTCCCACCTCGCCCCTCTACGCTGCCTCCGGCCACCGGTCCCCCCCTCCCATGGCTCCAGCCGCGCCATGGCTGCCGGTGCGCGCCCTCCTGGGCGCCCGGGTGTTCCCCGCCCCTGGTGGCCTCGGGCACGAGCGCCCAGCGCCCGCCCCGTTAACTGCCGCCCAAACCCGCTATGGCCTGGGGCCTATGACCAGTGGGGCCCCGCCCAGAACGTTTAGTAAAAAAAAGGAATTGAAAAATAATAATAAAGATAAAAATAATTAATTAATTAAGGAATTAATTAACTTAACTTATTTGTTTAATTAAACTAAACAACTAATTAAGCTAACTAATTAACCTAAACCCTAATTAACCTAAATAGAGAATGACAGGTGGGTCCCACTGGACCCACATGTCAGGTTGACCAGGTCAACGATCAACGTTGACTGCTGACGTCATGCTGACGTCAGCGAACACTATTCTGGATAATGTTGACTTAATTAATAATTAATAAATTAGAAAATGATTTAAAACTTTAAAAATTAATATAAAATAAACCGTAGCTCGGATCGAAAAAACTTTGTATATGAAAGTTGCTCAGAACGACGAGACGAATCCGAATACGCAGGCCGTTCGTCCGCCACGCATACCTAGCATAGCAAACACGCAACTTTCCCCCTCCGGTTCATCTGTCCGAAAACGCGAAACACCGGGGATACTTTCCCGGTTGTTTCCCCCCTTCACCGGTATCACCTATCCCTGCGTTAGATCACCTCTAGCACCGCATTTGTCATATAATGCTTTTATTATGCACCCCTATAGGGAAGTTAATCTATTCGAATAGCCGTGATCTTCGGTAACAGGACGACTTGGAGTTGTACCTTGAGCTTATGACAACTAGAACCGGATACTTGATAAAACACACCCTTCCAAGTGCCAGATACAACCGGTGGTCGCTCTCTCTCAGGGATATGAGGAGGGGATCGCCGGGTAGGATTATTGCTATGTGATGTTACTTGGAGGACTACAACCTTCCCTCTTCTACCTGGTGCAAGACAGGTGACCAAAAGCGTAGTCTTCGTTAAGACTAGCTATCCCCCTCTTATTCTGGCTTTCTGCAGTTCAGTCCACTGATATGGCCCTTTACACATATATCCAGGCATATGTAGTGTAGCTCCTTGCTTGCGAGTACTTTGGATGAGTACTCACGGTTGCCTTGTTCCCCCTTTTCCCCCCTGTCTCAACTCGATTGCTGCAACCAGACGATGGAGCCCAGGAGCCAGGCGCCACCGTCGATGACGACTACTACACCGGAGGCGCCTACTACTACGTGCAGTCCGCTGACGACGACCAGGAGTAGCTAGGAGGATCCCAGGCAGGAGGCCTGCTCCTCTTTCGATCTGTATCCCAGTTTGTGCTAGCCTTCTTAAGGCAAACTTGTTTAACTTATGTCTGTACTCAGATATTGTTGCTTCCGCTGACTCGTCTATGATCGAGCACTTGTATTCGAGCCCTCGAGGCCCCTGGCTTGTATTATGATGCTTGTATGACTTATTTATGTTTTAGAGTTGTGTTGTGATATCTTCCCATGAGTCCCTGATCTTGATCGTACACGTTTGCGTGCATGATTAGTGTACGATTAAATCGGGGGCGTCACAAGTTGGTATCAGAGCCGACCGCCTGTAGGAATCCCCCTTCCACACTCCTTGGCCGAAGTCGAGTCTAGACTTTACAAAACTTTTACTAACATGGCTGTGCGGCCCACGGGCCCACGTCGCCATTGGGTGGTATTAGGATCTTTTACTCCTCGATCTTTACTCTGGGATTCTGAACTCTCTTCTATTCGGGTTAAATGAATTTGCTAAAAACAAAACTAACTTTAGGTTCTCGCAAGTACTTTCTCCCGGAGAGCCCCTCACTTCAGATGATCGTCTG
>LR880972.1:302844818-302859643 GCA_904067115.1 Aegilops sharonensis
TTTCTTATGAGCAGGGAAATATTTAGCAGAGAAGTAATAAATCATATCCTGGGGACTACGCACACAACCAGGATCAAGAGCATTAAACCATAACTTAGCATCACCCTTTAATGAGAACGGAAAAAAATTTAGGATATAGAAGTAGCGAGATCTCTCATCATTAGTGAACAGGGTGGCTATATCATTTAATTTAGTAAGATGTGCCACAACAGTTTCAGATTCATAACCATGGAAAGGATCAGATTCAACCAAAGTAATTATATCAGGATCAACAGAGAATTCATAATCCTTATCGGCAACACAAATAGGTGAAGTAGCAAAAGCAGGGTCAAGCATCATTTTATCTCTAAGTGATTCTTTGTTCCATTTAGTTAATAACCTCTTAAGTTCACGACTATCTTTGCAAGCTAAAATAGCTGCAGAAGATTCCATATCAAAAATATAACCCTCGGGAATAACATGCCTTTCTTCATCATCACTTTCATCATTATAATCAGATTCAATAATTTCTTTCTCTCTAGCCCTAGCAAGTTCTTCATGAAGAAATTCACTAAGGGCACAGTGGTATCAAGCATATAAGTAGTTTCATTATAAGTATCATGCATAGCAGAAGTGGCATCATCAATAACATGCGACATATCAGAACGAATAGCAGAAGCAGGTTTAGGTGTCGCAAGCTTACTGATAACAGAAGGTGAATAAGTGTAGAGCTAGATGGCAGTTCCTTACCTCCCCTCTTAGTTGAGGGATAAATTTTTGTCTTAGCGTCTTTCAAGTTCTTCATAGTGTCCAGCAGATATAAATCCCAAGTGACTCAAAGAATAGAGCTATGTTCCCTGGCAACGGGGCCAGAAATTAGTCTTGATAACCAACAAGTGTAGGGGATCGCAACAACTTTCGAGGGTAGAGTATTCTACCCAAATTTACTGATTCGACAAAAGGGGAGCCAAAGAATATTATCATGTATTAGCAACTGAGTTGTCAATTCAGCCACACCTGGATAACTTAATATCTGGAGCAAGGTATTTAGTAGCAAAGTAATATGATAGTAGTGGTAACGGAAATAAAAGGTATCGGAAGCAAAATTAATATTTTTGGTATTTTGTAGTGATTGTAGCAATAGCAACGGGAAAGTAAATAAGCGTAAACCAGTAGATGGAAAACTCGTAGGCATTGGATCGGTGATGGATAATTATGCTGCGGTTCATCATGTAACAGTCATAACATAGGGTGACACAGAACTAGCTCCAATTCATCAATGTAATGTAGGCATGTATTCCGAATTTAGTCATACGTGATTATGGAAAAGAACTTGCATGACATCTTTTTTCCTACCCTCCCGTGGCAGCGGGGTCCTAATGGAAACTAAGGGATATTTAGGCCTCCTTTTAATAGAGAACCGGAACAAAGCATTAGCACATAGTGAATACATGAACTTCTCAAACTATGGTCATCACCGGGAGTGGTCCCGATTATTGTCACTTCGAGGTTGCCGGATCATAACACATAGTAGGTGACTATAGACTTGCAAGATAGGATCAAGAACTCACATATATTCATGAAAACATAATAGGTTCAGGTCTGAAATCATGGCACTCGGGCCCTAGTGACAAGCATTAAGCATTGCAAAGTCATAGCAACATCAATCTCAGAACATAATGGATACTAGGGATCAAACCCTACATGATAGATCTCATCCAACCCATCACTGTCCAGCAAACCTATGATGGAATTACTCACGCACGGCGGTGAGCATCATGAAATTGGTGAAGGAGGATGGTTGATGATGACGACGGCGACGAATCACCCTCTCCGGAGCCCTTAACGGACTCCAGATCAGCCCTCCCGAGAGGTTTTAGCGCTTGGCGGCAGCTCCGTATCATAAAACGCGATGATTTCTTCTCCTTGATTTTTTCTCCCCGAATGCAAATATATAGAGTTGGAGTTGGCGTCGGAGGAGGTCCAGGGGCCCACGAGGTAGGGGGCGCGCCCTAGGGGGGGGATTGCGCCCCCACCTTCATGGACAGGGTGTGGGCCCCCTGGTCTTCATCTTTGGCGAGGATTTTTTATTATTTATTATAAGATATTCCGTGGAGTTTCTGGTCATTCCGAGAACTTTTGTTTTCTGCACATAAAACAACATCAGTGCAATTCTGCTGAAAACAGCGTCAGTCCGGGTTAGTTCCATTCAAATCATACAAGTTAGAGTCCAAAACAAGGGCAAACGTGTTTGGAAAAGTAGATACGACGGAGACGTATCAGCCAACACGAATAGGAAATCCAATCTCGTTTTGTGCAGTTGCACTGAAATCAAGCATGTGTTTCGCGTAGCGAAGCAAAATGTCGCAATAGCAACAAGTTGAATAGATTTCCGTGTTTAAACAGAGGCAAAAAAGGAATCAATTACTGTCTAATAAAGGAGGATGAAACATGCGGCCACAAAAATGGTAATCCCGCCAATCCCTAACAAATGTTGCAGTTTTGAAATAAGATTCAGTAGTTAATTCTGAGAGTGGCATCGATTACTGGCTTATAAAGGGGGTGATGTTGAATTTGTTGTAACAAAGCAACAAGCATCATGTCTGGGGTGGTCCCATTTTTGTTCACTACTTAATGGGAAAAGATAGCAATACAATAGCTCCAATTCAACGTTTATTTAAAACAGTACCAAAACAAGTAGCACAACATCTCAAAGCACACTACACATCATGTGGTTGAGACCAAGATTTGAAACAACTCGCCTCGAAGACTGGAAACATATCTCGATCTCCTTTTGTGAAGTTCCACCAAAATTAAGCAAAGTCACCGTTGTGACATTCAAGTTGAACTGCACAAAACACTCTTAAAACATAAGTGTTTCGAGTAGCGAAGCAAAATGTCGCAATAGCAAGAAGTTGAATCGATACCCCTATTTTAACAGAGGCAAAAAGGAAACAATTACTTGCCGATAAAGGAGGTTGAAACAAACGGTGATGTAGAGTATGTAGCCAAGCATCATATATGCGCTGGTAACATATTTGTTCTCTTTGAACCTTCTTCCTATGTGAGGGCAGGAAATCTAGTCCTGCACAAACGACCCGACCCCCCAGTTTCTTTCCGTTTTAAACAAAGAGATCGGTTCCTTACAGATGTGTGTACTGGGTTACCCCCGTTTTCCCTTTTAGACCTACAAAGCGGCTGGATAGCCAGTCTATACTACTTCCCGCCCCTCCTTTCCTCATTGAACCACGTCCTAGATTCTTGCTCCATCCCACCGCACCCTTCTTTTCTCTTTGAACCAAGACCTAGATTCTACTACAGATCGAAAAAGATCCACATGCAGCTAGAGCAACGACGGTTTCAAAGAAACTTATACCTTAGGGTCGTCGGGATGTGGCAAGGCGTGCGGAGGGAGGCCGGATCTGCCCACACTACGTACGGCAGCGAGGAAGAAGGGGTCGGTGGCAATCCCGCACAGGCGCTGTGTGAAAGAGAACAGCGCAGCCGGCAGTGGATTGCCTCCCTCCCCGAAGGCGATAGAGTGAATGCTTCACCTCCTCCCCTTACCGGTGCGACGGGATACAGACGCCTCCTTCACCAGCTGTGAGGGGGGAGAGAGACACAAGAGGCCAACGCAGTCTTGTTTAGATCTGGTGAAGAGAGGGTGAGAGACTGTGAATATAGCAAACCCTAACAAAGAAACGCTGAGCCTCCAGCATGTAACATATATGTAGTGCGGCGAGAGTGTGGAAAGTGTAAACCCTAGTGAACAAGCACCGAGGCTTCCCCTTATATATACTACTGTAGTACGGACTGAGCTCCGGTGCCTTCACTGCATGTGCTTTTGGCTGTATGACAGGTGAGCCAGCCACATTTTGGGCCCACCTTTCATAAATCCAAAGGCAGGTGCACTAAGTCAATGAAGCAGCGTCCATATAGTACTCTCGTGTATACGACTAATATATACTCCTTCCTTTCCGGTTTATAGGGCTTATCTCAAAATTTTAGTTTTTCCATTTTATAAGGCTCAATTTGGTTGTTTCCCAACACATGTTCAGATTCCAAGGTGCATTAAATCATTGCATGCAAGTATTAAGAGAAAATTGACCAATGCATGTACTTTATGCATGCATGCATTGAAATTAATGCATTGATAAACATAATTTTTTGAGCAAAACAAGAGCATTAATTAGGTGCTTTTGCAAACTACAAAAAGTATTCCACCACTCACCATCTATCTTGGTTGGTGAGATTTTTGAATTGAGCCCTATAAACCGGAAAGGAGGGAGTAGTGGAGTGGTTTTCTTATTCTCTCCAATAACAATCGTTTTAAATTGTGTAAGTACAAAATGAAACTCTTTATTTAATGTACAGTGAAGAAAACTAGTACTACTTCCGATGAACTAACGATCCACGCCCACACGTCCTGGTCGCACTTCCTGTCCTTCACTTGTGGAACACTACCCTCCCTTGAGTGAACAACCACGCATGCGCCAAATTATCGGAAACGTGTGAGAGTGTGTACAAATAAAGAATTTTAATTTCCATTATCGGAAAGGTTTGAGAGTATTACAAAGTTTGACTTCAGTCAAACTAATATGCAGAGTAAATAAAAATGGAGGGCTACTACGTCCATCCGGGTTTTTAGTCCACACCATTTTTTAAATCAAAGTTATTAGCTGGACAAATAAAATTACAGGGGAGCTGGAGACAAAGTTGTGATAAGGCTTAGAAATCAATACAAAACTTATGCCCTTAGTACCAACGTCGATCCTTCTTCAAGGAAACATTTCGTTCATAGCCAATTGTGTGATAAAATTGCACCAACGTGAAAGACGACTGCGTCTCCAACGCAACCAAGGTGAACTGACGAAGGATATCGTCTTTGTGCGTAACAAGCAAAGAGCACTGATGGAAGACAGCTTGTTTTTCATTGAAAATCGATCAGCTTCACCAGCCGACGCAACCATGAGGCGCAACCATGAGCATCGATAGGTCATCGTGGTGATGCATCATCCATTTGGCATCAACTTTGTGTGAGGCACCTATGAAGTTCGATAGATCCTCACTGTGGTCTATTTCTTCTCAGTAGTCAAGCTCGAGGAAGGAAGAACGACGTGGCAGAGGACAGTGAGGCGGAACAACAATGGCCATCCAATTTTGTGCAGTTCCACTAAAATTGAGGAAGACATGCCTGGGTATGGAGACACGCATCGCTGTTTCCAAAAATATAAATATGGGTTAGCAACGAAATCTCAATTTTCGATAAGAATTAATGAAAAGTACACCAACAAACAGAAGCATCATAATTATCTTGATGGGAACTAAACCAGGATACCCGAGAAAAAAAGCATTTCTTAATTTAACCAGTGATAGTACTACCACAATGCTCCCTCCGTTCGTGAATAAGTGTACATCTACCTTTTGTCTTAAGGAAAATATTTAAAATTTTGATCAATTTTATAGAGAAGAGTAGTAGCATATATGAGGTCAAATTGGTACATTATGAAACTACATTTCAAAATGAATTGGGTGATACTAATTTAGTACCATAATGCTGCAACTTTTTCCTATAAAGTTGGTCAAAGTTTTAAAACATTGACTTAGGACAAAACCTAGATGTACACTTATTCGCGGACGGAGGGCGTATGGACAATGACCGCACAACCACCATGTACTTTTTGTCGAAATAACATGTATACGACCACCGAGGCATAAATCAGGACAACTTTTCGAGTGGCATTTCCTCTATAATAGTACTAGTAGGTGATGTTGGACCAGCCGACGAACCCTAGCGACTATGCACGGGGAGCTGGGGAGTAGTCGCATAGAAGAAAACCCGCACGCAGCAACCTGGGAGCTGGACTAGTATAAGAAGTTATACCTCTGGTGGGTCGAGATGTTGTGTAGGCGGGCGGGCGCCCACACGACGGCAGCGAACAAGGGCGCGGAGTATCTTCGTCCGCGCCAGCGCCGGCTCCGAGAGGACGGTGCACATCGGCTTCCTCCATCACCGATGGCGACAACGTCAACGCTGCACCTCCTCACCTCCCACATCGGGCAGGATTCAGCCGGATCTGTGACCACCGGTGAGGAGAGAGATAGAGTGGACACTGTCATCTTGTTTTGATATGGAGAGGGTCAGAGAGCGAGACGCGAGAAACTCTATCAAACAAGAGGCTATAATGGAGTAAAAAAAATCTCTCCATAGCAGTGGTTTTAAATAGAATACGCGCGTTCCCGGAAAAAAGAAACGAAAACTGGCGGACAATTTTTAAGGGTCTGTCTAGGACACATCTAGATGTGACATAGTTATGTCACATCTAAGTTGATGTCCACTCTTTCCAAGTTTTTTTGTTTCTTGTTGCTACATTATATACTTAAGGGAGCTTAGATGTGATATCCTTAAATAACATCTAGATGTGAATTACACAAACGGATTTTCTAATGTACCAAGAAAGAAAACTCGATCAGAAACACGCCCCCGCTTCCAGGTCGCGAGAGTCGTCGCGCACACACACATAGACATAGACATGCATATCCGTGTTTATGTTAAATTCCATTTCCATATCCATCTCCAATCATATTTGTCCAACTGGCACATTATTTACGTTGTTAATTATATACGCAGCAATATTAACGTACATCATCTCTTGTTTGCGAATGTCCGGACCGCTGCCACGGCCGGTCCTGACCAACCCGGACCCTCTTCATCACCCGCGCATGCTTCCCACCCGAAACGGTCAGTGCCGCATTCATGCCCGGACAGAACGGATGCAACCTCTCACTGGCACCGGCACTGAAGCGGCGCGCCGGCCGAGAGAGCGTCGCCCGCGCCGCTTCTGGGTGCACGCGGCTGCTCCGCGTTCAAAGGTCGCAATAGCTTTCTACAACATGCATGTAATAAGTTATTGGGAGTTCGTGCTACAGCTAGCTGTCCTCCCCCAACTCGTCAATCTCTTCCAGTAGTCCTAGTACTCCATGGCGCTATCCATCGACAAGCAGGCGGGAAAGTTATCGTATACTCGGTTTGCGGTGAGTGGCATGCCGAGTGATCCAACAAAACGAAACGTTGGTTTCTCTCCGTTTCCATTTTGTCGCCATTTTCCACTCCATTTTCATTCCTATTCCAAGGTTGCCCAGTTACAACATTCCATCAAATACAAAGGAAAACTAACACGCATGCTGATGCATCTCAATGATTCACAGATCATAGCTAATATTGACTTTACAACTAAAGAAAAAAGTTGTGAGAGCGTGTACGAAAGAAAAACTACTGATGGGGTCACTACGACTTAAACCCTAAAGCCTAAACATGATTTAATTTCCTGGCCAGGTAGAACCTGTCGAAGGAAAGACGGCTGGCACCCTCGGATCATATGATGCTTTTGTGCAGTTCCACTAAAATCGACCTGAGCATCCCTGATGGCAAAGATATTGAAGAAGTGTGATTAGAATAATAGTACTGGCACTAGTTCATGAGACATAAACTCATCACAAGTAGAAGCCGGTAGAAGTAGAGAAAGATCAACATGGAGATGGAGCTACGGTAGTGGAGCAAGCCGGCTCCAAAAGGTAGATGGACTACCTGGGACGTCGGGTTGTAGCTAGAAGGGCGGTTGGGACGCGGCATCGGCCCATACCGCGGTGACCCCCGATTGGGACGCACCGACTGTGGGTTTTCTCCCTCGCCGATGTCGACCGTGTCTACGCAGAACATTGTTCCCTTCCCCCAGCTGTGGGATCAGGCCCGTCGTTCTATGCTTGTGAAGAGAGCAACCTAAGCAAGCAGGCTTGTAGCTTATGCTCCTGCTAGTGTATATATAGTGGTTTTCTTTTTCTCTCCATATCAACCATTTTATATTGCGTACATTTCATTCAAGAGTGAAATGATGGTTGCTTCTTCTGACTAACTTACTGTGTGATTTGACTGCTCCTTAGTGGCCCCTATAGGTACTCCCCCTATGTGTATGCAACAGTCACATGCACACATGGACGCAAAAATGCGCGCGAAGCCCTAATGCATGCATGTCCGAGCACACGAGGGAACACACACGATCACACTCAAGTGCTCAACCTACAAGTGCATGCACACACATACTCAGTCAGGGTGAGCTAGTGACCGTATAAACACCGGAAAATATATATATTGAGCGCAATGAGCGTATTATGAAGTCCACTGACCGTATTTTTACAAATATACAGTGACAGACAGTGTATTCATCTTGTTTGAAATTAAGGCATATTAACCGGAGAGGAGGCAGTATGGACTAGCATTACTTTGCTATGTCCCGTCAACTTGCCGAACGAGGTACGTACTATACTACTCCCTCCTTTCCGGTTTATAGGGCTCAATTCAAAAATCTCACCAACCAAGATAGGTGGTGAGTGGTGGAATACATTTTGTAGTTTGCAAAAGCATCTAATTAATGCTCTTGTTTTCCTCAAAAAATTATTTTTATCAATGCATTAATTGCAATGCATGCATGCATAAAGTACATGAATTGGTCAATTTTCTCTTAATACTTGCATGCAATGATTTAATGCACCTTGCAATCTGAACATGTGTTGGGAAACAACCAAATTGAGCCTTATAAAATGGAAAAACTAAAATTTTGACATAAGCCCTATAAACCAGAAAGGAGGGAGTAGTACTAGGAACCGGATGGGGGAGCTTCTGCACTCTTATTATAATTTTAAAATGTGATAAAGCAATCTTCAACACATTTGGTTCTCTTCGAGGGTTCTCGCATGTGATAATAGAAGTTGATTGCATGGAACACTCGCCACAATTCTCGCTTAATTCTGGCTCATATCCTGTTACAAATAGTAGCGCTCGGTAATATTTCCTCTTTTTTTGTTATTTAGCATGTAAACAGGTCAGCAAACCTTGCGGCACATCTTCGTGCGAACTGTGCTTGCTGCACTTTGAATGTGGCCGAGAGCTGGCTTGATGAAACACCTCGCTTCCTACTTCTTTTTTTGCGGGGTACCTCGCTTCCTAGTGACCAGTGTCTTGGCTGATCGTCCCAAGAATGCTTATGTATGAATAAAGATCTCTCATTTACCCGCAAAAAAGATTAAGAGATATTAACCGGAAAGGAGGGAGTATGGACTAGCACTACTTTTTGGTTTGTCCCATCAACTCGCAGAACAAGGAGAAGCTTGCAGGACAAGGTGAAGCTCGCTTACGCCTTTTGACTAATGCAACCTACCGTCGGTGGACATCCATCAGTCCATTCGGTGTCAGATTGTCAAAGGCATACACTGTAGTACCCAACATGCGGAGTACCATCATTGTTTGACTTCACGAAGAGGCGAAGAGCCAAGCGCAGTAGTACGAGTAGTACTACTACTAGAACCGCGTGGTGGAGCGTCTGTACTCTTATTTTTTTATCTCCGATAAAGTACACGTTTATTCCGGAGAAGGGCGGAAAACGGCAGCCCAACATGTAATGAATGATATCGATCAACCAACCATGCTCGAATATATGTTGGCCTCCGTGCAAGCCTGTCTGTGTGTTACCGCTCCTCGTCTCTCTCAAGGAACGGCGGGTTGGCTCTTTGCCGTCAATTGAGATCGGTTTGCTCACACTCCTGTCCCACATGTCAGTGATATGCCAAGAGGAGGTTCATTGACCGACCGGCCATACGCGTACTTGCTTTTGCACCTTCATACCACTCCTACCTCCGTCACAGTTTACAGGGCACGCTTCATTATGATGCATTTCTCTCAATGCATTTCCACCACCAAAGAGACTTTAGACGCGTTGGGTTTAATGCTCATTTAATCAGGGCGTGGTAACCGCAATAAAGTCCACAATTTTCTCTCCATGTACTGTACTACTACGGAGTGGAGTAAGTGCATGCATGTGTGTACCCGGGGTGGAAGCACTGCATGCATGTGTGTACGCATTATTCCCTCTAGTAATAGATGCCGTGCTATAACTACCAATGCTATTTTTCAGGCCGATCGCTAGTCGTCTTGGTCCCACAGATTTTTTTTCTTTTTTCTGAAGCGCGTTGTATAAACAGTGACGGATGGAGTAGTATGAGCGGATTCAAAGAAGAGCGTATTGATGGTTTCTTCTTCAGAGCAACTTAAAGTGGAAAGGTGGGGCTTATGATTTGACTGCTCATTACTAACAATTAATGCGGCGCAACGACCGGGCTGAGTCTCCCATGCAGTTGTGTACTACGCCCTCGGTTCTTAAATATACTCCGGAGTATTTGACTTTCTAGAGATTTCAACGAGTGACTACTCAAATATTTGTCTTTTTAGAGATTTCAAATGGAGTGGCACATACGCATGTATATAGACATATTTTAGAGTGTAGATTCACTCATTTTGCTCCGTATGTAGTCACTTGTTGAAATCTCTAGAAAGATGAATAGAATATTTAGGAACGGATGGAGTACACATACGAAGCAAAATGAGTGAATCTACACTCTAAAATATGCCCGTTTGAAATTATTAAAAGACAAATATTTAGGAACGAAGGAGTATAATTTTCTGCATGGCACATGGACCCGGATGATGAAGAGGCTTCTGGCAATGCTATCAAGCTTCCATCATTTGTTTACATAATTGACGTACTATACAAATAATTTTCCAGCGACATGAAATTGTACAATGGTGTGAGCTTTCAGCTTTTGTTTCGCGTGTCTTGCCATGGATGCTCTTTCGGAAACAATAAAAAACTAACTTCCTTGCTAATGCATGTCAATAATTAGCAGATCAGAGCTAATAATTACATCACAACTGAAGACATAGTTGTGAGAAGGTGTTAAACTAAAATCGATCCATGCTTTCATTGGCAGCAACGTCCCCCCAGCTCTGTCTAAATCAACAAGGCATGTTGGGAAAAAAAGTAGCTGTCTGGAGCATGCAACATTCCGATCATTTTGTGCGGTTCCACTAAAATAGAGCTGAGCGTCCCTGTTTCAAAGATATTAAGTGTGATTACGATAAGAGAGGATTGCTTATAAAACAATAAACACACAAATAGAAGCCGGTCACCTTTGCGGTCTCTCTTCAGACTAACTAGTTGGAGAAGCTTAGGCTCGGAGTTGGATGAGGAGGATAGAGCAAAACCAATCTCCCTTTGTGCAGTCGCACTGAAATGTAGAGACATTGCCTGTGTGACATTTTAGTACAACTGCACAAAACACTCTTAAGAAAAAAAGTGATTTGTGCAGTTCACCACAAGGTCGAAATAGCAACGAGGTGAAATGGATAGCCCTGTTTGCAAAAAAGAGGTAGAAAGGAAACAATTACTGGCCAATAACAGTTGATGACACATGCGACGACAAAAAAGAAGCATATTGTAACACCCCAAAATTTTGACCTTGATTTATTAATGAAAATTTTGCCAGGAAATTAAATTTTTATTTTCTGGTTTTATCTTTTAATTTCACATCACTCTATCCCTCCAAATTTTTTGAGTTTTTCCTTCTAGGTGGGAACCTTTCAAATATATTGTTGGACTTGTATATCTTCCCAAGACCATTTCTATTTATCAGTGGAATTATTTCTACTATTATCTTTCCTGAACTTCATTTCTTTAAAAAAAGATTTTTCATAAGTTTTAGATTCCCATTTTGCACTGCAACCCTTTCAAATACTTCTTTAAAGTTTCCACCAAAATTTGGGGATGTCATGTGATGTTCCCACATGACTTTTATGCAAAAATATCTTTTAGTCATTTGCAGATTTTGAGCCCTACCCCAAGTTTTTAAATCTAGTCCAGTTTGTGATTTGCACTACAACCTATTTAAATATTTCTTTAAAATTTCCACCAAAATTGGAGAATGTTAGTAGTAGTGTATAATTCAACTTTATGCAAAAACCCATTGTTGATCTTGAAAAATTTGAGCAAATCATCCTCATCTTCATTCTGGTCCAGTTTGGTGAATTGCACTGCAGCCATATTTTATCTTGCCCTATTGCCCTTGATTATTTCTCCTGCTTATTGACCACTCTACCAAACCCTTAAGTCCAGGAGATTGGACCCATTGGAGTATTTTTGGTCCATGCAATAATGCCCTCCATTTTCTGTCCAGATTTGGTTTTCTCAAAAACTTGCACTAACAAGTTTCTGGTCTTGCCAAAGTAACCTTGCCACCATTACCTACATCTAAAGAGACACTGATCTGAAGTTTTTGGCCACCCTAAGAGATGCCTAAATGCCAATGGCATTCTGTCAAACACCTTGTGTGCATGGCCAGATTTGGCCTAGTTTTTAGTTTGCATTATGGACTTGATTCCCTGGCCCAGCAATCATATCCACTAACCTCCTAGCTACCTCTAACCTTGTACTGTTAACTTGCATTGTCACCCAAGCCCTCTAGCATGCATTGGTGTTTCGTCGAGCACCTGACGTGCATGCTCTCGGCGCGCCCAGAGCGCATGTTTTGCACGCGCACGTGTAACCGAGCCGCCGCAGCCGGCCCCTGGCCTTTGCTCGCCCGCAGGGCCGCGCCCTATTCTCATCCGCTCATCAGAGCCATCCAAGCCACCCCTGGAACCCCGCAGCGCCACCGTCAGGTCAGCCATGGCAGCTAGCGGACGGCCGCTGCAGGCTCCTGCCATGGACGGCGCTGCCCGAGCCACAGCCGCGCGCCAGCTCGCCCCTACACAGCCCAAGCTCATCCATTCGCTCCTCCAAGCCGCCCCCTGCATCGCCACGTCGTCTACGGCCACATAAGCAGCTCACCGTCGATCTTAATTATCCCCGGCCGCCGCGGAACCGACCTAGCTATGCTATAAATAGGGACCCCAAGCTCGTCCAGACCTTCAGGCGACCTCAGCCCATCCGTCTAGTGCTCCTACCAGCAATCGATGTAGGGAGGTCGTCTTCCCCGTCTTCGGTCAGTTTGGCTGCCGCCACGCTCCGGTCCCGTTCGTCGCGAGCAGGGCCTCCCCAGTCCATCCAGTGCCACCGTCCAACTCGCCTAGACCTTGCGTAGCCACCCCAACTCTCAAACCCGATCGGGAGCCACCGTAGCTCGAGACCCCGATCCACCAGAAGCCACCGTCCGCCAAGCTCGCTGTCGGCGACCCCCTTGTCCCCACAACCCTCTTGACCACTGGTAGGACCTTCCTGGACTGGCGGATCCATCCCAGCCCTCGAAATCCAGTGGGGAGCCATCGTTCGTCGACGGCAATCGCCGGAGCTCCGCCTCTGCTCGGCCAGAGGAGAAAGAAGGCGCGGGCGACTGGTCAAACCTAACGAGTGGGCCCGATGGACCCACTGTCAGTGACCCAGCGGCGGCCCGCGCTCGCATTACTGGAAGTGTAAAATCCAGAGTATGTTTCCTCCTGTTCGGAAACGTATTACTCCCCGAACCGTTTTCTTTTTCTGTTTTTTTATAAAAAACAGAATTTTGACTAATCTTTGACTGGCTATAACTTTTAAAATACAAGTCCAGTTGATTTGATTTTTTTCTGTTGTTTCTCAAATTTTGTCTAGTTTATTTTCATATTTATCTGAAAATTTTCCAAATAACTTTTTTGTACTGTTTTTGAACTATGTGTTAATTCAAATATTCCAAAAATAGGATTTTCGAGAAGAAGGCAACTTTCAAAAATGCACCCCGCCTCTCCACAACTTGAAGGCAAGCATTCTGAACCCCGGCATAATATTTGTTGTGCGTCAATTGATGCAAATACGACACCACCTTAACGCGAAGTATACGATATTTCATGTGGTGTTATGTTCATATTCATGAGTGCATAATGATGATTCCTTGTTGTTGGAATTTGATATGCTTCTGATAGTAATCACCCTCATATGCCTTTCATGCCTATCGGGAATAATCCGGGAAAGTCTCTGTCTTGGGTAGACACAAACTTGTCTCTAATAATTCGTTGAGACGATTATGTCCGGTAATGCATGGTGAGGTATGATGAGTGGTGATTCTGTTTGTTGGGGTGAAACATACTCGTTATAATAATCATGCAGGGAATGCCTTAACCTCCTGAGTCGACCGTAGATCGAGCCTTGTTCTAGTAACCCCCATACTTGTTTCGTACTACCACTTGTCCCTGCCATAGGTAGGGTACGATTTAGTAAGTTGTCAACCCCTTCCTAGCACACACCGTACAAAGATGCCCTGGTGGAAGATACCGGCTGCATCCGGTAGACATGCCACCTGGCCCGGGGGCATGGGTGTTTCCGGTTGGAGCCGGGGGGTAGCTCCCCTAGTTTGCGCGCATTATAAATTTTGTTATCCCATGCTAGTCGAGGTTGTAGCTTCCCCACTTAGAGTTTCTCTTAACGGGTGTCGTGGGTGATCCCAGACACCGGTAAGTTAGACTCGTGTGTGCGGTCAGGTGTGTTTTCAATTAAAAGACCGTAGATGAAATTAGTCCCGATGGACTAAATGAATCCGTTACTCGTGGGTAAAGAGTACACCCTCTGCAGAGATTATACCTATTCGAATAGCCGTGTCCATGGTTAAGGACTACAGTCTGGGATGGGTCAAGTGTCGGTCTTAGTGTCGGTCTTCAGAGGAAAAATTGCTAAGCCAGAACATGGATCATGACTTGTGACTCATGATGATTAGGATTATTATTATGGACTAAAAATTTACATTATTTGCATTATTGAGTATCCTTGGGACGGTTCTATCTCCTTGATACTCACTGTGATTATTTATTTATAAGCCCTTTATGTGGTGTCGCCCAGACGCCCGACTGTGGTATGCTTGCTATTTAAATTACTTATAAGCCCTTTATGTGGTGTCGCCCAGACGCCCGACAGTGGCATGCTTGTCATTTCTTTTATTTATAAGCCCTTTATGTGGTGTCGCTCAGACGCCCGACTGTGGCGTGCTTGTTATTT
>LR880972.1:302886651-302897370 GCA_904067115.1 Aegilops sharonensis
GTATTTGCGTGGCAACCGTCTGACATCCCCGGTGTTCCCAGGAAAGTAATCGAGCACCACCTTGCCGTCTGTCCTCATGCGCGGCCCGTCAAGCAGAAAGTCAGGAAGCAGGCAGTGGAGCGCCAAGAATTCATCGCAGAAGAAATCAAGAAATTGGAAGCAGCAGGCCTTGTCAGAGGAGTGCTCCATCCTACGTGGTTGGCCAACCCTGTAGTGGTGCGCAAGGCAAACGGGAAATGGAGGCTTTGTATCGACTTTACCGATGTCAATAAAGCTTGTCCCAAAGACCCATTTCCCTTGTCGTGCATCGACCAGATTGTTGACTCCACGGCCGGATGTGACTTGCTTTCATTTCTTGATGCATACTCAGGATACCATCAGATCTTCATGGCAGAAGAGGATGAGGAGAAGACCGCATTCATCACCCCATGTGGCACCTACTGTTTCGTACGGATGCCTTTCGGTTTAAATAATGCTGGTTCAACATTTGCAAGGGTAGTCCATGACGATTTTGAGCCGCAAATGCACAGAAATGTGGAAGCCTACATGGATGACATAGTGGTCAAGAGCAAGGACAAGGCGACTCTGATACAAGATTTAGACGAAACCTTAGCAAATCTGCGCAAGATCAACCTCAAGCTCAACCCCGAGAAGTGTGTGTTTGGAGTCCCCTCTGGCAAGCTTCTCGGGTTCTTCGTGTCTCAGCGGGGAATCGAAGCCAATCCCGACAAGATCAAGGCCATAGAGCAGATTGAAGCACCAAAGCGCGTCAAAGATGTACAAAGACTTGCCGGTTGCGTAGCTGCTCTCAGCAGGTTTATCTCTAGGTCTGCTGAGCGCGCCCTGCCATTTTTCAAAATATTGAAAAAGGCAGGTCCAATGAAATGGACTCCAGAAGTGGAGGCTGCACTGCAGGACTTAAAGAGATACCTGTCCTCCACTCCAACACTTGTCGCACCTAAGCCACAAGAAAAGTTGCTGCTATATATAGCGGCAACCAATCAAGTGGTTAGTGCTGCATTAGTAGCGTAGAGGGAGGCGGATGATGAGCCAGCAACCACGGCAGATGCATCCAGCGACAAGCAAGGGACTTCACCGGCAAGCTCTGGTCCCGACAAAGATGGATCTGCGCAGGCGCGTGAGAAGATGCAGAAAAGAATGGTGCAGCGCCCAGTTTACTTTGTCAGTTCCCTTCTGCAAGGGGCTAGGTCAAGGTACTCTGGTGTGCAGAAATTTCTTTTCGGCCTTCTCATGGCCTCGAGAAAACTGCGCCATTACTTCCAAGCACATGAGATTACAGTCGTCACTCGTTTTCCGCTGAAGAGGATACTGCAAAATCCAGAAGCAACAGGCAGGATTGTCGAGTGGGCACTGGAACTGTCAAGCTTTTGCCTCAAGTTTGAGAGCACTTCAACTATCCAAAGCAGAGCATTGGCAGAGTTCATAGAAGAATGGACGCCAACACAAGATGAAGAAATTCCAGAAACGAGCATCCCCGTCAAGGAAGCAAGCAAAGAGTGGCTGATGTACTTTGATGGTGCCTTCTCGCTGCAAGGCGCCGGTGCGGGCGTGCTACTTGTTGCACCCACCAGAGAGCACCTCAAGTACGTAGTCCAGATGCACTTTCCCAAGGAGCAAGCAACAAACAATACTGCAGAGTATGAAGGTTTGCTTGCCGGCCGCAGGATCGCAGTAGACCTTGGGATCAAGAAGCTTATTGTCAGGGGTGACTTACAGCTTGTCGTCCGCCAAGTAAACAAGAATTATCAGAGTCCATTGATGGAAGCTTACGTTGATGAAGTGAGAAAGCTAGAAGAGCACTTTGACGGCCTACAGATGGAACATGTTCCAAGAGCTCAGAACGACATTGCTGATGGCCTGTCGAAGTGCGCCACACTTAAGCTACCTGTGGAACCAGGGATCTTTGTGCTCAAACTGACTCAACCGTCTGTAACGCCATCAACTGGACAGAACAAGAAGAGGAAGTTGATTTCTGGTGACTATTTTCCGGCAGAGCTCCCCGAAGCCGCCGCCAAGAAAGTCCTCAAGATCAACACCAAGGGTGCTGAGGAGCAGTCTTCTCCGGCAAGCCCTAGGGTTTGTTCCGTTGAAGCACACGCTCCCGACAAGTTTTGCTCCGGCAAGCTTGCCGGGGAACGTCAAGCTCCGGCTGAGCCGCATGTTCTCGCCGTAGAAGCGGATGTTCCCGCAGCATCAGATGTGCCTTTAGTCCTTGTTGTCGAGCCGCAAGCTCCAGCATGGGCACAGCAGATTGTCCGTTTCCTTCAGACAGGAGAACTTCCCGAAGAGCAAGAAGAAGCGGAAAGAGTAGCCCGGCAGTCAAGTATGTACCAGTTTGTCGACGACACACTGTACAGAAGAAGACTCAACGGTGTGAAATTGAAGTGTATTCACCGGGAAGATGGACAGAAGCTGTTGGCAGAGATACATGGAGGCATATGTGGTCACCACATTGGCGCAAGAGCACTTGCCGGAAAAGCTCTTCCGGCAAGGTTTCTTTTGGCCGACAGCCCTCCAGGATGCAACTGCACAAGTAACCAAGTGTGAAGCGTGCCAGTTCCATTCCAAGCAGATACACCAGCCAGCTCAAGCTCTCCAGACGATCCCTTTATCCTGGCCATTTTCGGTCTGGGGGCTCGACATCCTCGGCCCCTTTCCCCGAGCTGTCGGGGGCTTTGAGTACTTGTACGTTGCAATCGACAAGTTCACAAAGTGGCCGGAAGTGGAAGCAGTGAGGAAGGTGACAGCACAGTCAGCAGTCAAGTTCTTCAGATCGATTGTTTGCCGTTTCGGGATCCCTAACAGGATCATCACCGACAATGGCACGCAATTCACGAGCCGCACCTTCATGCAGTACGTCCAAGATCTTGGTGCCAAGGTCTGCTTCGCTTCTGTTGGTCATCCGAGAAGTAACGGTCAAGCGGAGAGGGAGAATGCTGAAGTGTTGCGCGGACTCAAGACCAGGGCTTTCGACAGGCTGCACAAGTGCGGAAAGAACTGGATTGAGGAGCTGCCGGTGGTTCTTTGGTCGATCAGGACGACGCCAAATCGAGCCACTAGCCAGACACCTTTCGCTCTAGTCTATGGAGCAGAGGCAGTTCTCCCCACGGAACTCGTATATGGGTCACCTCGAGTGCTCGCTTATGATGAGCTTGAGCAAGAGCAGTTGCGACAAGATGACGCGCTACTCCTTGAGGAGGACCGTCTTCAGGCTGCTGTACGAGCTGCTCGATACCAGCAAGCTTTGCGCCGCTACCATAGCCGCAAAGTTAATGCCAGAAGTCTCGAGGAAGGCGACCTTGTTCTTCGGCGCGTTCAGTCCGCCAAGAATTCCAACAAGTTGACGCCGAAGTGGGAAGGCCCTTACCAGGTGAAACGAGTCACTAGGCCCGGCGCTGTCCGCCTTGAGGCCGAAGATGGCATTCCGGTGAGCAACTCCTGGAACATTGAGCATCTTCGTAAGTTTTACCCGTAGGGCGCGGTTGCCGAAACCTGTTCCGGCAACCACCTTTTGTACAAGTCTTGCCGATGTTGCATGTAATCCTTTGTACGAAGCTGGGCGCAGACCCCGTGCATAAGTAAAGCTCATGTGCTCCGCACATCTTGTCAATTTCATGCTTTCTACTTATTTTTGCATGCGTTATCTGACACTTTGTGCAGCGCCTACCCCCGGTAAGCAATAACAAGCCGTAAGGCTCCATATCTTTATTTTCTCTTCTTTCTCTTTCTCAAAGAAAGGAAGGTTCCCTCGCCCACAAGTTTGCCGGGGGGAAAGGAGAAGATAATGTTGTGGACCATGCGTCGCTCGAGGAAGTTTCGCCTTACTGGGAAGCAAACGACAGAAAAGCTAAGTTGGTAAAGTTTGAGCAATCAGTTTTAAAAATTTTAAATTATTTTCCTCGAACGACCGTGCTTTGTATGGAAAACCCGTGCGTGGATGAACCAACTCGTAGCTAGTTGCGCCCTTACTTTGTTTCGAGTCCGCTCAACAACTTAAGTGAGCTGCGACTAGTTGCGACAAGGTTTCTTGTCGGTAGCGGCACCGCCAGTAGGCTGTTGACGTCCCGCACTCAGCGCTCGCGGCTAGGGTGCCTGCGCCGACAAGTTCCCTAAAAGGGTAGGGTAAAAACATACAAAGGAATGAATCAAGTAAAGGAAATAACATAGCAATCGCTACCCGAAATAGAGTCATATTACAAGATAGCTTGTCACAGCTCTAACAGATTGTTCTCATAACATGACCAGCAGCTACAAGAAAAAGAGAAGACGGGCAGCCTAATCTACGCGATCGCCCTCAACCCTCTTGATCCCGCTCACCTTGTCCAAAATGGGTGCGACAAGGGTCTTGAGCGCTTCTAGATCAGCATCCGGTGGCAAGGTCTTGAGGACGTTGGTGAGATTGAGGCCTGGGTTGCGGAAGGCCACCTTCACCAGCACCTTTTGAAGAGCTCCCGCGCAGATCTGGCGCGACTCGTCGGCCAGCTGCTTTGGGATCTTTTCCCGGAGTCGCTGGAGGGCCGTCGCCACGCCTTTAAAGAACAAGCTGAGCTTGGCGCTGGGTTGGAGGTGCTCATCGGAGGAATACCCAAGATCCTCCATCCCCAGCTGCGCCAGCTCCCTGTCGATGGCTGCGGCAACATCCACGAGACCCTCGGTCCAGTGCTCCACATTCTCCCTAAAAGTGTTCTGGGCGGCAGCAGCACTCGCCAGCAGCGCCTCGTCGGCCTTGATCTTCTCCTCCAAGGCCACCTCCCGCTCCCTGGCGCCGTCCAGCGTCTTGGTCAAAGTAGTCAGCTTCAACTCAAGATCTACGTTGGAGTCCTTGGTGGCGCTAAGCTCCTTGCTCCTCTCGGCGAGACGACCCTGCAGCTTGCCAAGAGTGTAGGCGTCCTTCTCGGGCTCACGCTTGAGCGCAGCAAGCTCCTCGCCGCTCACCTTGAGATTGGCCTCTAGTTGCGCCACCTTCGTCTCCAACTCCTTCTTGGCGGCCTCGGCAGCTGCCGCAGCATCCTCTGCTTCCTTGAGAGCCCTGCCGAATGTTTGCTCGCGCGCGGCAAGCTCCTCCTCGTGGCTGTCAAGGTTAACCTTCCGTTGCGCCAACTCGCCTTCCTGCGCAGATAGCTTCTCGGCAGCAAGCCGCTGTTGCTCTTCAACTTCAGACTTCTCGAGGAGGAAAGCTTTACGCTCCTCGGCGAGTCGCTCCCGCTCCTCTGCCAGGGACCGGAGAGCTTCCTGATTAAGGCCCCGGAGCTCTTCCGCGCGCTTCTCGATATCCGCTCCCGCCTTCGCGACAAGCGCTTCTCGGGATACCAGCTTGGCCTGTCGGGCGCGGTAGAGCGACAACAGCTTCCGCAGCAGCTGCTCCTCCTCAGGCTCGCCGCTGCTACTGTCCGGCGCGTCGACCAGCGTCAGCCCAGCGGAGGCGAGCAACTCTTCATCAAAGGTCTCTCCTTCGATCGGCGCCCTGGAGCTCGACGCCCAGCGGAGCTTGATGAAGACGCCATCGCCGGCCTTCAAATAGGCGTCGGGCTGGGGCTCTTCGGAGCCTGACGCTGCAGCAGCGGCGGAGGGATCGGCGGTCGGCGTAGCGCCTGGCGCTCCTGCGGCCTCGGGGCCGTCAGTGCGATCGCCGGACTCCTCGCCAGCTTCTGCGGCGGCAGCTTCGGCGGCCTCTCCGCCGGCGGGATCATCAGCAACGGTTTCTTCTTCGGTGACAGCGGCGCCGTCGGTATTGCCACGCGCGTTCTGCTCGCCGGCGACCTCGGTTTCCATCGGCTCCGTGGCAGATGGATCTGACGACCGGAAAAAGGAAGAAAAGTCAAGCAAATATTCAAAAAGAAAATCACAAGAAGAAGAACCCAAGGGAAGTTTTCAGGCAAGAGGATTACCTGTGCTAGGATCTGCAGTCGTGGTCTCAACCACCGGAGGGTCGCTGGTGCTATCCCTTGCCGGAGAACTGTCCCTTGCCGGAGAAGTCTCCCTTGCCGGAGAACACTCCCTTGCCGGGGAATCCTCCCTTGGCGGTGTAGTCGAAGCAGATGGCATTTCGGGAGCGGCTTCCGGGAACTCTTGGTGAGGCTGCTCTGCTCCTACACAAACCAACAGTCAGATATTAGCAAAGAAAGAGCACCCATGCACGCCTAACAGAAGGAAGTAAACCATATACTTACGATGGGGGCTGCGCTGGGGCTGCTTTGAGGAAGGGTTGCCGGGTCCGGCAAGGTGGTCTCGGACACACCCCCTGCTGTCGCGGTGGGTTCGTCCTCGATGACAATCACCGGGACCTTGGCTCTCTTTGCCGCTCTCTGGGCCAGCATCCTGAAAAGGAATGGGTTCAGAGTGAAGCAAATCAGATACAAGACAAAGCAACAAAATTGAAGAACTATAAGTACAGCAAGAGAACCTTACTCTTCTTCTTCCTCGTCGGAGCTGAGCGCGGAGAGATCGAATTCCGGCTCGCCTCCAGTGCGACGAGGCGGAGGAGTAGGTTCCCTTGTCCGCTTGGCAGGCGCAGTAGCGGTAGACCGGGAAGACTCCGCTCCAGTTGCCGCAACGGCGTGAGGTGCTCCCACGGCAACAGTGCCTGCCACGGTTGAGCGCGTCGCGCGGCGCGGCGGCTGTTGACCCGTCTGCCGCCCCGCTACTTCCCCGGCTTTGCGGAGACGCCTTCTTGGTGGAGCTGGGGGCTCCGCTTGCGGCAAGCTACCTGAAAGTGAGGAAGAGGAGGAGTAGATCTTCAACGAGTCGCTCGCGCCCTCGGCGGGCTCGCTCGACTCAGCTTCAGGCTCGACAAGCTCTTCCTCGCCGGCAAGCTCCCCTCGCTCGACAAGGCTTGCCGCCTCTGCTGCCTCTGCCTCCTCCACGGTGAATCCGAACTCGCCCGCGGCAGCGGCTGCTGCCGCCTCTTCCAGCCTGGTGGCGATGCGCTGCATCTCATCATCGGTGGTGTCGCGGGTGAGGCTCTTCTGTTCACCGGGGCGGACCGGCACTTCTACCAGGTCATCAAAGAACTCCTACACGACGTCATCTGCAGCCTCTTGCCAAGTTGGGACAATTCCATGTGAATCGCACAACGGCATCATTGCACGGATGCGGTCGAGCGAGGAGTTGTTGCACAACGGAACGACACCCCTCGGCAACCTGAACACTTCGGGATGATCAGGATCGTGCTTGAACAGTTCCAAGAGCATCGCGTCCAGTTCTAGGACAGTGAAGTTGAAGTTGAGGCCCGGGCGCAGCCTCATGATATCCGCCGCATTCTGGAACTCCCAGGCGGGTCTCCTCCTCTCCTGCAGGGGGGCGATGCGGCGACGAAGAAAGTCTGCGCCAACGGGGCCTACAGTGAGCCCGGCAAGCCTAAGGCTTAGGATCCGGGTGACGGCAATCTTCAGCCTAGCGTCTTCCGGGGCCACGCTGCTCCAATCGTTGCCGCGCACTACTGGGTCTTGGCGCTGGTCGGTAAATGGCTGCGGGTTCTCCTCGACAATCCAGCACATGTCTGCTCTCCACTCATCCCACTTGCTGCGGAGCTCTCCCTCCACATAAGCTTCCTTCTTGCCCGTTCTCGACATCCAAGCGATTCCGCCGGAAAGAGGCTCCCCTCTCTCAACTCTGGGCATAAAGAAGTGGCGGAAAAGAGCTACGTTTGGATACACTCAGACAAAGTTTTCGCAGAGATGTGCGAAAACTGCCATGGTCAGAACGACATTGGGGGTGAAGTCCAGGAGGCGGAACCCGTAGGTGTTCATGATGTCACAGAAAAACTCGGAGAAAGGCGGGCAGAGCCCATAGTAGAAGAACAGCGCGAAGAAAGGGTATCCATTCGGAGCCAGTTCCGAAGCGGCAGCTGGGAGTACCTTCGTACGCGGATGAGCTCGCGTCTCCGTCGACCAGAAGAGGTAGTAGTACTCCCTCAGCTCCTTCACGGCGAGCTGGGGCGGGGGAGATTGCCCGCTCCTTTCGCAGCGCCGCGAGCCGCTGCGCCTCGGCCGACTTCACGACCTTCCCCTTGTCGGCTTTTGGAGCCATGGCGGAGGTGGTGGGGGAGATCGACGGCGTTGGTGATGCTGGTGGCGATGGGGGGCGGAGCGCTGCTCTCTTTTCAGCCTTGGGAAGAAGGGGGGGAGCAGCGGAGGTTTTCGAGATTGGAATAGCAACCGGCGAGATGGGCGACCTGCCCCTGTTTCCCCCGCTTATAAAGAGGGAGGGGGCAGACGTTCCGTCTTTCCGAATAAAGAAACCACCCACGATCTCTCCCACGACGCCGCATTCGACGCGTGCCATTTGAGGAGGGTGCGGTGGATACGGACTGGGATACGGCGTAACCCAGGCCGCGTGTGCCCGTGCCCTGTTTTGGGCCTGGCCCAACAGCGCTCGGTACCGTGTGTGGCCCAGGCCCGGGGGCTTCTGTCGGTGTACTAGAGTAGGGGTACCCTAGTATCCCGAACTCGTGCACGGGCCGTTGCAGCACCACGTGGCAAGGCTTGCCGGGTGACCTCCAAGGTCCTCCGTGGTTCCTTTGGAGCCATCGAAGAACAAAGTATTCAAGCCAAGGAGACAAGGCCCCGGCAAGAGGAGCTTGCCGGAAAGGCCAACCAAGGCATGACCAAAGCATTTAAGCCAAGTAGACAAGGCCCCGGCAAGAGGAGCTTGCCGGGAAGGCCAACCAAGGCATCTCAAGGAACTTGCCGCGACGCGCCACGCATCCCAGCGAGGCCCGGTGAGCGACAAGCTTCCGGACGCGACAAGACAACGACCGCGGCAAGGCGCTTGCCGCGGAAAAATACCTCTCTGTACCCGCGCTCCAGCACATCCACCAATGTGTCGCCTTGGGACCTTTCCAGGCGCGCGTCGCAAGAGGCTGTGCGGCCAGCGGTGCGCGGTGGCTAGCGACGCTGACAAGATTGCCATCGTGGCAAGCGGTGGCGTCCCTGACGGTCCCTTTTTGCACTGTTTGGGCGACGTAGACGGGCATTTAATGCCTTTGTCCCCTGCCGTCAGGGTTAGGTATGATACACTGTACAAGTAGTTGTACCAACCACAATTCTTTTTCCATTTTTACCCTTGTCTACGTTGCCACCTGTCGGAGACCCCTTTAGCATATAAAAGGAGGCCCATGCGCAACGTAGAGGGGGGTTCGAAGGCAGAAAACACTCACGCTCGGTCTCGTTAGCAGCTCGTGTGTACTGTAGCACTCAGCGCTCCCGAGCAAGAACTCAATACACACAGACATGCAGTAGTAGGAGTGTTATCTCTCCGGAGAGCTCCGAAGCTGGGTAAACCGCTCGTGTGCTTTGCCTCGATCTGCTCTTCGTGCGATCTCCGCCCCCCGCCGAACCGAAAGGGGCTCGGTCCGCCGGTCCCATAGGTGTTCGTGGATCAGCTTCCCCGACAGACCTTGTACTGGCCAACCTTGCCCAGTATGTCATCGCTCAAGAGCGTTTGGCCCAGCGAGTAATGGGTATCTCCAGAGCCTCACTGATTTAAATCCTTAGATCGCCATTGGCAGACCACTGAGGCCTGACCAGGAGAGGCGCATTCATCGACTAGTCAATCCGCTTCACCCGATAGAAGAGGAGTGTGCCCTAGTACCAGAGACGTTTTCTCAGGACCCTGTCTATTTACCGTTTTCATTGTAGACGTCACTGCTATGTTTACTGTCCCAGCATCTTGTTATGTGTTGCAACTTATGCGTGGTATCGTAATTTGTGTGATGAATTCAACATTTGGTTTCAATTAAGGTGAGCAGTTTTACTGCTGTTAATTTTGATTAAAAAATTTCACTCTCGGTAAATCCTGAAGTGAGATTTTTCTCTGAGTTGTTGCAGCGTATATCTCTTCACGACATAGATTTTTATTCACGCAGCACCACGACAGTAGACTCGCAACCACAACCACTCGACCACATGCACTAATTGCAAATCCGCATGCACATTTTGCACCTAACTGATCACCTCCCTAGCACACCACCGTCTCTAGAGGAGAGATTTGTGGATAATTATTCGGGTGCAAGTTGCCTCCAGCACACTGAGAACAGTTAGCACCCGACACCGCACTTAATCCTCATGGTCACCGCCACCGCGGAGAGTTAACACCCGAGCGGCATCATCGCGACGATCATCAAGGATCATCACGCACAAGAGCACGGAGAACCCCAGCAATGCCGCCAACCCTCCGCACATCAAGATCATGTACCAGTCCGGCATCACCTCCACCTTTAGACCCTCGTCTCGAGCTCCTGCAAACAGAAATGGAGGAGAAGGAAGAAGAAGGAGAAGCGAGGCCATGTGTGAGGAAGAAGAAAGGAGCACCTTGGTAATTTTATAGCTCGAGATCGGTGTACGGTGGGCGAAGTCCACCAGCTCCGCTCGTCGCTCGATCACCGGTGTTCGGAGGCGAATCCGCGAGCAGTGCCGATAGCGCACTGGCCCGCGAGGTGAGTGCACGCTGCACCGGCAGCTAGCCCGCCGCGCACTACCGCAGTACGGCCTAGATACTCTATGCGCTAGATGTCGCCGGTGGAGAAAGCGCGGGAAAGCGCGTGAGAGAGGTAGAAGAAGAGATAGACAGTGGGCCCCGGGTCCACCTGTCAGCCAGAGGGAGCACTGTGCTCTCCGGTACGACTAGCATATTTTAGAAATTTATTCTACATTTTCTGTAACCACAACTTAGAGAAAGCGTGAAGTAGAAATTTCTCGT
>LR880972.1:302906602-302922024 GCA_904067115.1 Aegilops sharonensis
GCAGGAGATGGAACAAGGCATCCTGATGAGCACTTAATATATGTGGATGAGGTTTGTGGATTATTTAAGCTTGCAGGTATACCCGATGATGTTGTCAAGAAGAAGGTCTTCCCTTTATCTTTGAAGGGAGATGCATTGACATGGTCTAGGCTATGTGATGATACGAGATCATGGAACTATAGAAGATTGAAATTGGAATTTCATCAAAAGTATTATCCTATGCATCTTGTTCATCGTGATCGCAATTATATATATAATTTTTGGCCTCGCGAGGGAGAAAGCATCGCTCAAGCTTGGGGGAGGCTTAAATCAATGTTATATTCATTACACAATCATGAGCTCCCAAGAGTGACAATTATTCAAAAAAATTATGCTCGGCTTTCTGAAAACAATCACACCATGCTCGATACTTCTTGTGATGGCTCTTTTATGATGAAGACTATTGAATTTAAATGGGATTTATTGGATAGAATCAAATGCAACTCTGAAGATTGGGACCTCGACGAAGGTAAGGAGTCATGTATGACACCTAAGTTTGATTGCGTTAAATCTTTTATGGATACCGATATTTTCCGTAAGTTTAGCACTAAATATGGACTTGACTCTGAGATAGTAGCTTCTGTCTGTGAATCTTTTGCTACCTATGTTGATCTCCCCAAGGAGAAGTGGTTTAAATATCATCCTCCCATAGAAGTAAAAGTAGATGCACCTACTAAAGTTGAAGAAAAGACTGTCACTTATAATGATCCTATTGCCCCTACTTCTTATATTGAGAAACCACCTTTCCCTGATAGGATAAAGGATCATGCTAAATCTTCGAGTGTTGTTCGTAAAAGCAATATTAGAACTTATAGAGCTCCTGAGCAAGTTAAAGTTGAACCTAATATTGCTATTGTTAAAGATCTCTTGTCTGATAATATTGATTTGCATGTTATTCAGTTCTACGGTGAATCTGCTAGAATTGCTAAACCTTGTGCTAAAGATAAACATAGACCTGTGGTAGGCGTGCCTGTTATTTCTGTTAAAATAGGAGATCATTGTTATCATGGCTTATGTGATATGGGTGCTAGTGCTAGTGTTATACATATTACCTTATAAGAGGAAATTAAGCATGAAATTGCACCTGCTGAGATAGAAGATATTGATGTTACAATTAAACTTGCCAATAGGGATACTATATCACCAGTGGGAATTGTTAGAGATGTTGAAGTCTTGTGTGGGAAAACTAAATACCCTACTAATTTTCTTGTTCATGGTTCCCCACAAGATAGCTTCTGTCCCATTATATTTGGTAGACCCTTCTTGAACACTGTCAATGCTAGGATATACTATGAAAAGAATGTTGTTACTATTGGCTTGGATGACATGACTCATGAGTTTAATTTCTCTAAATTTAGTAAACAACACCGTGAAGAAGAATTGCCTAGTAAAGATGAAATTATTGGTCTTGCTTCTATTGCCGTACCTCCTAGTGATCCTTTAGAACAATATTTGCTAGACCATGAAAATGATATGTTCATGAATGAAAGAAGGGAAATAGATGAAGTATTCTTTAATCAGGCACCTATTCTGAAACACAATTTGCCTGTTGAAATCTTAGGGGATCCCCCTCCACCAAAGGGTGATCCCGTGTTTGAGCTTAAACTATTGCCTGATAATCTTAAATATGCTTATCTTGATGAAAAGAAAATATATCATGTTATTATTAGTGCTAACCTTTCAGAGCATGAAGAAGAGAGATTATTGAAAACTCTGAAGAAGTACCGTGCTGCTATTGGATATACTCTTGATGATCTTAAGGGCATTAGCCCCACACTATGTCAACACAAAATAAATCTGGAAGAAGATGCTAAACCAGTTCGTGATCATCAACGAAGGCTTAATCCTAAAATGAAAGAAGTGGTAAGGAAAGAAATACTAAAGCTTCTGGAGGCAGGTATAATTTATCCCGTTGCTGATAGTCAGTGGGTAAGTCATGTTCATTGTGTCCCTAAGAAGGGAGGTACTACTATTGTTCCTAATGATAAAGATGAATCGATCCCGCAAAGAATTATCACAGGTTATAGGATGGTAATTGATTTTCGTAAACTAAATAAAGCTACTAAGAAGGATCATTACGCCTTAACTTTTATCGATCAAATGCTAGAAAGATTATGCAAACATACACATTATTGCTTTCTAGATGGTTATTCCGGTTTCTCTCAAATACCTGTGTCAGCTAAAGATCAATCTAAGACCACTTTTACATGCCCTTTTGGTAATTTCGCTTATAGATGTATGCCTTTTGGTCTATGTGATGCACCTGCTACCTTTCAAAGATGCATGATGGCTATATTCTCTGACTTTTGTGAAAAGATTTGTGAGGTTTTCATGGACGACTTTTCCGTCTATGGATCTTCTTTTGATGATTGCTTCAGCAATCTTGATCGAGTTTTGCAGAGATGTGAAGAAACTAATCTGGTCTTGAATTAGGAAAAGTGCCACTTTATGGTTAATGAAGGTATTGTCTTGGGGCATAAAGTTTCTGAAAGAGGTATTGAAGTTGACAAAGCTAAGGTTGATGCTATTGAAAAGATGCCATGTCCCAAGGACATCAAAGGTATGAGAAGTTTCCTTGGTCGCGCCGGATTTTATAGGAGGTTCATTAAGGATTTCTCAAAAATTTCTCGGCCTTTGACTAATTTATTGCAAAAAGATATACCATTTGTCTTTGATGATGATTGCGTAGAAGCATTTCAAATACTTAAGAAGGCATTAGTCTCTGCACCTATTGTTCATCCACCTGATTGGAATTTACCCTTTGAAATTATGTGTGATGCTAGTGATTATGTTGTAGGTGCTGTTCTAGGGCAAAGAGTCGATCAGAAATTAATGTTATCCATTATGCTAGTAAGACTCTAGACAATGCTCAAAGAAATTATGCTACTACTGAAAAAGAACTCTTAGCAGTTGTATTTGTTTGTGATAAGTTCAGACCTTATATTGTTGATTCTAAACTAACCATTCACACAGACCATGCTGCTATTAAATATCTTATGGAAAAGAAAGATGCTAAACCTAGACTTATTAGATGGGTTCTCTTGCTACAAGAATTTGATTTGCATATTGTTGATAGAAAGGGAGCTGAGAACCCGGTTGCAGACAACTTGTCTAGGTTAGAAAATATTCTTGATGACCCACTACCTATTTATGTTAGCTTTCCTGATGAACAATTAAATGTCATAAATACTTCCCATAGTACCCCTTGGTATGCTGATTATGCTAATTATATTGTTGCTAAATTCATACCACCTAGTTTCACATACCAGCAAAACAAAAAGTTCTTCTATGATTTGAGACATTACTTTTGGGATGACCCACATCTTTATAAAGAAGGAGTAGCTGGTGTTATTAGACGTTGTGTACCTGAGCATGAACATGAACATATCCTACGCAAGTGTCACTCCGAAGTTTATGGAGGACACCACGCTGGAGATAGAACTGCACATAAGGTATTGCAATGTGGTTTTTATTGGTCTATTCTCATCAAGGATGCCCGTAAGTTTGTCTTATCTTGTGATGAATGTCAAAGAATTGGTAATATTAGTAGACATCAAGAAATGCCTCTGAATTATTCACTCATTATCGAACCATTTGATGTTTGGGGCTTTGATTATATGGGACCTTTTCCTGCCTCTAATGGATATACACATATTTCAGTTGCTGTTGATTACGTTACTAAGTGGGTAGAAGCTATTCCAACTAGTAGTGCTGATCATAACACTTCTATTAAAATGCTTAAGGAAGTTATTTTTCTGAGGTTTGGAGTCCCTAGATATTTAATGACTGATGGTGGTTCACATTTTCTTCATGGTGCTTTCTGTAAAATGCTTGCTAAATTTGATGTTAATCATAGAATTGCATCTCCTTATCACCCACAGTCTAGTGGTCAAGTAGAATTGAGTAATAGAGAGCTCAAATTAATTTTGCAAAAGACTGTCAATAGGTCTAGAAAGAATTGGTCCAAGAAACTTGATGATGCATTATGGGCTTATAGAACTGCATATAAGAATCCTATGGGTATGTCTCTGTATAAAATGGTTTACGGAACAGCATGTCACTTACCTCTTGAACTAGAACATAAGGCATATTGGGCTATTAAAGAGCTCAACTATGATTTCAAACTTGCCGGTGAAAAGAGGTTATTTGATATTAGCTCACTTGATGAATGGAGAACCCAAGCTGATGAAAATGCCAAGTTGTTTAAAGAAAAAGTTAAAAGATGGCATGACAAAAGGATACAAAAGCGTGAGTTTAACGTAGGTGATTATGTATTGCTATACAACTCTCGTTTAAGATTTTTTGCAGGAAAACTTCTCTTTAAATGGGAAGGCCCCTACGTTATCGAGGAGGTCTATCGTTCCGATGCCATAAAAATCAACAACTTCGAAGGCACAAATCCGAAGGTGGTAAACGTTCAAAGAATCAAATACTATATCTCAGGTAATCCCATAAATGTTCAAACCAATGTTATTCAAACCGTAACCCCAGAGGAATACATAAGGGACACTTTCTAAAACGTTTCAGACACCGAAAAGGAATAGGTATGTGGTACGGTAAGTAAACCGACTCCAAAACAGTTTTTAAGGCAATATTTCTCCATTTTGGAATATTTAGAAAAATAGAAAAGTAAGTAGCAGTCCGGGAAGGACACGAGGGCTCCACGAGAGTGGAGGGCGCGCCCTACCCCCCTGGGCGCGCCCCCCTACCTTGTGAGCACCTCGTGTGCCCTCCGGACTCCGTTTTCTTGCACGATACGTATTTTGGTCGGTAAAAATTCATTATATATTCTCCCGAAGGTTTTGACTCCCGTATCACGCAAATATCCTCTGTTTTTATTTCAAGCTGTCCTACTGCAGAGTAGATCAACATGTCGTCCCAGGATTTGGAAGGGGAAAGCTATGTGGATGATTGCTTAGCAAATCCTAAGGTCTATGGGGATGTGGAGCACGATGGCTGGATTACGGAGGAAGAAGAGGACTAGAACCCAGAGGGAAGCAAGAGACGAGCTCAGATGAAGACGAAGCCCCACTACCTCAACCTGGGGACATGCACGTGAAATTCGAAAGGTCAAGCCTCCCTGATAAAGTAAAGAAACCCAAGTTTGAGTTTATCCCTTTTCGTCTCTTGCAGGAAAATAAGCAGGACCTATGCAAAAAGATATTAACCTTGGAATGGGAGATTGATGATCTGAGGAATCAAAATGCCATCCTCAAGCGCAAATTAAGAGAGAAGTCTATGCCATCAACTAAATCGACAGCACCTCCACCCTCTTCACCAACAAAGAAGGAGACATAATCACATGGGTATGGGCACTCCCCTTGGCCACTGCCAAGCTTGGGGGACGTTTTCGGTGTACTAGAGTAGGGGTACCCTAGTATCCCGAACTTGTGCACGGGTGACCGCCAAGGTCCTCCGTGTGACCGCCAAGGTCCTCCGTGTTCCCTTTGGAGCCATTCAAGAACAAAGTATTCAAGCCAAGGAGACAAGGCCCCGGCAAGAGGAGCTTGCCAGGAAGGCCAACCAAGGCATCTCAAGGAACTTGCCGCGACGCGCCACGCGTCCCGGCAAGGCCCGATGAGCGACAAGCTTCTGGACGCGACAAGACAATGACCGCGGCAAGGCGCTTGCCATGGAAAACTACCACTCTGTACCCGCGCTCCAGCACATCCACCAACGTGTCGCCCTGGGACCTTTCCAGGCGCGCGTGGCAAGAGGCTGTGCGGCCAGCGGTGCGCGGTGGCAAGCGACGCTGACAAGATTGCCATCGTGGCAAGCGGTGGCGTCCCTGACGGTTCCTTTTTGCACTGTTTGGGCGACGTAGACGGGCATTTAATGCCTTTGTCCCCTGCCGTCAGGGTTAGGTATGATACACTGTACAAGTAGTTGTACCAACCGCAATTCCTTTTCCATTTTTACCCTTGTCAACGTTGCCACCTGTCGGAGACCCCTTTAGCATATAAAAGGAGGCCCATGCGCAACGTAGAGAGGGGGTGGGGAGGGGAGAAAAACACTCACGCTCGGTCTCGTTAGCAGCTAGCGTATACTGTAGCACTCAGCGCTCCCGAGCAAGAACTCAATACACTAAGACATGCAGCAGTAGGAGTGTTATCTCTCCGGAGAGCTCCGAAGTTGGGTAAACTGCTCGTGTGCTTCGCCTCGATCTGCTCTTCGTGCGATCTCCGCCCCCCGCTGAACCGAAAGGGGCTCGGTCGGCCGGTCCCATAGGTGTTCGTGGATCAGTTTCCCCGACATCTTTGGCGCGCCAGGTAGGGGAGCGTCGAGGTTGTGTGAACCTGATCCGACGTTCACACGAGCTAGATCTTCATATTCTTCATCGACATGCCACCGAAGAAGAAGGCTTAGGCGGCAGCTGTTCCGTCCACGTTGAACCCACCACCACCGGAGCAAACGGGTGGTGGGGTAGACGCCGGTGGAAGAACGGGCATCGACGAGGGAGCCCACGGTGCTGCCAGGTCCAAGGACAAGGCTGCGCAGACCTCGGCGTCCGTACATGCACCGCGCCCACCTCAGGAGGCGCAGGACCGACAGCGTCATGGTATTCACAGTGCCATACGTTCGTTGGACCAAGATCGAGCTGGTTGATTTCGGGGCACTCAAGATCAGCATGCACGCCAACATGCTGACATGAGCGAGACACGGTCGCCTGGACGGGATACTGCTCCTTCTAACATAGTTAGAAGTCCGAGCATATCCCGCTCCTCGCGCCGTTCGCCACTGCCGCCCGCCACTCCAGCAGAAGCTTTGGCGCGAGCTCAACTGCTCCTGGATTACCTTCCAACGGCAGGCAAGATCGATGAATGGAGGGCCACCATTTAGAGTCTCACCGGCTTCGCCAATGGCGACACTCCGCAGCAGCCGAGTACATCGCTGCCGCGGCAGGACTGCCAGGCACGAGCTGATGGCGACGAAACCGGTGGGGGTTCAACCACCATGCACTCTCCACCCCGAAGGCCAAGATCGTCGACTCGCCGGATCCACCTCGATAGCGACTCCACCGCATCATCGGATCCACGAGCTCGTCGCGATCAGCGCCAAGTTCTTCACGAACGACAGCAAGAAGACGCTCGAACTCGCATCGAGCGCCGAAGAGAAGCGGGGCGTCAATCGGACCAGCGCGCTGGGCCCTCTGTCGACATGCATGCGCCAGGGGAACTAGGCGACTTGCCGTACGCGGTAGGTTGCCCTGCGTTCACTCGTGAGCTGCGGCAAGTCCAGTGGCCCAGCACGAAGAATTTCAAGCCAGACGTACCAGAGAAGTACGACGGCAAGTCGCATCCGTCGGAGTTCCTCAGCATCTACACCATCGCGGTGCAAGCTACCGGGGTGCGGGACGACAAGATCCTGGCCAACTACTTCCCGCTGGTGCTCAAGCCCAATGTCAGATCCTGGCTCATGCACTTGCTGGACAACTCCATATCCTCCTGGGCAGACCTATGCCATCAGTTTGTCGGCGCCTTTACAGGCGGCCACAAGCCTCATGGCCAAGAGAGCGACCTTCATCTGCTCGCCCAGAAGGAAGGAGAACCCCTGCGCAAGTACATTCAGAGATTCAGCCGCGTACAACACAACATCCCAGATGTCCACCCTGCCGCGGTAATCAACGCGTTCCATCAGAACGTGCGAAACCGGAGGATGCGGGAGGAGATGGCGATGTGCAAGATCAGAGACGTCAGTGAGCTATATGCCCTGGCCGACAAGTGTACACGTGCTGAGGAAGGGAGGAAACTCCCCGGAGAGAATAGAGAAGCAGGAGGATCTGATAGTGAGGAGGCTGCCCCGGCAAAGAAAAACCGGCGGCGGAACAACAGGAAGAAGAAAGGCAAATATGTGCTAGTCGTTGAGCAGTCCGGCAACAGAGGTGGCGCCAAGAAAGCCAAATCTAGTAGCTCCGGCAAGGAGATTGCCGTAGGCACCAACTACCAGGCTGTGGCGGTCGCCGACAAGCAGGATGGCACCAACAAGCAGTACTGCAAGATCCACCGCACCAAGGGCCATGACCTCCAGAGCTGCAAGAAGGTCGAGCAGCTTGTCGAGCAGCAAAAGGCTGAATATGAGCAACGCGACAAGGAGAAGGCCCAGGAAGGTGCTGGAGGAGCCGGCAAGAAACGCCCCGGCAGAGGAGGACGCCGCGGCAAGGCCAAGCAGCGGCAAGGAGACAGACCTCCCCGCGGCCGCGACAAGGATGAAGATGACGATGATGAAGATATGGATGATGACGAGACCGATGAGCAGGAGTTCCAGAAAGCCACAGAGGTCTTGTGCGTTGACGGCGGTGCTTCTCTGCATACTTCACACCGCCAGCTCAAGCAGTGGGTGCGGGAAGTCAATGCGGCAGAACCACCCGTCGTGTCACGCAAGCCTCTGAAATGGTCCAGCACGCCTATCATCTTTGATATTGAGGACCACCCTGATCGCATAACTGTGGTCTGGTGCTTGCCGATGTTGGTTTCACCAACTATCCGCAACCTCAAGGTCACTAAGATGCTAGTTGACCGCGGGGCCGGCTTGAACCTGATCTCCTCCGCGGTAATCCAGAAACTCCAGATCCCTGATGGCGAGCTCGAAGAGACCGGCACATTCCAAGGAATCAATCCGGTAAGGAGCAAGCCGAAGGGAAAGATCACGTTGCCGGTGACATTTGGCAGCGAGTTGAACTTCAGAACTGAGAGGGTCACTTTTGACATTGCTGATTTTCCTTTGCCTTACAATGGGATACTCGGCCGTCCGGCACTCGCCAAATTCATGGCAGCCTCTCACTATGCATACAACATGCTGAAGATGCCAGGCCCGATAAGTGTCATCTCCGTCCCTGGCGACAAGAAGGATGCTCTTATCTGCGCCGACAAGATCTACCGGGAAGCAGCAGCCGCAACAGATCGCAAGTCACTTGTCGTTGAAGCTCCCGGGGCGAAGAAGAAGACCAAGTCCGGCAACAGTTCTGATGCCCACTTCGGCAAGCGCACCTCTTCGGAGTACTGCGCTACCGTTGAGGACGCACCATCGAGCTCCACTAGCAAGTATAAGAAGACAATGGCAGCTCCACCAGAGACCAAGAAGGTGTCCGCCAAGGAGGATGGCACTGGTAGTACCTTCACCATCAGTGCCACTCTCGACCCTAAATAGGAAAGCACGCTCGTTGCTTTCCTGCAGGCGAACGTCGACGTATTTGCATGGCAACCGTCTGACATCCCCGGTGTTCCCAGGAAAGTAATCGAGCACCATCTTGCCATCTTTCCTCATGCGCGGCCCGTCAAGCAGAAAGTTAGGAAGCAGGCAGTGGAGCGCCAAGAATTCATCGCAGAAGAAATCAAGAAATTGGAAGCAGCAGGCCTTGTCAGAGGAGTGCTCCATCCTACGTGGTTGGCCAACCCTGTAGTGGTGCGCAAGGCAAACGGGAAATGGAGGCTTTGTATCGACTTTACCGATGTCAATAAAGCTTGTCCCAAAGACCCATTTCCCTTGCCGCGCATCGACCAGATTGTTGACTCCACGGCCGGATGTGACTTTCTTTCATTTCTTGATGCATACTCAGGATACCATCAGATCTTCATGGCAGAAGAAGATGAGGAGAAGACCGCATTCATCACCCCATGTGGCACATACTGTTTCGTACGGATGCCTTTCGGTTTAAAGAATGCTGGTTCAACATTTGCAAGGGTAGTCCATGATGCTTTTGAGCCGCAAATACACAGAAATGTGGAAGCCTATATGGATGACATAGTGGTCAAGAGCAAGGACAAGGCGACTCTGATTCAAGATTTAGACGAAACCTTTGCAAATCTGTGCAAGATCAACCTCAAGCTTAACCCCGAGAAGTGTGTGTTTGGAGTCCCCTCCGGCAAGCTTCTCGGGTTCTTTGTGTCTCAGCGGGGAATTGAAGCCAATCCCGACAAGATCAAGGCCATTGAGCAGATTGAAGCACCAAAGCGCGTCAAGGATGGACGAAGACTTGCCGGTTGTGTAGCTGCTCTCAGCAGGTTTATCTCAAGGTCTGCTGAGCGCGCCTTGCCATTTTTCAATATATTGAAAAAGGCAGGTCCAATGAAATGGACTCCGGAAGCGGAGGCTGCACTGCAGGACTTAAAGAGATACCTGTCCTCCACTCCAACACTTGTCGCACCTAAGCCACAAGAGAAGTTGCTGCTATATATAGCGGCAACCAATCAAGTGGTCAGTGTTGCGTTAGTAGCGGAGAGGGAGGCGGATGATGAGCCAGCAACCACGGCAGATGCATCCAGCGACAAGCAGGGGACTTCACCGGCAAGCTCTGGTCCCGACAAAGATGGATCTGCGCAGGCGCGTGAGAAGATGCAGAAAAGAATGGTGCAACGCCCAGTTTACTTTGTCAGTTCCCTTTTGCAGGGGGCTAGGTCAAGGTACGCTGGTGTGCAGAAATTGCTTTTCGGCCTTCTCATGGCCTCGAGAAAGTTGCGCCATTACTTCCAAGCACATGAGATCACAGTCGTCACTCGTTTTCCGCTGAAGAGGATACTGCAAAATCCAGAAGCAACAGGCAGGATTGTCGAGTGGGCACTGGAACTGTCAAGCTTTGGCCTCAAGTTTGAGAGCACTTCAACTATCCAAAGCAGAGCATTGGCGGAGTTCATTGCAGAATGGACGCCAACACAAGATGAAGAAATTCCAGAAACAAGCATCCCCGTCAAGGAAGCAAGCAAAGAGTGGCTGATGTACTTTGATGGTGCCTTCTCGCTGCAAGGCGACGGTGCGGGCGTGCTACTTGTTGCACCCACTGGAGAGCACCTCAAGTACATAGTCCAAATGCACTTTCCCAAGGAGCAAGCAACGAACAATACCGCAGAGTATGAAGGTTTGCTTGCCGGTCTCAGGATCGCAGCAGACCTTGGGATCAAGAAGCTCATTGTCAGGGGTGACTCACAGCTTGTCGTCCGCCAAGTGAACAAGAATTATCAGAGTCCGTTGATGGAAGCTTACGTTGATGAAGTGAGAAAGCTAGAAGAGCACTTTGACGGCCTACAGATGGAACACGTTCCAAGAGCTCAGAACGACATTGCCGATGGCCTGTTGAAGTGCGCCGCACTTAAACTACCTGTGGAACCAGGGATCTTTGTGCTCAAACTGACTCAACCGTCTGTAACGCCATCAACTGGACAGAGCAAGAAGAGGAAGTTGATTTCTGGTGACTATTTTCCGGTAGAGCTCCCTGAAGCCGCCGCCAAGAAAGTCCTCAAGATCAACACCAAGGGTGCTGAGGAGCAGTCTGCTCCGGCAAGCCCTAGGGTTTGTTCCGTTGAAGCACACGCTCCCGAAAAGTTTTGCTCCGGCAAGCTTGCCGGGGAACGTCAAGCTCCGGCTGAGCCGCAGGTTCTCGCCGTAGAAGCGGATGTTCCCGCAGCAGCAGATGTGCCTTTAGTCCTCGTTGTCGAGCCGCAAGATCCAGCATGGGCATAACAGATTGTCCGTTTCCTTCAGACAGGAGAACTTCCCGAAGAGCAAGAATAAGCGGAAAGAGTAGCCCGGCAGTCAAGTATGTACCAGTTTGTCGACAGCACACTGTACAGAAGAAGACTCAACGGTGTGAAATTGAAGTGTATTCACCGGGAAGACGGACAAAAGCTGTTGGCAGAGATACATGGAGGCATATGTGGTCACCACATTGGCGCAAGAGCACTTGCCGGCAAAGCATTCCGGCAAGGTTTCTTTTGGCCGACAGCCCTCCAGGATGCAACTGCACAAGTAACCAAGTGTGAAGCGTGCCAGTTCCATTCCAAGCAGATACACCAGCCAACTCAAGCTCTCCAGACGATCCCTTTATCCTTGCCATTTTCGGTCTGGGGGCTCGACATCCTCGGCGCCTTTCCTCGAGCTGTCGAGGGCTTTAAGTACTTGTACGTTGCAATCGACAAGTTCACAAAGTGGCCAGAAGTGGAAGCAGTGAGGAAGGTGACAGCACAGTCAGCAGTCAAGTTCTTCAGGTCGATTGTTTGCCGCTTCGGGATCCCTAACAGGATCATCACCGACAACGGCACGCAATTCACGAGCCGCACCTTCATGCAGTACGTCCAAGATCTTGGCGCCAAGGTCTGCTTTGCTTCTGTTGCTCATCCGAGAAGTAACGTTCAAGCGGAGAGGACAAATGCTGAAGTGCTGCGCGGGCTCAAGACCAGGACTTTCGACAGGCTGCACAACCGCGGAAAGAACTGGATTGAGGAGCTGCCGGTGGTTCTTTGGTCGATCAGGACGACGCCAAATCGAGCCACTGGCCAGACACCTTTCGCTCTAGTCTATGGAGCAGAGGCAGTTCTCCCCACGGAACTCGTATACTGGTCACCTCGAGTGCTCGCTTATGATGAGCTTGAGCAAGAGCAGTTGCGACAAGATGACGCCTGCTCCTTGAGGAGGACCGTCTTCAGGCCGCTGTACGAGCTGCTCGATACCAGCAAGCTTTGCGCCGCTACCATAGCCGCAAAGTTAATGCCAGAAGTCTCGAGGAAGGCGACCTTGTTCTTCGGCGCGTTCAGTCCGCCAAGAATTCCAACAAGTTGACGCCGAAGATGGCATTCCGGTGAGAAACTCCTGGAACATTGAGCATCTTCGTAAGTTTTACCCGTAGGGCGCGGTTGCCGGAACCTGTTCCGGCAACCACCTTTTGTACAAGTCTTGCCGATGTTGCATGTAATCCTTTGTACAAAGCCGGGCGCAGACCCCGTGCATAAGTAAAGCTCATGTGCTCCGCACATCTTGTCAATTTCATGCTTTCTACTTTTTGTTGCAAGCGTTATCTCACACTTTGTGCAGCGCCTACCCCCGGTAAGCAATAACGAGCCATAAGGCTCCATATCTTTATTTTCTCTTCTTTCTCTTTCTCAAAGAAAGGAAGGTTCCCTCGTCCACAAGTTTGCCGGGGGGAAAGGAGAAGATAATGGTGTGGACCAAGCGTCGTTCGAGGAAGTTTCGCCTTACCAGGAAGCAAACGACAGAAAAGCTAAGTTGCTAAACTTTGAGCAATCAGTTTTAAAAAATTTAAGTTATCTTCCTCGAACGACCGTGCTTTGTATGGAAAATCTGTGCGCGGAGGAACCAACTCGTAGCTAGTTGCGCCCTTACTTTGTTTCGAGTCCGCTCAACAACTTAAGTGAGCTGCGACTAGTTGCGACAAGGTTTCTTGTCGGTAGCGGCACCGCCAGCAGGCTGCTAGCGTCCCGCACTCAGCGCACGCGGCTGAGGTGCCTGCGCCGACAAGTTCCCTAAAAGCGTAGGGCAAAAACATACAAAGGAAGGAATCAAGTAAAGGAAATAACGTAGCAATCGCTACCCGAAATACAGTCATATTACAAGATAGATTGTCGCAGCTCTAACAGATTGTTCTCATAACATGACCAGCAGCGAAAAGAAAAAGAGAAAACGGGCGGCCTAATCTACGCGATCGCCCTCAACCCTCTTGATCCCGCTCACCTTGTCCACAATGGGTGCGACAAGGGTCTTGAGCGCTTCCAGATCAGCATCCGGCGGCAAGGTCCTGAGGACGTTGGTGAGGTTGATGCCTGGGTTGTGGAAGGCCACCTTCACCAGCACCTTTTGAAGAGCTCCCGCGCAGATCTGGCGTGACTCGTCGGCCAGCTGCTTTGGGATCTTTTCCCGGAGTCGCTGGAGGGCCGTCGCCACGCCTTTGAAGAACAAGCTGAGCTTGGCGCTGGGTTGGAGGTGCTCATCGGAGGAATACCCGAGATCCTCCATCCCCAGCTGCGCCAGCTCCCTGTCGATGGCTGCGGCAACATCCACGAGACCCTCGGTCCAGTGCTCCACATTCTCCCTAAAAGTGTTCTGGGCGGCAGCAGCACTCGCGAGCAGCGCCTCGTCGGCCTTGATCTTCTCCTTCAAGGCCACCTCCTGCTCCCTGGCGCCGTCCAGCGTCTCGGTCAAAGTAGTCAGCTTCAACTCAAGATCTGCGTTGGAGTCCTTGGCGGCGCTAAGCTCCTTGATCCTATCGGTGAGACGACCCTGCAGCTCGCCAAGGGTGTAGGCGTCCTTCTCGCGCTCACGCTTGAGCGCAGCAAGCTCCTCGCCGCTCACCTTGAGATCGGCCTCCAGCTGCGCCACCTTCGTCTCCAGCTCCTTCTTGGTGGCCTCGGCCGCTGCCGCAGCATCCTCTGCTTCCTTGAGAGCCCCGCCGAATGTTTGCTCGCGCGCGGCAAGCTCCTCCTCGTGGCTGTCAAGGTTAACCTTCCGCTGCGCCAACTTGCCTTCCTGCGCACACAGCTTCTCGGCAGCAAGCCGCTGTTGCTCTTCAACTTCAGCCTTCTCGAGGAGGAAGGCTTTACGCTCCTCGGCGAGTTGCTCCCGCTCCTCTGCCAGGGACCGGAGAGCTTCCTGGTTGAGGCCCCGGAGCTCCTCCGCGCGCTTCTTGATGTCCACTCCCGCCTTCGCGACAAGCGCTTCTTGGGATACCAGCTTGGCCTGTCGGGCGCGGTAGAGCGACAACAGCTTCTGCAGCAGCTACTCCTCCTCAGGCTCGCCGCTGCTGCCGTCCGGCGCGTCGACCAGCGTCAGCCCAGCGGAGGCGAGCAACTCTTCATCAAAGGTTTCTCCTTCGATCGGCGCCCTGGAGCTCGACGCCCAGGGGAGCTTGATGAAGACGCCATCGCCGGCCTTCAAGTAGGCGCCGGGCTGGGGCTCTTCGGAGCCTGGCGCTGCAGCAGCGGTGGAGGGATCGGCGGTCGGCGTAGCGCCTGGCGCTCCTACGGCCTCGGGGCCGTCAGTGCGATCGCCGGACCCCTCGCCAGCTTCTGCGGCGGCAGCTTTGGCGGCCTCTCCACCGGTGGGATCATCAGCGCCGGCTCCTTCTTCGGTGACAGCGTCGTCGTCGGTATTGCCGCGCGCGTCCTCCTCGCCGGCGACCTCGGTTTCCATCGGCTCCGTGGCAGATAGACCTGACGGCCGGAAAGGGAAGAAAACTCAAGCAAATATTCAAAAAGAAAATCATAAGAAGAAGAACCCAAGGGAAGTTTTCAAGAAAGAGGATTACATGTACTAGGATCTACAGTCGTGGTCTCCGCCACCGGGGGGTCGCTGGTGCTGTCCCTTGCCGGAGAACTGTCCCTTGCTGGAGAATTCTCCCTTGCCGGGGAATCCTCCCTTGGCGGTGTAGTCGAAGCAGATGGCATGCAGGGAGCGGCTTCCGGGCACTCCTGGTGAGACTGATCTGTTCCTACGCAAACCAATAGTCAGATGTCAGCAAAGAAAGAGCACCCATGCGCGCCTAACAGCAGGAAGTAAACCATACACTTACGCTGGGGGCTGCGCTGGGGGCTGCTTTGGGGAATAGTTGCCGGGTCTGGCAAGGCGGTCTCGGACACACCCCCTGCTGTCGCGGTGGGTTC